>OX439141.1:141208918-141708019 GCA_949318255.1 Pollenia labialis | reverse complement strand
AATTTTGGTAGTGATTACAGATTTCGATCATTTTGGCTCTAGGACCTCTAATTAACGAAATAAATGAAATTTTATGTTTTCATATAAAAAATCCATTTTCTATGGAAAATATGGAATTTTGGTAGTGATTACAGATTTCGATCATTTTGGCTCTAGGACCTCTAATTAACGAAATAAATGAGATTTTATGTTTTCTATAAAAAATCCATTTTCTATGGAAAATATGGAATTTTGGTAGTGATTACAGATTTCGATCCTTTTGGCCCTAGGACCTCTAATTAACGAAATAAATGAGATTTTATGTTTTCATATAAAAAATCCATTTTCTATGGAAAATATGGAATTTTGGTAGTGATTACAGATTTCGATCCTTTTGGCCCTAGGACCTCTAATTAACGAAATAAATGAGATTTTATGTTTTCATATAAAAAATACATTTTCTATGGAAAATATGGAATTTTGGTAGTGATTACAGATTTCGATCCCTTTGGCCCTAGGACCTCTAATTAACGAAATAAATGAGATTTTATGTTTTCATATAAAAAATCCATTTTCTGTGGAAAATATGGAATTTTGGTAGTGATTACAGATTTCGATTCTTTTGGCCCTAGGACCTCTCATTAACGAAATAAATGAGATTTTATGTTTTCATATAAAAAATCCATTTTCTATGGAAAATATGGAATTTTGGTAGTGATTACAGATTTCGATCCTTTTGGCCCTAGGACCTCTAATTAACGAAATAAATGAGATTTTATGTTTTCATATAAAAAATCCATTTTCTATGGAAAATATGGAATTTTGGTAGTGATTACAGATTTCGATCCTTTTGGCCCTAGGACCTCTAATTAACGAAATAAATGAGATTTTATGTTTTCATATAAAAAATCCATTTTCTATGGAAAATATGGAATTTTGGTAGTGATTACAGATTTCGATCATTTTGGCTCTAGGACTTCTAATTAACGAAATAAATTAAATTTTATGTTTTCATATAAAAAATCCATTTTCTATGGAAAATATGGAATTTTGGTAGTGATTACAGATTTCGATCATTTTGGCTCTAGGACCTCTAATTAACGAAATAAATGAAATTTTATGTTTTCATATAAAAAATCCATTTTCTATGGAAAATATGGAATTTTGGTAGTGATTACAGATTTCGATCATTTTGGCTCTAGGACCTCTAATTAACGAAATAAATGAGATTTTATGTTTTCTATAAAAAATCCATTTTCTATGGAAAATATGGAATTTTGGTAGTGATTACAGATTTCGATCCTTTTGGCCCTAGGACCTCTAATTAACGAAATAAATGAGATTTTATGTTTTCATATAAAAAATCCATTTTCTATGGAAAATATGGAATGTTGGTAGTGATTACAGATTTCGATCCTTTTGGCCCTAGGACCTCTAATTAACGAAATAAATGAGATTTTATGTTTTCATATAAAAAATACATTTTCTATGGAAAATATGGAATTTTGGTAGTGATTACAGATTTCGATCCCTTTGGCCCTAGGACCTCTAATTAACGAAATAAATGAGATTTTATGTTTTCATATAAAAAATCCATTTTCTGTGGAAAATATGGAATTTTGGTAGTGATTACAGATTTCGATCCTTTTGGCTCTAGGACCTCTAATTAACGAAATAAATGAGATTTTATGTTTTCATATAAAAAATCCATTTTCTATGGAAAATATGGAATTTTGGTAGTGATTACAGATTTCGATCCTTTTGGCCCTAGGACCTCTAATTAACGAAATAAATGAGATTTTATGTTTTCATATAAAAAATCCATTTTCTATGGAAAATATGGAATTTTGGTAGTGATTACAGATTTCGATCCCTTTGGCCCTAGGACCTCTAATTAACGAAATAAATGAGATTTTATGTTTTCATATAAAAAATCCATTTTCTATGGAAAATATGGAATTTTGGTAGTGATTACAGATTTCGATTCTTTTGGCCCTAGGACCTCTCATTAACGAAATAAATGAGATTTTATGTTTTCATATAAAAAATCCATTTTCTATGGAAAATATGGAATTTTGGTAGTGATTACAGATTTCGATCCTTTTGGCCCTAGGACCTCTAATTAACGAAATAAATGAGATTTTATGTTTTCATATAAAAAATCCATTTTCTATGGAAAATATGGAATTTTGGTAGTGATTACAGATTTCGATCCTTTTGGCCCTAGGACCTCTAATTAACGAAATAAATGAGATTTTATGTTTTCATATAAAAAATCCATTTTCTATGGAAAATATGGAATGTTGGTAGTGATTACAGATTTCGATCCTTTTGGCCCTAGGACCTCTAATTAACGAAATAAATGAGATTTTATGTTTTCATATAAAAAATACATTTTCTATGGAAAATATGGAATTTTGGTAGTGATTACAGATTTCGATCCCTTTGGCCCTAGGACCTCTAATTAACGAAATAAATGAGATTTTATGTTTTCATATAAAAAATCCATTTTCTGTGGAAAATATAGAATTTTGGTAGTGATTACAGATTTCGATCCTTTTGGCTCTAGGACCTCTAATTAACGAAATAAATGAGATTTTATGTTTTCATATAAAAAATCCATTTTCTATGGAAAATATGGAATTTTGGTAGTGATTACAGATTTCGATCCTTTTGGCCCTAGGACCTCTAATTAACGAAATAAATGAGATTTTATGTTTTCATATAAAAAATCCATTTTCTATGGAAAATATGGAATTTTGGTAGTGATTACAGATTTCGATCCCTTTGGCCCTAGGACCTCTAATTAACGAAATAAATGAGATTTTATGTTTTCATATAAAAAATCCATTTTCTATGGAAAATATGGAATTTTGGTAGTGATTACAGATTTCGATTCTTTTGGCCCTAGGACCTCTCATTAACGAAATAAATGAGATTTTATGTTTTCATATAAAAAATCCATTTTCTATGGAAAATATGGAATTTTGGTAGTGATTACAGATTTCGATCCTTTTGGCCCTAGGACCTCTAATTAACGAAATAAATGAGATTTTATGTTTTCATATAAAAAATCCATTTTCTATGGAAAATATGGAATTTTGGTAGTGATTACAGATTTCGATCCTTTTGGCCCTAGGACCTCTAATTAACGAAATAAATGAGATTTTATGTTTTCATATAAAAAATCCATTTTCTATGGAAAATATGGAATTTTGGTAGTGATTACAGATTTCGATCCTTTTGGCCCTAGGACCTCTAATTAACGAAATAAATGAGATTTTATGTTTTCATATAAAAAATCCATTTTCTATGGAAAATATGGAATTTTGGTAGTGATTACAGATTTCGATCCTTTTGGCCCTAGGACCTCTAATTAACGAAATAAATGAGATTTTATGTTTTCATATAAAAAATCCATTTTCTATGGAAAATATGGAATTTTGGTAGTGATTACAGATTTCGATCCTTTTGGCCCTAGGACCTCTAATTAACGAAATAAATGAGATTTTATGTTTTCATATAAAAAATCCATTTTCTATGGAAAATATGGAATTTTGGTAGTGATTACAGATTTCGATCCTTTTGGCCCTAGGACCTCTAATTAACGAAATAAATGAGATTTTATGTTTTCATATAAAAAATCCATTTTCTATGGAAAATATGGAATTTTGGTAGTGATTACAGATTTCGATCCTTTTGGCCCTAGGACCTCTAATTAACGAAATAAATGAGATTTTATGTTTTCATAAAAAAAATCCATTTTCTATGGAAAATATGGAATTTTGGTAGTGATTACAGATTTCGATTCTTTTGGCTCTAGGACCTCTAATTAACGAAATAAATGAGATTTTATGTTTTCATAAAAAAAATCCATTTTCTATGGAAAATATGGAATTTTGGTAGTGATTACAGATTTCGATCCTTTTGGCCCTAGGACCTCTAATTAACGAAATAAATGAGATTTTATGTTTTCATAAAAAAAATCCATTTTCTATGGAAAATATGGAATTTTTGTAGTGATTACAGATTTCGATCCTTTTGGCTCTAGGACCTCTAATAAATGAGATTTTATGTTTTCATATAAAAAATCAATTTTCTATGGAAAATATGGAAATTTGGTAGTGATTACAGATTTCGATCCTTTTGGCTCTAGGACCTCTAATTAACGAAATAAATGAGATTTTATGTATTAACGAAATAAATGAGATTTTATGTTTTCATAAAAAAAATCCATTTTCTATGGAAAATATGGAATTTTGGTAGTGATTACATATTTCGATCCTTTTGGCTCTAGGACTGTAGCAAATTTTGTAAACAACGTTATTAAAAATCAATATCCGTAAATCAAAAATGGTCAACATATAAATTTTGAAAATTCCCTATTAAATTGGTAATATCAAGAAAAAATTTAATTTTTAATTAATTTTTACAGTACAACTTTATATATGTGTATATGCATACCGATCATTCACACCAATTAATGATCATATTTTGGGTTGTTTCGAATTTTTAATTCGGCTTAACTTCATTTAAATTTTTTATTCGATTACAATTACATATTTGTTACACATAAGTAAAAGACAGGGTAGCATTAATTTTTTGTGTAAAGTGCGATAAGCAAATTAGTACTTGTGCGATTACATTTATACATTAATCGATAACTAGCACATATTATCATTACTACTTAAAGTAGAGCTTGAGGCTGATGAGAATCGCTCTTTTTTCTTTTGATCGTGTAATAAGAAGTAGGCCAGGCGCTAAGTCTGACACAAAAAAAAAAAAAAAATTAAGAAAAGAATTTAAGTAAGAACTCAATTTAATTTTATAAATAAAAGAAAGGAAGAAAATTAAACAACAAGAAAAATAAAACTATACATATTTTTAAAGATATTGTAGATATTGTAAGAATTCATATCGTTTTACATAAATATTGAAACCCAATTAAAATTGGTGAGTAATTTAACAAAGCGTTGGGAGTAAATCAAGTTATAAATATGTACATATATTAATTTATCAACAGGGTTTTAATATAATAAAAAAAGAAAAAATTAAGAATACAAAATCCTTAATCAACGGCATTTAATTAATTTGATTAACACTAAGAAAATGGTACATAATAATGTCAGATATATGAATATAAGGCTTCACAATTAATTAACCGAATACAAAAAAAAAAGAAAAACAACCTTGCTGGAAATCATAATTTAATGTTCAAAATCCGATTTAATCTTTAATTCCTGATGGAAGTTTGCCTGATGTAAAAGAAAAAACCCCTTTGTAGGGTAAACTTCAGTATACGTCGTATTAATATTCAATTTCGCTACATCAAGTGCCGTTAGAAGTCGCTTATTATATTGCATCACACTATTTTGAGATTGACTTAAAATAATAAAAAAAAAACCATTGTCTTAATCAATGACGTCAATTGTAATAAGTGGAATTTTTTGTTCAACTGTATATTCAACAGAAGACATGTAAAAGAGTACAGTACTCTTGAATTATAAAATGTAATGTTGTTAACAGAGGATCAAACGATTTAAACTCACCGAAGTGACGACGTCATCATTAATTAATAATGTTTTAAGGAATAAGTACCATAAACTACTAACAGTAACATTTAGCTATAAATTAACATTACAGGTTTTATTTTAACTATGTAAACGATTTTTCTCTTAAATTCTATGCTATGTTAACATGTACTCTACAAATTTATTAAAGTATATTTTGAATTTTGAATTGGTTGTAATAAATAAATGAATCATTTTCTTCTGTTGTAAAGTACATGGCAACAATAAACTTACATTTAAACTAAAATTAATCAATAATCCTAAAATATTTATGTAAGGTTATAACACTTAAAACTATTAGTAACATACTTAATAATCAATTAATCTTTTGGCATGTTTATTGCTGTTGTATATTATAACTATTTTAACTTGCAAAATATCTAACAATTTTTTTTAACATTTCAGAAATAAAACGTATGGATGCATTTGAGCTCAGATCATCGATAGACGTAAATTTGTTAAGATAATATAATTTAATAAAAGTTGGTATACAACCTCAAACCGTAAGTCATAATATACAAAAGTGAAACATAAACATGCATTCATTTGAATTAGATATTTGCAATTTGAATTCCATTTATTTTCTTTATAAAGTTCCAATTCTAATTTATAATTAATTTTTTTTTATTAACGTATTTTTTTAATTTTGTATTAATAATTTATATTTATAAACAAAATTTTCTTTATAAAAAAAAACTTAGTTGCATACATGCTTCAAGACTTTCGATATTTTTTTAATAAAGAATGAAATTAAAATGAATCAACTAGAGTAGAAAACATTTATTGGGAATACTGACTAAACTGAATGATCAAGTGTAACTTGCAAAAATGTTTGAGAAATATTAGGAATTTTATTGTAATGATCAATGTAGTATTTCGGAAAACACATAGGTAAATTTTATGGGGAAGAAACATTTAGCACCGATTCTGATTCTATAGCGCTGTGACTATTAGGAAGAGTTTTCGTTTGCACAAAGTCTTGGAATGTTATTATTTTTTTTTGTTTATGTTGAAAATTGGTAATTTTGGAATGATCAAGAACCCATCCCAAGCCGACGAGCATGGCCTTCAAGCATTCCAAGCCCGATCAATTCCTCACCAACAAACTGTTTGGAAACAAATTGAAAAAAAAAAAATGAACACCAACGTAACAAAAAAATGGCGCCCAACGAGATTGGCAAAGTGTCAATGTCATATAATTTGACTTTTTAGTCCGTAACAGTTTACGAGTCTTAGACTAATTAATTTTAGTTTTAAATGCATTAAACTTTCCTTTTCTTAATTGCTTATATAAGCTTTAACATCTGAGTATACTGGTAAGTTATCCATCTTCGATAGTTTCAGCTTTTAGTACATATTTACATTTATCAACAATAGAAATAAGTCATTCTGTTTGCGGGAATAATCTGTAATGGGATCTGCGATTTTGAGTATGATATTTTATATTTTTTTAGATACAATAGTAATAATCTCAGCTTGCGTAAGTCATAAATATGTTTGGTTTAGCTGCGAAATATGTATTCGCGACACAATTCTGATTTTATTAATAAGGTCACATTGTTATAGATTTAGCATGCAGTTACATTTTATTCATAAGGACATTAGTCAGTATTCCCTAGTTAAGAATAAGATAGAAATACATACATACTTAGATTAATTAATTAATTGAAATAGGATATGCCAAAAAGAAGAGGGAAAGTAAAGAATATTGCAAGTAGTGAAGATCCTTCATATAGTGATTCTGAGGTTTATTATACATTTGATGAGGATTATGAAAAATCCGTAGTAACAAAACCGAGATTAGAGCCAAGTCAAATAATAACTCGTTCACGAGCGAGAGTAGCTAGCTTAAATTTAACGATGGATAACAATTCAAATAGTGAGTTGTTAAATGCTGGAGGATCGCAGCAGATAAATTCTAGTCCTTCAAATATTGTAGAGGCAGGGAACTTAGAAGATTTAACTCTTCGTTTAGAGCGGGTATTAACTTGTAATCACCAGATGTTTATGGGTGAACTGACAACCTTGAAAAAGACTTTGACTGAGGGCTTACAGCCAAATCAACGCGGTGCAAATCAAACCTTGGGGAATTATCCGAATGTCCACAATTTGAACCCAGATAATGCACCACATGGTAGTAATCTTAATAATGATAATTTGTCATTTCACGATCGTAGTGTTAACTCAGATTTGGTCAGAAATAACTCAACAATTAATGCATTTAGAATTGACAAATGGAATATATCATATGATGGTTCTCTCGATATTAATGACTTTTTATTTAAAGTAGACACTTTAAAGGATCGTTGGAATTGTGGTCCTGATCAAATTGTGTCTAGCTTTCATACTCTTTTAAGGGGAAAAGCCGAAGTATGGTTTTGGTCATACTTACGACAGAACCCTAATACAACATACGATCAGTGTTACCGTTATGCGACTAAAGTCGCATTTTTGCCCCTTTTTGACTGCCGTGCGACTTTTTTGGCCCCTTTGTTTTAAATCCCCTTTTGTAGTTTTTTGTGCCCCTTTTGCCCCTTTTTGAACCAAATTTTTTTTATACTGTCAATCAATGAAGGCGATGTGCCTGCCAGCTTTGATATATGTCATTTGAACAAAAAGAGTACTAAATATATTTAAGTGACACTAGATGGTTATCTTTTGCTTCCGTTGCTAGCAGAACATTAGAGCAGTGGTCTGTATTACAGCATTTTTTTATCCGAGCTCAATTTGAAGAGAAAATAGCATCTAATTTGGAAAAAATTAAAATAATTCAGGAAGGGCTATCTATTAACAATAAAATTTACCTCAAATTTCTAGTATATGTATTAAATATTATGAATAAATTAAACCTTAATTTTCAAAACGAATCATCACAAATTATATATTTAGTTTCATCCACGAAAGATATTGTATTAGAATTTTTAAAAAAATTTTAAAAAAAGAGAATATTATGCAAACAAATATAGAACAAATTAATATATATATCGGCCACGAAGCCGAGCTAGAAATATGTACTAACAACATCTTAAGTAGTGATATTGTATAAATTAAAAACAACATTTTACTTTTTTACCAAAAGCTGTGCAAAGAAATTTTATCAAGAATTAATATTAGCGATAAGAGGCTGAGTTCATTAAAGGTTTTAGATCCAGTATTTATTAAGTCAGCTGAAGACATAAATTACTTTGAAATTGTTATCGTTTTTGTAACCAAACGATGATTTTGTAAAAGAGTTCAAACTTTTAGAAACCAGATCAAACGATAAAAGCTATGAAGCAATTTTTAAAATATCTAAGCCTGAAACATTTTGGTACGAAATTGGCAATTTAAAAAACTGTTTGGGTGACAATTTATGTCCAAACTTGTATGTTTTTACTTTACCATATAGTAGTGCATCCGCTGAGCAGATTTTTTCTAAGTTAGCATATGTAAAACATAAAGTGACAAATAGACTGAAAGTAGATACCTGTCAGTCTATGTTATCCGCTTTAAATTTGTATCAAAATGACTTGGAAGATTGGATTCCAAGTGATGAATTAATTAATAAATATAGATTTACGTTTTCAAAAAAAAAAAATAGATATTTAATAGTTGAAGAAACAACATAACACTGCAATTTATAAAAAAAATGGATCTGTACCTGATATTAACTATCTTCCTATCAATACTTTTATATGCTTTTTCCTCGAGGTTTTTTCGTAACTTAATTTTTTTGGTAAAAAAGTAAAATAATCCAAGTGCCAAATATTTATGTACATATACGTACATATGTACATATCTCTATCTATTTAAATGTAAAGTTTTTTTGTATCAAATCATATTATGAACTATTTTTTGTTTTTGTAAGTATTGTTATTACACTATTTTAAGCTCGTTTTATTTACTGTTTTTGTATAAATAATTGAAATAAAAATTTTATGCAACAGTTCATTATCGTTTACTTGCAAACAAGACATGTATTTTCACAATATATGTATATATATATATGTATGTTTTTCCCAAACAATTTGTATTATATACCTATAATGTATTTTTTTATAAATATGAAGTTTATTTTTTGTTATGTTTAGTTTTCGATGAAAATAATTTAATAAATACATACGTTTTTTTTAAATTTTCCTGTTTTTAAAGTTGCCCCTTTTTTTCTCAGAATTCCCCTTTTTGTGACACTTTTTTTTTGAAAATCCCCTTTTTGTGCCCCTTTTTGAAAATTTTGAACGGTAACACTGCATACGATCAATTAAAAGGTGCACTTATCAGACAATACGGTAGGGTTGAGAATGACTGCGATAAAATTGTACGAATGGTGGAGCGCAGGCAGCTTCCTAAGGAAAATTTCGATGATTATTTTACGGAAATTGTGACCATGAACTCAAAATTATCACAACCTATGAATGATAGTAAGATAATAGACCTTATCAAAAACAATGTTAAGGAATCATTAGGAGCTTTGCTATTTTCATATGATTTGTTTAGTCTTGATCATCTGCGAGATGCGGCTAGGAAAGCTGAAAAATTTTTGTACAGACAAAATCAGTTGAGAGTGCAGAAGAAGTATGTGTCCGAAGTTGATTTTGAAGGTAATGAAGGTATTGAAGAGGAAAATGGAAATGAGGTTTCCGCAATAAAATTTCAGGACGTTTCAAAAAGGGGAGGGAAAGATGTAGATACCAGGCATTTTAAATGCTGGAATTGTGATCAAATGGGACATTCGTTTTATGACTGTCCTTCGGAAACACGATCGTTATTTTGTTTGCGATGCGGTGAAAAGGGCGTGTCAACGCCAAAATGTAGTAAACACTCGAAAAACAAGATTTAGAACGGAATAAAGAGGGTACTCCGTTCAATTGTAAAAAGCCCTCAAAAATCGTATCAAGCGAATTTTTTGATAACTCAATTGATTCAAAAATTCATGAGAGCCCTTCTCATAGCAAGTTTGACAATAGTATTAATAATATGTCTTTTCATCAAAGAAAGCTTTTGCACGAGAATCCGGAAAATATTAATTTTGCAAGAGCAAGTATTTCTAAAAGAATTATTAAATGCAGGGAAAGATATCAGAAGAGAAAACATTTTTCGAAAATTGTAGAGTCCACAATAATAGATGAGAATAAAGACAACAGGCCTTATGCAAAAATTTATTTGAAGAATATTG
This sequence comes from Pollenia labialis, assembly GCA_949318255.1. Taxonomy (NCBI): domain Eukaryota; kingdom Metazoa; phylum Arthropoda; class Insecta; order Diptera; family Polleniidae; genus Pollenia; species Pollenia labialis. The sequence continues at coordinate 141,697,315 of OX439141.1, read as the reverse complement.
AGCTATACGGATTACTGGATTCTGGTGCTTCAATTTGTGTATTAGGGAAAGATTGCAGCAGTATGGTAAAAGAGCTTAATCTTAGGGTGACACCACTATGTAATCATTTAAGAACTGCTGACGGAAATAAACAGAAGATTATAGGATTTGTTAATATTCCTGTTAGGTATGGTAAATTGGAAAAGGATATTTGTTTTTATTTGGCTCCGGGTCTAAGTCAAACGGCTTACCTTGGAATTAATTTTTGGAAGGAATTCAACATTGCCCCTCAGCTATTTATTTCCGAAGTATCATTAGATAGCGAAACATTTGGTGTAGGAGATAATACTCTTGATTTATCCGAGTTACAACTCTATGAGCTTAAGAAAGTTATTGGGGAATTTCCCTCATTTAGTAAGCTAGGGTTGGGTCGAACGAGTCTTGAGACACACATAATCGACACGGGTGATTCTGTGCCGTTCAAAATTAAACATTATCCCTTGTCTCCACCCCGCCAACAGGAAGCTTACAATGAGCTGGACAGGATGCTTTCTTTAGGAGTTATTGAGGAGAGTAATAGTCCCTATTGTAGCCCAGTTGTACTTGTGAGGAAGCCAGGTAAAATACGTCTTTGCCTGGATTCGCGTAGACTAAATAGTTTGACAAAAAAGGATGCTTACCCATTGCCGCATATCAATGGACTTTTAAGTCGATTGCAAGACACGCATTATATCACAGGTATTGATCTGAAGGATGCATTCTGGCAAATACCATTAAATGAGTGTTCAAAAGAAAAGACCGCATTTGCAGTACCTGGTCGGCCATTGTATCATTTTACAGTCATGCCGTTCGGGCTCTGCAACGCTGCACAGAGGATGAGCCGTATAATGGACAAGACAATACCCAGTCGACTGCGTCAAAATGTGTTTATCTACCTTGATGATTTGTTGATTTGTACACAGGATTTTAAATCTCATATTGATATATTGCAGCAGGTGGCCAAATGCCTGAGGGATGCCAATTTAACGATTAATGTGGAAAAGAGTAGATTTTGCCAGAAAGAAATCAAATACTTAGGGTATATTGTAGGTCAGGGCTGTTTGAAAACGGATAAATCTAAGATAGAGGCTATTACAAAGTTTCCATTGCCGTGTACCCCTAGACAAATTCGTAGGTATATTGGTATGACAGGCTGGTATAGGCAATTTATACCAAATTTTGCGGACTTAGCAGCACCTTTAACCGACTGTTTGAAAAAGAATTCGAGATTCAAGCTAACACCCCAGGCTGAAGAGGCATTCACGAAATTAAAATATGCTTTGACAACAGCACCTATCTTGGTCCAACCTAATTTTAGCCGACATTTTAAAATTCAGTGTGATGCTTCGCGCGTAGGTGTAGGAGGAGTTCTTACTCAGACCGACGACGAGGGTAAGGAACACCCAGTGGCATATGTATCACAGAAACTAAACAAAAATCAAAGAAATTATACGGTGACGGAACTGGAGTGCTTAGCGGCTATAGTTTGCTTAAAAAGATTTAGGCCATATGTCGAAGGACTACCTTTCACCATAGTAACGGACCACTCCAGCCTCAGATGGCTGATGTCTCAAAAGGACTTGTCAGGACGGCTTGGTCGTTGGAGTTTGATATTACAGGGATATGACTTTGAGGTCGAATATAGAAAAGGATCATTACACATAGTCCCAGATGCGCTCTCAAGATTTGATGTAGATGAAATTTCCTTACCTACTATTACATCTGAGATTAAACTGGATTCAGAACATTTTAAGTCTGAGGAATATTTAAAATTAATTTGCACTATCTCTGAAAGCCCACATAAATTTCCCGATACAATTGTATCAGATGGATATGTTTACCAGAGAATAAAGTTTAGAAAGGGTGAAATTTTTAATGAGGAATCCTTGTGGCGTTTGTGGTTACCAACTGAACTTAGAGATTTAGTTATTTCTAATAATCATGTTATAGAGTCGTGTCATGGAGGAGTTTTTAAGACTTTGTGTAGAATAAGGGAAAAATATTTCTGGCCTAATATGGCAAAGGAAATAACAGAGTTTGTAGCTGAGTGTGAGATATGTAAAATTTCTAAACCAACAAATCAAATATTGAGACCACCTATGGGCCAACAAATCGTGACTGAAAGACCATTTCAGAGAATTTACATGGACTTTCTCGGACCCTATCCTAGGACAAAATTAGGTAACACCATGCTTTTTGTGGCCATAGACCATTTTAGCAAGTTTATTTTTCTAAAACCTTTGGCAAAGGCAACTAGTTCTAATATCATTAAATATATTGAGGAAAACATATTCCATCAATTCGGAATACCACAGTATATTCATTCAGACAATGGGAAACAATTCGTGTCATCCCAGATGTCGGATTTTTTAAAGGCATACGGTATTATACATATCAAAACTCCTTTTTATTCACCACAGGCAAATTGCTCTGAGAGAACTAATAGAGAATTTTTAGTAAAACTCCGTATTTTATTGAGAGAAAGGCAGGACAAGTGGGATAATTATGTATCAAGAATAGCTGCAATACTTCGCAGTGACTATCATAATGCTATCAAGTGTTCTCCATATTTTTGTATCTTTGGGAGTAATATGATTAGGCATGGCTCAGCGTATCCTATCATGGAAAAATTGGGGGGTATAAACCATGGCCAACTGGAGGTTGTTCCGAATGATTCAAAAATGGAACTTTTACATGACAAAATTAAAGATAATCTGATCGTGGCACATGAAAAGGCAACAAAGTCATATAACCTTAGAAGTAGAAACGTGCAGTTCAAAGTAGGGCAAGTCATATTTCGGAAAAATTTTCAACAGTCAGATTTTAAGAAGGGAATAAACGCAAAGTTATTACCCCCATACGTGAAATGTAGAATAAGAAAAAAAATTGGGTCTTCCTGCTATGAACTCGAAGATTTAAAAGGAAAATATATTGGGTTATATCACGCAAAGGATATAAAGTCCTTTTAATTATTTTACCCGGCTAACTCTATACTCAGGGTGTGGTTGTGCCCCACGAGTGTATCCAAAATCTGTTTTCCTTGTTTTCGATGACGTGTACTTATCTTCAAGAAGGTTTGTAGCAAATTTTGTAAACAACGTTATTAAAAATCAATATCCGTAAATCAAAAATGGTCAACATATAAATTTTGAAAATTCCCTATTAAATTGGTAATATCAAGAAAAAATTTAATTTTTAATTAATTTTTACAGTACAACTTTATATATGTGTATATGCATACCGATCATTCACACCAATTAATGATCATATTTTGGGTTGTTTCGAATTTTTAATTCGGCTTAACTTCATTTAAATTTTTTATTCGTTTACAATTACATATTTGTTACACATAAGTAAAAGACAGGGTAGCATTAATTTTTTGTGTAAAGTGCGATAAGCAAATTAGTACTTGTGCGATAACATTTATACATTAATCGATAACTAGCACATATTATCATTACTACTTAAAGTAGAGCTTGAGGCTGATGAGAATCGCTCTTTTTTCTTTTGATCGTGTAATAAGAAGTAGGCCAGGCGCTAAGTCTGACACAAAAAAAAAAAAAAAATTAAGAAAAGAATTTAAGTAAGAACTCAATTTAATTTTATAAATAAAAGAAAGGAAGAAAATTAAACAACAAGAAAAATAAAACTATACATATTTTTAAAGATATTGTAGATATTGTAAGAATTCATATCGTTTTACATAAATATTGAAACCCAATTAAAATTGGTGAGTAATTTAACAAAGCGTTGGGAGTAAATCAAGTTATAAATATGTACATATATTAATTTATCAACAGGGTTTTAATATAATAAAAAAAGAAAAAATTAAGAATACAAAATCCTTAATCAACGGCATTTAATTAATTTGATTAACACTAAGAAAATGGTACATAATAATGTCAGATATATGAATATAAGGCTTCACAATTAATTAACCGAATACAAAAAAAAAAAAGAAAAACAACCTTGCTGGAAATCATAATTTAATGTTCAAAATCCGATTTAATCTTTAATTCCTGATGGAAGTTTGCCTGATGTAAAAGAAAAAACCCCTTTGTAGGGTAAACTTCAGTATACGTCGTATTAATATTCAATTTCGCTACATCAAGTGCCGTTAGAAGTCGCTTATTATATTGCATCACACTATTTTGAGATTGACTTAAAATAATAAAAAAAAAACCATTGTCTTAATCAATGACGTCAATTGTAATAAGTGGAATTTTTTGTTCAACTGTATATTCAACAGAAGACATGTAAAAGAGTACAGTACTCTTGAATTATAAAATGTAATGTTGTTAACAGAGGATCAAACGATTTAAACTCACCGAAGTGACGACGTCATCATTAATTAATAATGTTTTAAGGAATAAGTACCATAAACTACTAACAGTAACATTTAGCTATAAATTAACATTACAGGTTTTATTTTAACTATGTAAACGATTTTTCTCTTAAATTCTATGCTATGTTAACATGTACTCTACAAATTTATTAAAGTATATTTTGAATTTTGAATTGGTTGTAATAAATAAATGAATCATTTTCTTCTGTTGTAAAGTACATGGCAACAATAAACTTACATTTAAACTAAAATTAATCAATAATCCTAAAATATTTATGTAAGGTTATAACACTTAAAACTATTAGTAACATACTTAATAATCAATTAATCTTTTGGCATGTTTATTGCTGTTGTATATTATAACTATTTTAACTTGCAAAATATCTAACAATTTTTTTTAACATTTCAGAAATAAAACGTATGGATGCATTTGAGCTCAGATCATCGATAGACGTAAATTTGTTAAGATAATATAATTTAATAAAAGTTGGTATACAACCTCAAACCGTAAGTCATAATATACAAAAGTGAAACATAAACATGCATTCATTTGAATTAGATATTTGCAATTTGAATTCCATTTATTTTCTTTATAAAGTTCCAATTCTAATTTATAATTAATTTTTTTTTATTAACGTATTTTTTTTAATTTTGTATTAATAATTTATATTTATAAACAAAATTTTCTTTATAAAAAAAAACTTAGTTGCATACATGCTTCAAGACTTTCGATATTTTTTTAATAAAGAATGAAATTAAAATGAATCAACTAGAGTAGAAAACATTTATTGGGAATACTGACTAAACTGAATGATCAAGTGTAACTTGCAAAAATGTTTGAGAAATATTAGGAATTTTATTGTAATGATCAATGTAGTATTTCGGAAAACACATAGGTAAATTTTATGGGGAAGAAACATTTAGCACCGATTCTGATTCTATAGCGCTGTGACTATTAGGAAGAGTTTTCGTTTGCACAAAGTCTTGGAATGTTATTATTTTTTTTTGTTTATGTTGAAAATTGGTAATTTTGGAATGATCAAGAACCCATCCCAAGCCGACGAGCATGGCCTTCAAGCATTCCAAGCCCGATCAATTCCTCACCAACAAACTGTTTGGAAACAAATTGAAAAAAAAAATGAACACCAACGTAACAGGACCTCTAATAAATGAGATTTTATGTTTTCATATAAAAAATCAATTTTCTATGGAAAATATGGAATTTTGGTAGTGATTACAGATTTCGATCCTTTTGGCTCTAGGACCTCTAATTAACGAAATAAATGAGATTTTATGTTTTCATAAAAAAAATCCATTTTCTATGGAAAATATGGAATTTTTGTAGTGATTACAGATTTCGATCCTTTTGGCTCTAGGACCTCTAATAAATGAGATTTTATGTTTTCATATAAAAAATCAATTTTCTATGGAAAATATGGAAATTTGGTAGTGATTACAGATTTCGATCCTTTTGGCTCTAGGACCTCTAATTAACGAAATAAATGAGATTTTATGTTTTCATATAAAAAATCAATTTTCTATGGAAAATATGGAATTTTGGTAGTGATTACAGATTTCGATCCTTTTGGCTCTAGGACCTCTAATTAACGAAATAAATGAGATTTTATGTTTTCATAAAAAAAATCCATTTTCTATGGAAAATATGGAATTTTTGTAGTGATTACAGATTTCGATCCTTGTGGCTCTAGGACCTCTAATAAATGAGATTTTATGTTTTCATATAAAAAATCAATTTTCTATGGAAAATATGGAAATTTGGTAGTGATTACAGATTTCGATCCTTTTGGCTCTAGGACCTCTAATTAACGAAATAAATGAGATTTTATGTTTTCATAAAAAAAATCCATTTTCCATGGAAAATATGGAATTTTTGTAGTGATTACAGATTTCGATCCTTTTGGCTCTAGGACCTCTAATAAATGAGATTTTATGTTTTCATAAAAAAAATCAATTTTCTATGGAAAATATGGAAATTTGGTAGTGATTATAGATTTCGATCCTTTTGGCTCTAGGACCTCTAATTAACGAAATAAATGAGATTTTATGTTTTCATAAAAAAAATCCATTTTCTATGGAAAATATGGAATTTTGGTAGTGATTACAGATTTCGATCCTTTTGGCTCTAGGACTTCTAATTAACGAAATTAATGAGATTTTATGTTTTCATAAAAAAAATCCATTTTCTATGGAAAATATGGAATTTTGGTAGTGATTACAGATTTCGATCCTTTTGGCTCTAGGACCTCTAATAAATGAGATTTTATGTTTTCATATAAAAAATCAATTTTCTATGGAAAATATGGAATTTTGGTAGTGATTACAGATTTCGATCCTTTTGGCTCTAGGACCTCTAATAAATGAGATTTTATGTTTTCATATAAAAAATCAATTTTCTATGGAAAATATGGAGTTTTGGTAGTGATTACAGATTTCGATCCTTTTGGCTCTAGGACCTCTAATTAACGAAATAAATGAGATTTTATGTTTTCATAAAAAAAATCCATTTTCTATGGAAAATATGGAATTTTTGTAGTGATTACAGATTTCGATCCTTTTGGCTCTAGGACCTCTAATAAATGAGATTTTATGTTTTCATATAAAAAATCAATTTTCTATGGAAAATATGGAGTTTTGGTAGTGATTACAGATTTCGATCCTTTTGGCTCTAGGACCTCTAATTAACGAAATAAATGAGATTTTATGTTTTCATATAAAAAATCCATTTTCTATGGAAAATATGGAATTTTGGTAGTGATTACAGATTTCGATCCTTTTGGCTCTAGGACTTCTAATTAACGAAATTAATGAGATTTTATGTTTTCATAAAAAAAATCCATTTTCTATGGAAAATATGGAATTTTGGTAGTGATTACAGATTTCGATCCTTTTGGCTCTAGGACCTCTAATAAATGAGATTTTATGTTTTCATAAAAAAAATCAATTTTCTATGGAAAATATGGACATTTGGTAGTGATTATAGATTTCGATCCTTTTGGCTCTAGGACCTCTAATTAACGAAATAAATGAGATTTTATGTTTTCATAAAAAAAATCCATTTTCTATGGAAAATATGGAATTTTGGTAGTGATTACAGATTTCGATCCTTTTGGCTCTAGGACTTCTAATTAACGAAATTAATGAGATTTTATGTTTTCATAAAAAAAATCCATTTTCTATGGAAAATATGGAATTTTGGTAGTGATTACAGATTTCGATCCTTTTGGCTCTAGGACCTCTAATAAATGAGATTTTATGTTTTCATATAAAAAATCAATTTTCTATGGAAAATATGGAATTTTGGTAGTGATTACAGATTTCGATCCTTTTGGCTCTAGGACCTCTAATTAACGAAATAAATGAGATTTTATGTTTTCATAAAAAAAATCCATTTTCTATGGAAAATATGGAATTTTTGTAGTGATTACAGATTTCGATCCTTGTGGCTCTAGGACCTCTAATAAATGAGATTTTATGTTTTCATATAAAAAATCAATTTTCTATGGAAAATATGGAAATTTGGTAGTGATTACAGATTTCGATCCTTTTGGCTCTAGGACCTCTAATTAACGAAATAAATGAGATTTTATGTTTTCATAAAAAAAATCCATTTTCTATGGAAAATATGGAATTTTGGTAGTGATTACAGATTTCGATCCTTTTGGCTCTAGGACCTCTAATTAACAAAATAAATGAGATTTTATGTTTTCATAAAAAAAATCCATTTTCTATGGAAAATATGGAATTTTGGTAGTGATTACAGATTTCGATCCTTTTGGCTCTAGGACCTCTAATTAACGAAATAAATGAGATTTTATGTTTTCATAAAAAAAATCCATTTTCTATGGAAAATATGGAATTTTGGTAGTGATTACAGATTTCGATCCTTTTGGCCCTAGGACCTCTAATTAACGAAATAAATGAGATTTTATGTTTTCATATAAAAAATCAATTTTCTATGGAAAATATGGAATTTTGGTAGTGATTACAGATTTCGATCCTTTTGGCTCTAGGACCTCTAATTAACGAAATAAATGAGATTTTATGTTTTCATATAAAAAATCAATTTTCTATGGAAAATATGGAATTTTGGTAGTGATTACAGATTTCGATCCTTTTGGCTCTAGGACCTCTAATTAACGAAATAAATGAGATTTTATGTTTTCATATAAAAAATCAATTTTCTATGGAAAATATGGAAATTTGGTAGTGATTACAGATTTCGATCCTTTTGGCTCTAGGACCTCTAATTAACGAAATAAATGAGATTTTATGTTTTCATAAAAAAAATCCATTTTCTATGGAAAATATGGAATTTTGGTAGTGATTACAGATTTCGATCCTTTTGGCCCTAGGACCTCTAATTAACGAAATAAATGAGATTTTATGTTTTCATAAAAAAAATCAATTTTCTATGGAAAATATGGAATTTTGGTAGTGATTACAGATTTCGATCCTTTTGGCTCTAGGACCTCTAATTAACGAAATAAATGAGATTTTATGTTTTCATATAAAAAATCAATTTTCTATGGAAAATATGGAATTTTGGTAGTGATTACAGATTTCGATCCTTTTGGCTCTAGGACCTCTAATTAACGAAATAAATGAGATTTTATGTTTTCATAAAAAAAATCCATTTTCTATGGAAAATATGGAATTTTGGTAGTGATTACAGATTTCGATCCTTTTGGCCCTAGGACCTTTAATTAACGAAATAAATGAGATTTTATGTTTTCATATAAAAAATCAATTTTCTATGGAAAATATGGAATTTTGGTAGTGATTACAGATTTCGATCCTTTTGGCTCTAGGACCTCTAATTAACGAAATAAATGAGATTTTATGTTTTCATATAAAAAATCAATTTTCTATGGAAAATATGGAATTTTGGTAGTGATTACAGATTTCGATCCTTTTGGCTCTAGGACCTCTAATTAACGAAATAAATGAGATTTTATGTTTTCATATAAAAAATCAATTTTCTATGGAAAATATGGAAATTTGGTAGTGATTACAGATTTCGATCCTTTTGGCTCTAGGACCTCTAATTAACGAAATAAATGAGATTTTATGTTTTCATATAAAAAATCCATTTTCTATGGAAAATATGGAATTTTGGTAGTGATTACAGATTTCGATCCTTTTGGCCCTAGAACCTCTAATTAACGAAATAAATGAGATTTTATGTTTTCATATAAAAAATCAATTTTCTATGGAAAATATGGAAATTTGGTAGTGATTACAGATTTCGATCCTTTTGGCTCTAGGACCTCTAATTAACGAAATAAATGAGATTTTATGTTTTCATATAAAAAATCAATTTTCTATGGAAAATATGGAAATTTGGTAGTGATTACAGATTTCGATCCTTTTGGCTCTAGGACCTCTAATTAACGAAATAAATGAGATTTTATGTTTTCATAAAAAAAATCCATTTTCTATGGAAAATATGGAATTTTGGTAGTGATTACAGATTTCGATCCTTTTGGCCCTAGGACGTCTAATTAACGAAATAAATGAGATTTTATGTTTTCATATAAAAAATCCATTTTCTATGGAAAATATGGAATTTTGGTAGTGATTACAGATTTCGATCCTTTTGGCCCTAGGACCTCTAATTAACGAAATAAATGAGATGTTATGTTTTCATATAAAAAATCCATTTTCTATGGAAAATATGGAATTTTGGTAGTGATTACAGATTTCGATCCTTTTGGCCCTAGGACCTCTAATTAACGAAATAAATGAGATTTTATGTTTTCATATAAAAAATCAATTTTCTATGGAAAATATGGAATTTTGGTAGTGATTACTGATTTCGATCCTTTTGGCTCTAGGACCTCTAATTAACGAAATAAATGAGATTTTATGTTTTCATATAAAAAATCAATTTTCTATGGAAAATATGGAATTTTGGTAGTGATTACAGATTTCGATTCTTTTGGCTCTAGGACCTCTAATAAACGAAATAAATGAGATTTTATGTTTTCATATAAAAAATCAATTTTCTATGGAAAATATGGAAATTTGGTAGTGATTACAGATTTCGATCCTTTTGGCTCTAGGACCTCTAATTACCGAAATAAATGAGATTTTATGTTTTCATAAAAAAAATCAATTTTCTATGGAAAATATGGAATTTTGGTAGTGATTACAGATTTCGATCCTTTTGGCCCTAGGACCTCTAATTAACGAAATAAATGAGATTTTATGTTTTCATATAAAAAATCCATTTTCTATGGAAAATATGGAATTTTGGTAGTGAGATTTTTAATAAATGAGATTTTATGTTTTCATATAAAAAATCAATTTTCTATGGAAAATATGGAAATTTGGTAGTGATTACAGATTTCCATCCTTTTGGCTCTAGGACCTCTAATTAACGAAATAAATGAGATTTTATGTTTTCATATAAAAAATCAATTTTCTATGGAAAATATGGAATTTTGGTAGTGATTACAGATTTCGATCCTTTTGGCTCTAGGACCTCTAATTAACGAAATAAATGAGATTTTATGTTTTCATAAAAAAAATCCATTTTCTATGGAAAATATGGAATTTTGGTAGTGATAACAGATTTCGATCCTTTTGGCTCTAGGACCTCTAATTAACGAAATAAATGAGATTTTATGTTTTCATAAAAAAAATCCATTTTCTATGGAAAATATGGAATTTTTGTAGTGATTACAGATTTCGATCCTTGTGGCTCTAGGACCTCTAATAAATGAGATTTTATGTTTTCATATAAAAAATCAATTTTCTATGGAAAATATGGAAATTTGGTAGTGATTACAGATTTCGATCCTTTTGGCTCTAGGACTCTAATTAACGAAATAAATGAGATTTATGTTTTCATAAAAAAAATCCATTTTCTATGGAAAATATGGAATTTTGGTAGTGATTACAGATTTCGATCCTTTTGGCTCTAGGACCTCTAATTAACGAAATAAATGAGATTTTATGTTTTCATAAAAAAAAACCATTTTCTATGGAAAATATGGAATTTTGGTAGTGATTACAGATTTCGATCCTTTTGGCTCTAGGACCTCTAATTAACGAAATAAATGAGATTTTATGTTTTCATATAAAAAATCAATTTTCTATGGAAAATATGGAATTTTGGTAGTGATTACAGATTTCGATCCTTTTGGCCCTAGGACCTCTAATTAACGAAATAAATGAGATTTTATGTTTTCATATAAAAAATCTATTTTCTATGGAAAATATGGAATTTTGGTAGTGATTACAGATTTCGATCCTTTTGGCTCTAGGACCTCTAATTAACGAAATAAATGAGATTTTATGTTTTCATATAAAAAATCAATTTTCTATGGAAAATATGGAAATTTGGTAGTGATTACAGATTTCGATCCTTTTGGCTCTAGGACCTCTAATTAACGAAATAAATGAGATTTTATGTTTTCATATAAAAAATCAATTTTCTATGGAAAATATGGAAATTTGGTAGTGATTACAGATTTCGATCCTTTTGGCTCTAGGACCTCTAATTAACGAAATAAATGAGATTTTATGTTTTCATATAAAAAATCAATTTTCTATGGAAAATATGGAAATTTGGTAGTGATTACAGATTTCGATCCTTTTGGCTCTAGGACCTCTAATTAACGAAATAAATGAGATTTTATGTTTTCATATAAAAAATCAATTTTCTATGGAAAATATGGAATTTTGGTAGTGATTACAGATTTCGATCCTTTTGGCTCTAGGACCTCTAATTAACGAAATAAATGAGATTTTATGTTTTCATATAAAAAATCAATTTTCTATGGAAAATATGGAAATTTGGTAGTGATTACAGATTTCGATCCTTTTGGCTCTAGGACCTCTAATTAACGAAATAAATGAGATTTTATGTTTTCATATAAAAAATCAATTTTCTATGGAAAATATGGAAATTTGGTAGTGATTACAGATTTCGATCCTTTTGGCTCTAGGACCTCTAATTAACGAAATAAATGAGATTTTATGTTTTCATAAAAAATATCCATTTTCTATGGAAAATATGGAATTTTGGTAGTGATTACAGATTTCGATCCTTTTGGCCCTAGGACCTCTAATTAACGAAATAAATGAGATATTATGTTTTCATATAAAAAATCCATTTTCTATGGAAAATATGGAATTTTGGTAGTGATTACAGATTTCGATCCTTTTGGCCCTAGGACCTCTAATTAACGAAATAAATGAGATTTTATGTTTTCATATAAAAAATCCATTTTCTATGGAAAATATGGAATTTTGGTAGTGATTACAGATTTCGATCCTTTTGGCCCTAGGACCTCTAATTAACGAAATAAATGAGATTTTATGTTTTCATATAAAAAATCCATTTTCTATGGAAAATATGGAATTTTGGTAGTGATTACAGATTTCGATCCTTTTGGCTCTAGGACCTCTAATTAACGAAATAAATGAGATGTTATGTTTTCATAAAAAATATCCATTTTCTATGGAAAATATGGAATTTTGGTAGTGATTACAGATTTCGATCCTTTTGGCCCTAGGACCTCTAATTAACGAAATAAATGAGATGTTATGTTTTCATATAAAAAATCCATTTTCTATGGAAAATATGGAATTTTGGTAGTGATTACAGATTTCGATCCTTTTGGCCCTAGGCCCTCTAATTAACGAAATAAATGAGATTTTATGTTTTCATAAAAAAAATCCATTTTCTATGGAAAATATGGAATTTTGGTAGTGATTACAGATTTCGATCCTTTTGGCCCTAGGACCTCTAATTAACGAAATAAATGAGATTTTATGTTTTCATATAAAAAATCCATTTTCTATGGAAAATATGGAATTTTGGTAGTGATTACAGATTTCGATCCTTTTGGCCCTAGGACCTCTAATTAACGAAATAAATGAGATTTTATGTTTTCATATAAAAAATCCATTTTCTATGGAAAATATGGAATTTTGGTAGTGATTACAGATTTCGATCCTTTTGGCCCTAGGACCTCTAATTAACGAAATAAATGAGATTTTATGTTTTCATATAAAAAATCCATTTTCTATGGAAAATATGGAATTTTGGTAGTGATTACAGATTTCGATCCTTTTGGCCCTAGGACCTCTAATTAACGAAATAAATGAGATTTTATGTTTTCATATAAAAAATCCATTTTCTATGGAAAATATGGAATTTTGGTAGTGATTACAGATTTCGATCCTTTTGGCCCTAGGACCTCTAATTAACGAAATAAATGAGATTTTATGTTTTCATATAAAAAATCCATTTTCTATGGAAAATATGGAATTTTGGTAGTGATTACAGATTTCGATCCTTTTGGCCCTAGGACCTCTAATTAACGAAATAAATGAGATGTTATGTTTTCATATAAAAAATCCATTTTCTATGGAAAATATGGAATTTTGGTAGTGATTACAGATTTCGATCCTTTTGGCCCTAGGACCTCTAATTAACGAAATAAATGAGATTTTATGTTTTCATATAAAAAATCCATTTTCTATGGAAAATATGGAATTTTGGTAGTGATTACAGATTTCGATCCTTTTGGCTCTAGGACCTCTAATTAACGAAATAAATGAGATTTTATGTTTTCATAAAAAATATCCATTTTCTATGGAAAATATGGAATTTTGGTAGTGATTACAGATTTCGATCCTTTTGGCTCTAGGACCTCTAATTAACGAAATAAATGAGATGTTATGTTTTCATATAAAAAATCCATTTTCTATGGAAAATATGGAATTTTGGTAGTGATTACAGATTTCGATCCTTTTGGCCCTAGGACCTCTAATTAACGAAATAAATGAGATTTTATGTTTTCATAAAAAAAATCCATTTTCTATGGAAAATATGAATTTTGGTAGTGATTACAGATTTCGATCCTTTTGGCCCTAGGACCTCTAATTAACGAAATAAATGAGATTTTATGTTTTCATATAAAAAATCCATTTTCTATGGAAAATATGGAATTTTGGTAGTGATTACAGATTTCGATCCTTTTGGCCCTAGGACCTCTAATTAACGAAATAAATGAGATTTTATGTTTTCATATAAAAAATCCATTTTCTATGGAAAATATGGAATTTTGGTAGTGATTACAGATTTCGATCCTTTTGGCCCTAGGACCTCTAATTAACGAAATAAATGAGATTTTATGTTTTCATATAAAAAATCCATTTTCTATGGAAAATATGGAATTTTGGTAGTGATTACAGATTTCGATCCTTTTGGCCCTAGGACCTCTAATTAACGAAATAAATGAGATTTTATGTTTTCATATAAAAAATCCATTTTCTATGGAAAATATGGAATTTTGGTAGTGATTACAGATTTCGATCCTTTTGGCCCTAGGACCTCTAATTAACGAAATAAATGAGATCTTATGTTTTCATATAAAAAATCAATTTTCTATGGAAAATATGGAATTTTGGTAGTTATTACAGATTTCGATCCTTTTGGCCCTAGGACCTCTAATTAACGAAATAAATGAGATTTTATGTTTTCATATAAAAAATCCATTTTCTATGGAAAATATGGAATTTTGGAAGTGATTACAGATTTCGATCCTTTTGGCCCTAGGACTTCTAATTAACGAAATAAATGAGATTTTATGTTTTCATATAAAAAATCCATTTTCTATGGAAAATATGGAATTTTGGTAGTGATTACAGATTTCGATCCTTTTGGCCCTAGGACCTCTAATTAACGAAATAAATGAGATTTTATGTTTTCATAAAAAAAATCAATTTTCTATGGAAAATATGGAATTTTGGTAGTGATTACAGATTTCGATCCTTTTGGCCCTAGGACCTCTAATTAACGAAATAAATGAGATTTTATGTTTTCATATAAAAAATCCATTTTCTATGGAAAATATGGAATTTTGGTAGTGATTACAGATTTCGATCCTTTTGGCCCTAGGACCTCTAATTAACGAAATAAATGAGATTTTATGTTTTCATATAAAAAATCCATTTTCTATGGAAAATATGGAATTTTGGTAGTGATTACAGATTTCGATCCTTTTGGCCCTAGGACTTCTAATTAACGAAATAAATGAGATTTTATGTTTTCATAAAAAAAATCCATTTTCTATGGAAAATATGGAATTTTGGTAGTGATTACAGATTTCGATCCTTTTGGCCCTAGGACCTCTAATTAACGAAATAAATGAGATTTTATGTTTTCATATAAAAAATCCATTTTCTATGGAAAATATGGAATTTTGGTAGTGATTACAGATTTCGATCCTTTTGGCCCTAGGACTTCTAATTAACGAAATAAATGAGATTTTATGTTTTCATATAAAAAATCCATTTTCTATGGAAAATATGGAATTTTGGTAGTGATTACAGATTTCGATCCTTTTGGCTCTAGGACCTCTAATTAACGAAATAAATGAGATTTTATGTTTTCATATAAAAAATCAATTTTCTATGGAAAATATGGAATTTTGGTAGTGATTACAGATTTCGATCCTTTTGGCTCTAGGACCTCTAATTAACGAAATAAATGAGATTTTATGTTTTCATATAAAAAATCCATTTTCTATGGAAAATATGGAATTTTGGTAGTGATTACAGATTTCGATCCTTTTGGCTCTAGGACCTCTAATTAACGAAATAAATGAGATTTTATGTTTTCATAAAAAAAATCAATTTTCTATGGAAAATATGGAATTTTGGTAGTGATTACAGATTTCGATCCTTTTGGCCCTAGGACCTCTAATTAACGAAATAAATGAGATTTTATGTTTTCATAAAAAAAATCAATTTTCTATGGAAAATATGGAATTTTGGTAGTGATTACAGATTTCGATCCTTTTGGCCCTAGGACCTCTAATTAACGAAATAAATGAGATTTTATGTTTTCATATAAAAAATCCATTTTCTATGGAAAATATGGAATTTTGGTAGTGATTACAGATTTCGATCCTTTTGGCCCTAGGACCTCTAATTAACGAAATAAATGAGATTTTATGTTTTCATATAAAAAATCCATTTTCTATGGAAAATATGGAATTTTGGTAGTGATTACAGATTTCGATCCTTTTGGCCCTAGGACTTCTAATTAACGAAATAAATGAGATTTTATGTTTTCATAAAAAAAATCCATTTTCTATGGAAAATATGGAATTTTGGTAGTGATTACAGATTTCGATCCTTTTGGCCCTAGGACCTCTAATTAACGAAATAAATGAGATTTTATGTTTTCATATAAAAAATCCATTTTCTATGGAAAATATGGAATTTTGGTAGTGATTACAGATTTCGATCCTTTTGGCCCTAGGACTTCTAATTAACGAAATAAATGAGATTTTATGTTTTCATATAAAAAATCCATTTTCTATGGAAAATATGGAATTTTGGTAGTGATTACAGATTTCGATCCTTTTGGCTCTAGGACCTCTATTTAACGAAATAAATGAGATTTTATGTTTTCATATAAAAAATCAATTTTCTATGGAAAATATGGAATTTTGGTAGTGATTACAGATTTCGATCCTTTTGGCTCTAGGACCTCTAATTAACGAAATAAATGAGATTTTATGTTTTCATATAAAAAATCCATTTTCTATGGAAAATATGGAATTTTGGTAGTGATTACAGATTTCGATCCTTTTGGCTCTAGGACCTCTAATTAACGAAATAAATGAGATTTTATGTTTTCATAAAAAAAATCAATTTTCTATGGAAAATATGGAATTTTGGTAGTGATTACAGATTTCGATCCTTTTGGCTCTAGGACCTCTAATTAACGAAATAAATGAGATTTTATGTTTTCATAAAAAAAATCAATTTTCTATGGAAAATATGGAAATTTGGTAGTGATTACAGATTTCGATCCTTTTGGCTCTAGGACCTCTAATTAACGAAATAAATGAGATTTTATGTTTTCATAAAAAAAATCCATTTTCTATGGAAAATATGGAATTTTGGTAGTGATTACAGATTTCGATCATTTTGGCTCTAGGACCTCTAATTAACGAAATAAATGAGATTTTATGTTTTCATATAAAAAATCAATTTTCTATGGAAAATATGGAAATTTGGTAGTGATTACAGATTTCGATCCTTTTGGCTCTAGGACCTCTAATTAACGAAATAAATGAGATTTTATGTTTTCATAAAAAAAATCAATTTTCTATGGAAAATATGGAAATTTGGTAGTGATTACAGATTTCGATCCTTTTGGCCCTAGGACTTCTAATTAACGAAATAAATGAGATTTTATGTTTTCATATAAAAAATCCATTTTCTATGGAAAATATGGAATTTTGGTAGTGATTACAGATTTCGATCCTTTTGGCCCTAGGACCTCTAATTAACGAAATAAATGAGATTTTATGTTTTCATAAAAAAAATCCATTTTCTATGGAAAATATGGAATTTTGGTAGTGATTACAGATTTCGATCCTTTTGGCTCTAGGACCTCTAATTAACGAAATAAATGAGATTTTATGTTTTCATATAAAAAATCAATTTTCTATGGAAAATATGGAATTGTGGTAGTGATTACAGATTTCGATACTTTTGGCTCAAATGAGGTTTTATGTTTTCATATAAAAAATCAATTTTCTAAGTCATTGGTCATTGGTTTATTAAGCAATACTTAATACAATACTTAAGTACATATGTATATGAATATCCTTTGTATGGGCATTTTTTACTTCTGCCTTGCATATTTGAAGAAAGAAAAGAATCATTCTTATGACTGCTCTTGTTTTTTATAATAAAAAATTTTTTTTCAGGTAAGAATTGTTAATACATTTAAAGTAATTTTTTTTTTTGGCTATTTTATGAGCAATATTTATCGCACCAAACTCTTTCATAAAAAAACCCAAAAGCAACAAATTCGCAGAAAATTAAGGAATTGTTATTGCGCTTTGTGTTATTCGAGTTTATTTGAAAAAAAAAAATTTATGACTCCTCTTGTTTTTTATAATTTAAAAATTTTCAATAACAGAATTGTTGCTAGTTTTCATATTCATACATACCTTTTAGGTAAATCTTTTTTATTTAATATTTTTGTATGCACTTGCGTGGATAATGGTATATTAAACAATTATTATGGCACCAACCTCTTTCAGAAGCAATATCATGCAAATAATTCGTAATTAATGGTAAAACCAAACGGGGTTTTCGTTATGAAAATTAACAAAATTAAATGAAATAACAATGAAATAGATCTGTGATAAGTTATTCATTATTTTCTCGTATTGCCTTGAGAAAACATAATACATTTTTTATTGAATACAATACATTTTAATCAAAGGTACTTAAAACATTAATATTGTTTTATTTGGGCTTGACATTTCTAAATTTTTAAGCTTAAAGATATTCGCAGAATAGTTATGCGTGAAATAACTTTATTTTTTATTAAATTAAAATCGAATTAAATTATCCACAATCAATTATCGTAATAATTTTATGAGTGTATATAATTTTTTTTTCTGCAAATATAGTCGAATAACGTAAAGCACAACAACAATTTTCGGCGTTTCATTTATTACTACTTACAAATGTGCACAAACAATTACCTAGCGGGAAAAGTCAGAATAGCTTCTTATTCAGGCATTATTAAGGGCCTAATTTGACATTTTATGATTCAATTACCATTCTGATAAAGGCGAATTGATTAGAAGGTGGGGTCAAGTCTACATATGGTTATTTTTTTCTGTGGTGTAGTTGTCAAAGCTTGTATACAAACTACAGTTTTTATGTAAACAAACCTTTTTTTCTAGCAATATTTTTGACAATCGGACCACAGAAGCAGTGTTGTTGTAGTGCTGATTTCACTTTCTAATGAAGTCGCCTTGATTCTGATCTAACTGCTAAATAAGTTCTCTTCGAAGAAGGCTTCGGATCTTTCGTAGGCATAAAAGATAAGATCAATATTCCACATTACCTTCTATGAGAAGGGAGAAGAGAATGAGCATGATATTTAGTTTTTTTTGCGCGTTATAAAATTAAAATTACATAAAAAAGACAAAAACAGAATACAGAACGGTTAAATGAAAAAGAATAAATCATTTTAGTTGAGTTTAATACGTTAGAAAGAAGAGTTTAAGAACTGCTAAAAAGTGTTAAAAAAACAGTTTAAAAATTAAAAAATAAATTCACAATCAAAACTTAATTGTTTTCTGATTTTTAGTATAAAATATAATAAATACCCATTAAAAGTGCACAATTAAATTTCTATAACAAAGGAGGTTGGCCCCTTTTCCGTAAATTTGGCTCGTTTTTTTTAATTTTAACACAAAGTGAACATTTGTATGTCCCATGAATGGTTTTTAGATCCAATTACTTGATGCCCTTTTGAAATACATTTATAAAAGACTCTTTAAGATTACCTTAATTCTAAGGCCTTTTGAAACCCATTCTAATCTCATGAAAGCCTTCTAAAAGACATTAATTAAAATGATTTTCAGAATCTCTGGCAAATGAAGCCAGAGTGGAAGGCCTACCCCGCAATGACAACATGTGTAAAAACCTATGAATATGCAATGGAGCGAGCAGGCCTGGTACATCCAAAATAAAGTACTTAGGCCTTCTAGAAGGCATCTGTATGCCCTCTTTTTACCGCTGGGTATACACACATATGCATACTCCTAACACTTTACAACTGATCATTACTTACAATTTTCTTTTCTTTACTGCATAACGTATTAGTACCCTTTTGCGTGTTTCTTAAATTCCTGCACTCCTGTTATACAACTCGCCTGCAAATCAACTTTGGCTTGTTTGATTTTTTCCTTTGGATCTCCTTTAAAAAAAGAGGTACATAAAAAGTTAACTACTTACTATACACTAAAAAATATGGTACAAGCACGTTAAAAGTACACTACGTGTACACTAAAAAGTACAGATAAGTACGCTAAAAATACTGTACATGTACGTTAAAAGAAGTAATGTACGTTATCTTATTGTTTGTGTGCGTCAGCTCACACTCGCTGTGTACCGTATATGTTTGTGTAGACATTTACAAACACAAAAATAAAATTAAGAGTTTGTGTGTTAGAAAAATACATTACGATACTGTTCAGTTTTTTTTCGAACCCTGGTTAAAATAGCCTCATTATTAACATATACATACTTATTTGATAACATATGTATATTCACTAGTGCACAAAATTTATAGTCATTTTATTTTTCGATCTATTTTTTTTTCTTCTTTTTTCAATTAATTGTATTTTCATACTATTGAATATAAATTAAACTTATCTACTAAATTACTACCCAATACTGTAATATAAGACTTGATCTTGTTGTATTGTATTGAGAAATAAATAGATAAAAAAATAATTCTTATAAAAAAAAACAATTTGCAGTCATTGAGTTTATTGGTCAAAACTAAATTCTTTTCTTACTTTTTAAGATTCACTTCAAACGTAATATAGAAATTTTTGAAACCCTGGAAATTTCTACAATCACCTTTAAAGTATTTTTGTTGGTTTTGTATTCGCATTGTAAAAAATTCAACTTGTGATGCAGCAAACACTTGTTGACTTTGAGAAATGGTTTTAAGACTAACTATTTTACTACTTAAAAACGCATAAAATTTTTTAGCGAAAGCTTCAACCAATTATGGCAACAAAATTTATTAAAATCACAAATTATGGCTGAAATAATTTTGCAAGAATATGGCAAACATTCTAAAGAAAAAAAATGTTAATTTTCTCTCTTATCAACCCACTGCGCAATAGCAATTATTGTTGCCAAGAAATTAAGCTCTGAGTAATTATTGGTTTGCATTCATTCGTAATGCAATTGGAAAAACAAGTTGTTAGAACGAGATGCACCGCAAACAAACCTAAAATTAAAAAAAAAATTATGATTTTTTTTCGATAAATTATGATACAACGCAACAGAAATTCATTCTGCTATTCATATAAAGAGTTTCACTCATAGAGAAACGACTAGAGAACAAACTTCTTTAATACAAATTAAAAATTATCTCTTACAATTTAGTACTGTAATGTTGCAACTACAAAGTTAACACATTTCTTACTAGCACAATTATATACAGAGAAACATTCGATAACAGATCACTCACCGTAATTAACATTTTAGTTGTTTTAAAAAAAACTTTTAATTAAAATATTTATTAAATAACAAAAAATTTAAATTGGCTTTTTCGCTTAAAAAAAAATAATTTAAACTTGTAGAATTGTTGTTAAGAATTGTCAAGCTTTATTTAATTAAATCAACATACATATACATATGTATGTATATTGTTTGAAATGGCTAAGTTTTTTAGTTAATTTTTAATTAAAATTTAAAATACCATTTATTGAAAAAAAGAAACAAATTCACAAATTAGTGTCGGTTCGCACACGTCAAGCTTGAGCCGTCAAGTCTTGAGCTTTTAGGAGAGAAGGAAAAAGAGAATGCCATATCTTTTCTCCTCTCTCCAAAAAACTCAAGACTTGACGTGTTAAAATTGACGTGTGTGAACCAGCACTTACAGTTGTTTACAATTTTAAAAAATCAATAAAATCATTTTGGTAATAGTTGCAAATTCAACAAATGATTTGCTTGATTCTATGAATTTGGTGATAGAAAAATTTCTGTGTTTAAAGCCTTAAACGTTAGCACGGTTCCAGTATAAAATTTTTTAAATTGCAAAAAACAAAGTAAATTTGCAAAATGTTTGTTTAAATATAAATATTTCATTTATAAGTGAGTCAGTGTACTGTGTTCGTTGAGTCAACAAATATGTAAAACAAAACCATTCTTTGATTTAACGAAATTCACAATTATTTATTTAACAGAAGCCCCCATTCATTAAAATTGTTCACCAATTTTGTTGGCATAAGCACAAATATTATTAATAGTTGCAAAAATTTATAAGAAAACACAACTCTTGTGGGTGTATTTTAAAGATTCTGTCCATTTATGAGATGTATTTTGGAGATATATTTTGAATTTTTTGCAACCTTGTCTTGTATACAATGTATTTTAAGGGTCAGTTAGCCGGGATTAACAGTCACAGTAAACTTACTGTAAAAACGTAACACCAATCTATTTCTTACAGATTGAAACGTAACATCTTACTGCTGGCTATAATCGTTCTAATTGCTTTACATACATCAAAAAGATTTGCAGCGTGACTGTTACTCCCGGCTAACTTAGCCTTTAGTCGCAATTTACACAGAAAAAGTTTGTATGGAGAGAGAGGTTAAAAGTAAAGTATGTCACGCATACAGCGCATAATTAATTAATTAATATTTTTCATGTTGGCCGATTTGGATAATTTTTTGGCCAGACATCTGAATATTATGATTCCGTAATATTAGGCTGATATATTTATTATTTGTTGGACAAACACATGCTCAAAGTTCATATATGTTCGCTTGTTTAAAATGCCATGCACATTTACTGTATATTCAATCTTTTGGTATTTGCATTAAAAAAAGTTGGAAAAAGTGCCTTATAAAAAATTTAGTTCAACAAAATATAAACAACGTCATAATTTCATTGTTCATCAAATTCGGTGGACTGCATCTTTTTAGAGCTGTAAAGCGCTGTTTAACGGAAGATGTCAAATTTCAGCTTAAAGTCTCAGTAAAAGTTATAAAAAAATGCAGCTGCTCCTACCTGCTCCTTTCAAAAAAAAAAAACAGTAAAAACTATAAAATGATAAAGTAACAAAACATTATTTTGTGTTTAAAATGATTACATAAGGCAATATACATACATACTAGTCAATAATGCTAATTGTTATATATTTCATTGTTGAAAAAATTTTTTTTAGATTTTAATTTATTATTTGTATCAGGTGTGTCCGAGGAAGCTCAGGAAGACTATAGAGCCTATAGATTAAATCATTCGCGAAGAATTGGACATGCAGCCACTAATGAAGACGTTGTGCATAATCTTTTATTGTCTTCAGAACCATTTATAAATACATTTCGCTCAGAGCTGCAAATCATAATTGGAGTACGATAATGACAAAACAGAACTATGTTTAAATTACGTATTCATCTTTTTTCTATGGACGGTGGGCGGATCAGGCAAATATTTTCAGGAGCCCATTCTACAGTTATAATATATAATTTTTATGAAAATTGAGTTGATGCATTAAAAAATCAAGGGAGTTATGCCACTTTTTCAATACAAAATGTATGGGAAGTGGGCGTCAAAGTGGGCGGATATTTTTCAAATTTCATACAAATAATTCTGATTCTTTAAAAATTCTATGTGCCAAAAAACAATGCCGTAGGTCAAAATTTAATTTTCACTTTGTATGGGAGGGAGGTGGGCGTAGAATTATTTTGATTTTTCCATTTTTTTGTTGATTCAAACAAAAAAAGCCTATGTGCCAAGTTTCATTGTCCTTCGACAACTTCTTCTATTTTTAGCCGCTCGTTCTATGAACTTCAACCAATGTGAAGCGTCGCCCCCTTCATAAGATTTCTTGTTAAAATGAAAAGAAAAAACATGTTCAGAAGCAGAGGAAACCACGGAGTCTGAGACAGATAACGTTATCATCATTGCAGGTCCTTCCAAAAACGTAATATTTCGCGATACTATTCGAAAGAATTAGAACTGAAGTGTAAATGACCTATCCAAGACATGAAGTCAAAGCGGCTTTTTTGCAGTGATTTTAAATAGCTTTTAGTAAACTAAAACAATCATCTTCAGCGACATGGAAAAACAAAAAAAACATTCTGAAAATGAAAAAAATGCATCTGACTCTTTTGTTTCAATTGTTTTTTTTTTGTTTTGCTACGGTTTTTATTAATAAAAAACGTTAAAAAAGAATGTGCGACTTTTTTTTCTCAAAAGACTATTTGTGCGACTTTATTTTTATTAAACGACCCCTTATTTTTATTAAACGACTTTTCGAAAATTCCTAACGCTAACCCTGAAGGGAATACATATTTTATGGAAAAACTGATGAACAGCTTGGATCAACCAAATATGGACAGTTATGGAAGGTTTTACTCTAGTAAGGTTTTATTGAAAATTTGGTTTGTTATCTTTTCTCTCTCTGTTCTAGTCTTTTTCTATGGTTCCAGTCGTAGATGTCACGTTTTTTTTTATATTTTCCTTCTCTTTTCATTAGACAAGGATGGCTCGTAAACAAAGACAGACATTTTCTGTTAAAGAGAGGAAATACCAGAAAATACAGCTGTGTGCTCTAAGGTTGGAAGGGTGAGGGGCGACAGAAGCAGGAAACAAATAAGTCATTGTACTCATAATGACCAGAAAAAGTGCTAAGCACAAACACATGAGAGAGAGCACATAGTGCTTCAAACATGTGTTCTATAATATTAACGATTTTTTATGCCAATATACGTGATTTCGTTTATAGTTTTAGCCACAAATGCATTTTGTCGACAGAAACTAAAAATAATTTTTTTCGTCTTTTCATGTTTTTCCTTTATTTTTTTCAATACACATAATTCAAATTATGAGTAGTAGGTCAGGTGCAAATGAGAGTAACTATGGCCAAAATCCTCTCTCTTGTTATGGGGGAAAAAAAGAGATTAGCTAAAGAAATATTTTGAATTTCTAACTAATTATTTCAATTATTTTTTTTTTTGCAAGGAATTCGCTTAATATTTTTTTTTTAAATTTATGACATCCCTGAACTTTAAATTGAATTCACGTGTTCGTTACCGCCAGAAAATCTATTTTGAATTTCTCCTAAGACATTTTTTCTTTTCATAGATTTTTTTTCTACATTTAATTAAAATAAACATTATAGGTATTTGGTTTTGTTAATTGTGTCTAACAAATTTACAAAAATACGATGCACCATCCAACGAATTTTTGTTAAATGTTCGAGTGCATACGTCGTCCATTGGCCATCTAAGTATTGGCACAAACAAATTCGTTAGTAATTTATTTATTTCATCTGATTTTGACATGTTTTTAATTTTAGGCATTTGTTTTTGGTTTTTTTTTTCTAAATTTAAAAATAAACTGATGTCAAATAGATGTTTAGACATTTGTTTTAGGCAACTTAGTTAATAAGATTATTCTAAAATAGATTTTAGGACAATTATACAACTACAAATGTAAATGAAATGGAAAGGGTTTTTAATGTCATAAATAACTTTTGTTAATAAACTTTAAAAAGATGGAAAAATCTAATGCAAAGTAAAATATGAAAACTGTGGACCCAAAAATAGGGCATCTTATTTAAATCGCTATTACACTTCCCAGGTTTGGATGGGAGAAATCTAAAAGTTTCGCTTACCATAACTCTTACGGAAGACATGAATTTCGTATGGCGAGTTCACACTTTGAAGCAAAACATTTTTGACAGAGAAAGCGCTTTATTCAGCGCATATACAAATTGTGGAATTTAACGATCAGCTTTACACACGGCTTTTTTGTTATTCTGTAATAACGCCATCACATTATGATCTAATAAATTTCACCATCATAATTATGTTTGCCGTTATCAGTATTGGTGTTAAAAATAAAACAAGTTTTGTCCCTTTTTCCCATATTTCAGGCATTTGATAAGAATTCGATTGATTCTTTTTTTAATTTATTGCGTTCTGCACACTTGAAGTCCGTAACTAGTCTGGTGCATGATCTTACCTAAACGCTTTTCATTTTTTCTACTATTTAAGTTAAATCCAATAATTTTAAGTTTTTACAGATTGGATACTAATGATGTTTTTCGTGGGTGCCGCGGTAGGCGTGTTGGTTGTGAGCTAGTCTATCAGTCCGTGGGTTGCGGGTTAGATTCCCGCCAGAGACTCTGGTCTGTTTAACTACAACGGGCTGAAGCTCTACATTACATACATTAGAATAAAATTTGTAATTCTATTTGTAACTCTTTTTTAATAAATAAATAAATGTTTTTCTTAAGTGATCTTTTATTGTGCTGATGTGTGTAATACCCAAGTTTTCAATTTCTTACATATCACACATAGTCCGTACGTTCGAGTTGCTGACTGGATGTCATAGTAAACATTGTGCGCAAAGTAAAGGTTGCAAATTAATAGCTAACATTATGAAATTTTGTGTATTATCAAAAGGCCCTCATAAGGCCTCATACCATAGTTGGGGGTAGTGCACTACACTCAAAAGAAAAATCAATCCATCCGAATTCAAATCAATCCGAAGCGGCATTAATAGTACGGTTAGTACGGGATTTCTTGAATCAAGTGCAAAAGGATTGATTCAAGAACGGATTTTCAATCGCGAAATACTAAACTTATCCATATTTAATCCCGAGTTCGTACTTGAAATAACCCGAAATATCTAACTGAAAATATAAACTAGATGAGAAGTAAGAGTTCTTAATTTTACTTTTTAAACATGAAAATAATGTGTTTTTGTCTTGTTTTGGTTGTTTCTACACACAACAAGCAAATCAATTTTTAATTACTTGTGTGGTGTTGTTGTAGTGTCTGCAACAAACATTGTGGCACTACGAATGAAAAGTTTAATCTTTTTTACTGGGCTTATGAATTTTGTACTTATTTTAAGAAATTCCGGGATTAATTTTCGAAAGTAGTCCCATTAAGGATTATTTTAAGTACATTTAAGTGTTAATCTTACTTGAATTTTTGATTACGACTCGTACTTAAAGTAAGTATAAAAGTCTTAATTTATCCTGAGTGTTTTCTGCCTTTCTCTGTTAATATTAATTTATATCGACATAGCACTATCACTAAATTCAAATGAAACAACAATAAGTTTGCACTTCTTTTTAACAGCTTTTGTGATGATTGGTATTTTTTCACTAGAACTAGAGAAATTTAGTCGTATTATACATTTGTTTCACTATGATTAAGCGCAGATTCAATGCAGGTCAAATTTGAACTTCTAATCAAAAAAGCTGCAGATAAACATACTCTCAAATAAAATGTGTGCCTGACTTTTGATTTCGTAATGATATCCATTAGCAAGCAACATTAAAGTTTGTCAATAACGCAATAATTCTTGACTTTAATCATGAAAAAACATTTTTTTTTTAAATTTTGTGCAAAATTTTTTGCTGCACTGAAATGTGTGAAGAAAAAAAAAGTAGCCCATTGATGACGGTTTTTTTTTTGAGTATAAAATTGTTTAGTGAGGCTGCTAATTTTTCAATTTACCACTCAACATCAACAAAATTATTGCAATATTTTTGTACTATTACTAATGGCTAATACATCACTGTTGGCTTAAGCGCTAGTTTAGTTGAACTAAACTTGAATTTATATGTAGTTTAAACTCAACAGCTATAAATCAGTGTCCCATGTATTACAGTCGAATTTCCCTTTAATGAATCTCCACTGGGATAGACATTTATTTCACTATATAGAAACTTCATTATAAAGAAAGTTTTTTTTGTTTGTTTTTTATTTATTTAAAATAATCAGGTATTTCTGTTTAAACTACATACATATAACTGACTTGTTTTTAAAATGTTTGATAATGAACTGGGAAGAATTCCAAACTCTTTAGCTATATCTTTTTTCTTTGATGTCCCTTCTTCAACTTTATTACTTACTAATAACTTTTTTCAAGAGAAATGCTACTCCGGTGCGTCATTTTCGTTCACTGAACTTGGGCAACTGGTGTTAAAAGTCAAACCATTAACTTTTTTGTTAACATTTACGGTACATTTCTTATTTTCTTAATAAATAGTGTTGCTAACAAGTGTAAAATAAAGCTGGAAAAAATAGTTCACTATATGGAGACAAAAATACACGTAAATGTATTTTTGGTTCCAAAATATTGTTCATTGCAAAGAAAAATTCACTGTATGGAAATTCATTATACGGAGATCAAAATACATTGAAAGTGGTACGAAAAAGTTGTGTTCTTGATTTAAGTTCATAATAAGGAGAACTTCATTGTATAGAAGTTCACTATAAGGAAGTTCGACTGTATATGTTGTTACAAAAATAACATGTGGCAGCACTACGATAAATCTAATTAAATTCATATCGAGCTCTAACCGCGAAAATAGTGTAAGCGCCAAAAATCAAATTTTACAGGAGAGAGCTTTTTTATTTTATTTCATATAAATTTTGTATGAAATTTGTCGCTTACAATAAAATTGTTCTTGCTATAAAATCGTAACGGTACCTTATTTGACCATGACATTTTAGGAGATGATGCAAGTGTTGCCAATAAAGTCATTTATTTAAAAAAACGAAAACTGAAATTTATGTCGCTAACACTATTTTCGCGGTTAGGTCTCGATATGGTCTGTATTGGTAGTTTAAACGCCCAATTTTATGTGTTTAAAGATGGTTTATATGTTTAGTGATTTATAGATTTGTTGGTTAAAACAAATTTTAAACCAAGTTTAACTTGCCCTGATTTTTTAGCCCTGTGTGAGTTGAAAATGTAAATAAGTGCACTATGGGGGTATGCCCCATACAAACTTATTACCAGAATATAATCTTTGTGCCCTACAACTTTTTTAATATGGTGGTTTTGAGATTAAATTTGGCCACACCATACCAGAGTACCGAAAGTTCACTCATTTTTCAGTCATGAGCGGGCGTGAAAAATTAAAAATTTGACTGCTTTTTCATCCTCATGAGGGTGAGGAAAAAATATTTTGAATTTCCTCATTCATGAAAAATGAGCAAACAAAAAAACTAATATGTGAATTTTTCAGATATGAAAAATCCTCATAAGAAAAAAATATGTGATTCGCCCGACCATTAACAGCGGGAAAATGAAGTAATAAAGAGGCCTTTGCGATTAAGTATAATTTTGCAAAAGATTTTAAGGCAGCTGCAAAGAATCATGATTCCTCTTCAATTGTTGCAGTCGCTTAGTGATCTTTTTTTATGTATTTTGAGCATAACAACATAATTTTGTTTTGCCTTTAGAAAATTGTTCCGTAATAACTATGGTGTAGTGCATCTTACTTGTTTTTTTTCCAATATAAACAATAATAGATCCTTTTGCGATTGAATTTTGTAGTATGCTTAAGATTTCCATAACAAGTGTCTTAATTGTATCATCATAATATCATCATAAATAAGAAATTTATTTCAATGAAAAGGATTTTCCGAAAAATAGAAAAAGTGCCCAAAAGCGCTTAGTTTTATTTGTTTGGGTTTTTGCTCAGGTATGTTATGAATAGTTTAAGCATTTTGTGTATGATCATTTGTAGTTATATATTTCACGATTTTAAATAATTGACATTTTCAAAGCCATAGCCAAACCGAACCCAGTTAAAAAATAGGATTTGCATTACACAGTGCAACATTTTTGTAGTTATCGAGTGCAATCTCTTTCTCGTTTGGTATTTCTCGAAGTATGCACTAATTTGCTTACCCGATACGTGATGTCTTAAAAATTAAAATAATGAAAATTTAAAGTCGTTTTTTTGCAAACTCTGAAATATATTAACTTCATTTAACGCTTCTTGATTCAGTAAAAATTTAAATTTTGTATTACAGTTCCCATTACCGGCATTGTCAGCACATCGCAAACTAAATTATAAATTATTGTTTATTGTGTCTGTTTCAGGTCAGATTTAATAATTTTTTATCATCATTTTATTATTATTTTTACTTAAAGACCTACATATATCATCATAAAGCAAATGTTTATCTTAATACAATAAAATCTTGTACACGTATCTCTTCTTTTCTCTTAAAGTATTCCAAAGACATTATTACATCATAAATAATTTGGCAATTTATTCACTCAATCCCGTCATTACTTCACACAGCTTCTCATTCATTAATTTATTCAACAAACTAACGAACTGAAAAACAAAGACACAATTGCAACATGAGTAGTTTGTTGTTGATGTAGACGTAGACGTAAGTGTCGTATTAGAACTAGAATATGAAACCGCAACCCGTCCGTAATGAGGTGTAATTTTTCAATAAAATCAAAAATAAACAAAGAACATTTATGTATTTCACTATTACATTTTTTGCGTCTTACGGTGACTTTTGTGGAAAAATTTCTTATGCAAAAATGAATTTTTTTAATGAATTATTACGGGTATGTTCTGCATTTGAACAAAAGGGAAGATGAAAAATACAACATACAGAAAAACTTTAATCTGGCGCAAAACGAAAACAAACAAAAAATTATACAGTGACGAACTGAATTATTGGCAAAGAGAGCCCTTTAAACTTAACGATAGGCTTAAGAGCCTTCTTAAAGTGATTTTTAATAAACAAATATTTTTACTAAATACTAAATAGATTAGATTGATACATTTTACACAAAATCCAATTTGTTTCTTTTAAAAATTTTGATTGTATCAGTATTTTGCCCGTGACTTTGTGCACGTATTTAAAGAAATTTTACACTGCGTTTACATTTGGCAGTACTGGCAAGACAGTAAGAATATATAAATAAGTTGTTAAAAATACTACTAACTGTCTTCCTGACGTAGGCGTCCAGACAGTAGTTAAGACAGTTCACTTTTAAAAATATGTCAGATGTGAATGTTGCAGTGCAAGTCCAGCTAAAGGTGTTTTACATAACCTAAACAAATTTAAAAATAGCTTAAAATTATTATATAGTGTTTACAAACATAACACTTAACTAAACCATTCAAAATCAAAACAGAATATATTTATTTTTTACATTTTGATTTTTTGTTTTTCTATTGCTTACAAAACTTTAGATTACTGTTAGCAAATGTCAAATCACTGTCCAATTTTTCTGTCTGCAAAATTTGCTAGACAGTAGACAAGACAGCTGGACAAGTTTGCCAGTACTGGCAAACGTAAACCCCGTGATATGTAGTTTTCTATATCTATACTTATTTTATTTTTAAATTAGTCTCTCATCTTCGCATGCTTTGGCCCTCGATTCTCTTCAGCAACTGAAATTTTACTGTACATGTAAAATGGGTCTCTAAATATATATACTCTGGTCACTGGACCATATGTAATATATAAAGTTTATCAGGAAGAGAAAAAGTACATAAAAGTACTATATTTTAATAAGGGCCTTTGTTATCTCTACACCTAATTTTTGAAAAGAGAAAAAGTACCAAGGGTAGAACAGAACCAAGGGTATCAGTTTTTCCTCATTTTAGGCCCCGAGAAAGCTTACCGTATGTTAATGTAGGCTATAATATATGTGTATATCAAATATATCGAAAAAAGGACAAGCTCCCAACCCTTTTAAAAGTAACAATGTTATTCTTTAAAAAGTACCCAATATTTTAATCTAGACCATTTGTAATATGCACAAAAATGTATCAAAAAGAGAAAAAGTACCAAAGTAAAAAAGCTAAAGAAAAAAATTATAAGCAAATAAAGCTGTAAAGCGAATGGGAATTACAAACACTCAAGTTTTATTTGAAACGATATTAACAAAACCCCAACAATAAACAGTGAGTTGATCTTTTCTTATATAATACAGACATTTTTGAATTCCTGAAAATAACCTTGAAATACGCGGTACGTTATTGACACATCTTATTTAAGCTCTTCAAATTTGATCGATCTCACCACTTTTTTCTGAGCGGTCGTGAAAAAGTAGATATAAGGGCACTCCTTAAATTTCGAAGTTTTCACATGTCAAAGTGTGACTGCCGTATTCATAAAAAATAAAATAAATTTAAAATGTGTTTTAAGGCAAAATTTTCATACAAATTTTTCTTAAAATGCATTTCAAATCCATTTTAATTTTTTATGAATACGGCAGTGAATGTTCAAAATTTAAAATCAAAAATGGATCGATTTAATTAAAAATGGGTAACGAACAAAAGGAAAACACAGAATCTCAGCGCAAAAAT
Source organism: Pollenia labialis (assembly GCA_949318255.1). Taxonomy (NCBI): domain Eukaryota; kingdom Metazoa; phylum Arthropoda; class Insecta; order Diptera; family Polleniidae; genus Pollenia; species Pollenia labialis. Next base: position 141,665,243 of record OX439141.1, on the reverse strand, counting down.
ATTATTATGTTATTGCTAAATCAATGCATATCGTATTGTTAGATTGAGGAAATTATGTATTGAACTCCCTACACCGCGCAGCGTTTAAAGAGAGCTTCAACATTTGAAATTGCTTAACATTCAGGTCGCCCTTAATGTTTAAGCAGTTGTGATTGCAAAATCGGCTGGCGGCAATTTTAAAATAGAAAGGATGAGCCACTAAAAATTAATATTTTTAAACAACTTTTTTTCTGTCCTAAACTAATAAATGAAATTAATTAAAGTGTGCCCATAATTGTGTCTAGCAAAAGTGGATGTATTTGTTGTGTTATTTTTTTTTAATGGGTCGTCTTTATAATCAATATTTTGAAAAAAATAGTGAATTTTGTTGGAAATTCTTCATTCTATCTAGTGAAAATATATGTCTATTAAAAATCACTTCAGTTGAAAGTAGTTTCTTCGCAAAAATTTTGTCCGTCACTGTATATATGCATATATGAACGACAAAAAAGTATTATGTATAAAGCAAAAGTATAATAACAAAATACAACACGCGAAAATAAATTACATAAAACATACGAGTAAATTATTTAGAAAAAATTAGTAAAACGGAATAATAAAAAAAAACAAACACATATTGAAAATATAAATAAAAATCATGTTCTTGCTGCTTATTGCAAAATTGTTTATGTCACCCTACATTACTACAACAACTAAATAAACTTCAATACTTGTGTTTTTCATACTCAATTTGAAATATATTGGTGTTCAATAATACAATAAGTCCTTGAAAAGTCTTTTCAGAAAAACCATTTAAAAATTAATTTTAATCTACAAGTTCAATTATTCATTTCCAAATTAAGGATAGTGACCAATTATTTCTTGATAATTGGCTAATGGCCATATCTTTGACATACAAATATATTAATTGTCATTTCATCCACTTTGGATTAAGATAAATTTCTATCTGTCAACAGTGTCACAGTCATCAAGTTCTTAAGAATCGTAACTATTAAAAGATAAGAATGTGTTAAAATGTTTCTATATAATATAGACGGCACAGGTGTTGTAGGTTATCATGTGGTCGGACTAGCATGATCATACTTTTGTAATTATTTCTTCTTATACAGGGTGGTGCAGAATCAGCTTTTTCCTAGCAAAAAATTATTAAGATTTGGACGCAATAACATCGTATACAGCAACTTAGCTGCTTCCTTTTTTGCTTTTAAGAATTACTGCCTACTCTGGTGCCTCAAAGTAAGGAATCTAAGCTAACAAAATGTATATGCTGCGCTATAAACTAGAAGAGAATCGCTGTTTATTCGTTTTCTAGAGCAACTTTTGTACTGCTTCACTGCAACAATGAAATCTTTTTTTTTCTTTGGATGAAAATTAACTTTATATTGGTGCATTCAATACCAATACTATTTTCATCTACATAAAACAAGTTTCTAGAAGCTTAAAAATAACTCAAGGAAATTTTTAACAAAAAAGTTTGTTAAACATAAAAATTTACGTAAGTAATATAACTAAATTTTCAAGCTTAAGGTCTTTTTTAATTTTATATAAAAAACTTAAACGTTTATTTTAACCAATATTTCGGCACTTCTTTGAGTGCCTTCTTCAGGGTTCTTTTTCTTTTAAACAACAATTAACAATTTTTTAATATAAAACAAATTTAACAAAAATTGCCAAACTTAAAAAAATTTTTTTTGGAATTGAATAAAAAATATTTTTCAATACAAACTTGATCTATTACAATATACAAAAATTTTTTACCTTTTGTGCTACATTCTCAGTGTCAGACTTAAAATAAATTCTCGACATTGTTGGTACATTTATGATTTGTAACATTTCTAACATAAATCTACGTTTATAATTATTTTATGTGTTTAAAACAGTTGAATTTTCAAAATCTGGATAATGGTTTAGATTAGCACAATGGGATGATAAAGCTGTTTTTTGTGATGAAATATGTCTATATTTTTGATCTGACTTATGTCCTGCTATCCTAGTTTTTAGTTCATTATTTGTTGTACCTACACTCAAAAAAAAAAATCAATCCATCCGTACTCAAATCAATCCGAAGCGGTATTAATAGTACGGTGAGTACGGATTTTCTTGAATCAAGTACAGAAAGATTGATTCAAGTACGGATTTTTAATCCCAAAATACTTAAACTATCCATATTCAATCCCGTTTTCGTACTTGAAATAATCCGAAAATGAGATTGATTTAAGTAAAACTAAGATTGAATCAATCTCAAAATGAACTTCATTCAAAAATTATAAAATTGTTTTAATCCGAACTCGTACCTCAAATAATCCGAAAATGAGATTGATTTAAGTAAAACTAAGATTGAATCAATCTCAAAATGAGCTTGATTCAAGTAATATAAAGTTGATTTTATCCCGAATTCATGATTGAAAAAAACAAAAAAAAAAAAGAAATTACAAAGAAAAAATGATAATGATTGATTTACTTACAGAATGATATGACACCAACATCATGCCCGATATGGTTTTTATTTTAGAAATCTTATGTACATATTTAACCAAAAATATAAACTAAATGAATAGCATGAGTTCAAATTTAAAAAAAAAACTTTGAAAAGAAATTAATTTTCAAAAGTAATGCCATTTAGGATTGTTTTGAGTACGTTAAAGTGTTATTCGTACTTGAATTTTTGAGTACGACTCGTACTTAAAGTAATCATAAAAAACTTGATTTATCCCGAGTGTTTTTCTTTCTGTGTATATATACCATATTACACTGTCCACTATCAGTACCCTTACAAGGTATTTTATAAACAATATTTGACATTTCCATCTTCTTTATTTTGGGTTTCATTTTAGTTAATAGTTTACCTACTGTGTTAAAAGATTTATGAGCTATTTTATATATTTTACTATCATATATATTTGATTTTTCTAATCTTTCTGAAAATTTTGGTATATATGTTACAGATTTATAAATTCTCTGTTCCGTTATACTATTTCGGTTTAATATTCTACAATTATTATACTGTATTAATAAATCTGATATTAATTGTTTAGGAAAAGGAATTATCTCTATGAAATTCTGAATCACTTATCCTTAGAACTCTTTCTTTAAAATTTTTAGCTGTATTAATTATTATTCTCCTCGGATGTTTCGAGAAAAAATTAATAATTCTACCAGAAGATGTTGGCTTTTGATACCAATCTGTTAATATCCAATTCCCTCTTCTTATTATCAATGTGTCCAAATATGAAAGTCTTGAATTAGATTCCCTTTCAATTGTAAATTTAATGTCCGAATGAAATGAGTTAAAAATATCTAACATTTGCCCTATTCCTGATTCCTGAATTATACAAAATAAATCATCAACATACTTTATCAATATCCTCGGTTTTATAATTAATTTTTCAACACATATATCTAATAATTTTTCCATAACTATATCTGCTCCAATTGGAGAAGCTGGTGAGCCCATAGGAAGTCCTTTCATTTGACTATATACATGATTATTCAATTGAAAATATCTACTATCTATTATAAAAAATTTAAGAATACGTAAGAATAAATCTTTTTCCATATTCGTATGTTCCCTTATTATATTCCATTTTTCCTTTACTATATTCATAGCTAAGTCTACTGATCACTTGGAAACAATGAAACTACATCAAGAGAAATTAATTTCTCATTATTATCCAATACAATATTCTTAATTCTATCCTTAACATTGTATTTTGAATTTTCTGTAATTTTCTTAAGAATCCCTGTTATATATTTACATAGTTCATATGATGGAGAATTTATCATTGAACATATTGGTCTCAATGGAAAATCGATTTTATGAATTTTTGGAACACCGTATAACCTAGGTGCCATTGCTGTATTTGTTTTAATTTTATTCCTTTCTGTGCTTGTAATTATTTCATTATTAAAAAGTTCTTGAACTAAATTATTATTTCCTTTTCCAGTTTACTAGTAGGGTCCTTATCTAATCTCCTATAATTTGAATTATCCTTTATTATATCATTAATTCTTGCCTCATAATTAGAGTTTTTTTCCCGGAGTTTTTCGATTCCCGGGAAAACGGGAAATTTTTTTAAATTTCCCGGGATCCCGGCATCCCGGTCCATGTAAATAATACAAAGTAAATTTGTTTTAAATTAACGAAAAAAACTTTTTTTTAAAAAAGCGTAAGAGAACTTGTTTACAAAGTAAGTAAAAGAAATGCCTAAATACTCCAAAAATTAATTAAAGGTTGAAAGGGGAACTTGAATTATTATTACCTTACGCTTTTGTATGTACATTTCGTATCAGAATGCTCTATAGAAGATAAAAAGATAACATAAACATAACAATTTAATTCATAAAACAATAATAAAAACAAACCAAAATTATGGTACTCAAGTTTTGAGATCAAAAAGTAAATTCATAAAATAGATAAAATATTTTAAATAAATATGTTTTATAAGTATATACATATATTTTAAATAAATATATTAACATTTTTTAACAGCTTAGGAAATAACATTAAGACACTCAATGCGTTTAGAAAGTCGGCAAAGAGTATATTTCTTATTTTATTTACTTATTACCATGTTTCCGAAAAATTTCGTTCACTTTTTTACCGAGATTGGACAAATAGTTTAAAGTACAAAAGTTTAAAGTTGTTGCATATTTCTTATTCACAGTCCGAAGTAATTTTTCTTTTTTATAAACAACGTCTTTATCAAACAACTGTATGTCAAGGTTGATGAAAAAAATAGCGTCAAACGGACTTCATCTTACAAGATCCACCTGCAATCTTTAGGACAATGTGTTTTTAAAATTTTATGTTTTAGTGTCTTACACGAGTTTCCATAGTTTTTTTTTATTTCGGTTTCCCAGTACTTCCTGGTTATATAAGCTGTCACAAAATGAAACAAATTTATGTTTATCACTTTATAAACATATCGTCATGTCTCAAATTTTTTTTTTAATTTTAAGTTAATTAAGCAAAATGTTCCTTCATACTTTCTCGTAACAAAAAATCGGTATTTAATATCAAACTGAACCGAAGTTATAGCAAAATATATCTTTAAATCGGTACATTTTGAAAACTTTAATCGCATTTTGCCAAACTCGATTTTTTTTGTAGATATGACTTTGCTGCAATGAAGGAGCGATATTTTTAAGACTTGTCCATGGACAATTAAAATTTACTGCCTGCATCTTATTTTGAATTTATGTTCTTTATTAACTCTTCAATTCATTAAATTTATTAATTATCAACTGTTGCACGGCACATTCTGCTTTTGGTAAATTTATTGCGTCAGTAGACATTGATTTACGAACGTACTCACTTCTTGTTGTTGATCTTATCGACAGCCCATCAACAGATGCTAATTTTTAGTGAATATAAAACTAAATTTCAAATTTTTAATAGCTTTTTTCTGAAACTATGAGTAACTTTTATTTCCCGGGTTCCCGCAACAAAAATCCCGGGAAAACGGGAAATAAAATAATTGAAAAAAACCCTACTCATAATCGACTCTATTCATTGCTACGGTTGTATTCCCTTTGTCCGCATTTAAAATAATAATGTCCCTATTAGATCTCAAAAATCTATCTGTTTCCTTTACTTTGTCCAATATAAACTTATCCCTATTAGTTAGTCTCATTTTATTAATGTGATTATCTATATTTGTGGTCAGTTTTGTTCTGGCTATTTCCTGTTCCTCTTTTTCCTTAAGTGTCTGTACTAAATCCTCTCCTTCAGTTATAATTTTCAAAACTGGAAAACGTTTCCTTTCTATTGGTAGCATGTGTTTACGACCTAATGAGAGAACCCATTGTGCCTCCATTAATTAAAAAAGACCTCAAGCTTGAAAATTTATTTATATTACATATAATAATAAAGGTCGAATAAAATACATATAATATAAATAAAAATTAACGTTAACAAACTTTTTATTTGATTCAATGAAAAAATTTATCAAAATAATACTTTGCAAAATAGCACTCAATAAAACATATTCAATAATGAAATAATGATACCAAAAATAAAATAAAATATTTAAATCAAAGTAAAGACAGTATTTTTACAACTCCTGTAGCTATGATATCGTTGCAAGTATGAGAGTCTGAACACAATGTAACGATGTTGCCATAGTTTTTGAATAATTGGCGTAGTTCACAACATAATTGTTAACAAAAAACATGATAAAAAAATGTATGCCGTCTTCCGTTGTATGTTGTTTATTTTTGTCTCCCGCAACGAGAAATCGCACCGCAAACATGTGCTTAGAAACTGACTTGAGTGTTTGCAATTCTCATTCGCTTTACAGTTTTATTTGTATAATATCTTTGGTTTTTCCAAAGTCTTTGGAAAAAGGTTTCCTGAGGATCTGGTCTAATCAACCAGAAAAATGCGCGTAGGAACTAGTTTATCCCCCCACAATAAATTTTAGTGTATTTTTAAACAAAATGTTAACATGATTTTTTAAAACAAAATTGTTGAATAAATCAAACAAAATGCTTATCGAATTTTTTAATCATGATGTGCTAAACTCCTAGATTTATTTTGGCCAACAACTTTTTTTATTGACTACTCAATAAACTTGGCTGTTGACTAAAAATGCAATAACAATACCTATAAAGTATGAGTACATTTAAAGAGAACAAAATTGCACTTCCTCCTTTTACTTCTCAGTTTGCTTAAGTAAGGAAAAGTTAGGAGAGACGCGAAGAACTTACACAATGCCACCTTTTTACTTTTCATTTTTCTAAGTATGAGAAAGTTTATGGAAAACAAGTTTCTCCATGCACCTAAATCTTCACCACACTGTCTCCTTTTCACTTGTCATTAGGAAATAGCTTTCGAGCGAAGCCGGGGGGTTCAGTTAGTATATAATTATATTGATTTTTTCGCTTTTGGTCACTATTATTACATTTTGTTAACTTATTTAAACATTTTGGTTACACTTTTTTTTGACGTGCCAACGTTGATCATTAACGAAAAACTATGGAAAGAATATTTCAAAGTGCCCTGACGCGTAAAGCAGAAATGGCCAAAAATGGGTTTTAAAGCTAATAAAAAAAGTAAATACTTAATAAAAATAATAATAATCGCATAAGTGAAAAAGTTAAAAGCAATTAATACCATCATGTTGCGCCACCCTGTAGACTAATACAGATATTTTAAAAACAAAAAACGTAATTTTGTTTAAAATACTTATTAGGCGTAATTTAACATAAAACATATAAAGATAAGAGCAAAATTTTAGCAGTGTGATAAATTAAATTAAAAATAATTTAATTAAACTTACAAAAAAAAAGACATTAACCCGGACGTGGGATTAAGAATGAAAAATTATCAATAAAATTGAATTAATTTAATGTTGTAAAATTCCTTTCTTCATAAAAAATTTAATGAAAATTAAATTTAATAAATTTTAGCCTGATTAAAATATTAAATTTTGGAATAAAATCCACAAAGTTTATGGAAAACAAGTTTCTCCTTGCACCTAAATCTTCACCACACTGTCTCCCTTTCACTTGTCATTAGGAAATAGCTTTCGAGCGAAGCCGGGGAGGTCAGTTAGTATATAATTATATTGATTTTTTCGCTTTTGGTCACTATTATTACATTTTGTTAACTTATTTAAACATTTTGGTTACACTTTTTTTTGACGTGCCAACGTTGATCATTAACGAAAAACTATGGAAAGAATATTTCAAAGTGCACTAACGCGTAAAGCAGAAATAGCCAAAAATGGATTTTAAAGCTAATAAAAAAAAGTAAATACGTAATAAAAATAATAATAATCGCATAAGTGAAAAAGTTAAAAGCAATTAATACCATCATGTTGCGCCACCCTGTAGACTAATACAGATATTTTAAAAACAAAAAACGTAATTTTGTTTAAAATACTTATTAGGCGTAATTTAACATAAAACATATAAAGATAAGAGAAAATTTTAGCAGTGTGATAAATTAAATTAAAAATAATTTAATTAAACTTACAAAAAAAAAGACATTAACCCGGACGTGGGATTAAGAATGAAAAATTATCAATAAACTTGAATTAATTTAATGTTGTAAAATTCCTTTCTTCATAAAAAATTTAATGAAAATTAAATTTAATAAACTTTAGCCTGACTAAAATATTAAATTTTGGAATAAAATCCACAAACAGTTCATTAAAAAAAACGCAATACAGTATTCCACGGATAATTACCTTGCCAAAATTGCCAATAATTTTAAGTAATTATGCCGGGTAAGCGTTTAAACGAATACGCTTAACTACCTAGTTGAGATAATTATAAAACTACCTCAGTAATATAACTAAACGTTTTTCTTTACAAGATACCTTAACTTTGATGTATGAAAAAAGTTTAATCATATGAAACATGGGAGTTTGTATATGTATGAGCTTAATCTAAGGGGATAGCAAATAGAAAACAATGGGATTTGCTGTCTTTAGCTTTGTATTTAATGCTTTTTGAGATGTCTTGTCATATTCTACTAACAAAAGCGTACGCATACATACAAACTTATGATCAGGGAAACCGTAAATGTGCAATTGCATGCACACAGAAAAAAATCAATGTAAATTCGACGAAAACAAGGTTGACTCTGCAGTTTTCGGTAGTGATTTTGCTTCATAGTTACATCATGTTAATCTCACATGGCTTTACAATAACTTGCGAGCAACAAAATTTTTTTTAAATGTCTATAATTCACGTTAATTTAAAATTGCAGTAAAGTTAGAGTACAATGTCATTTATATTGAAATAACAATCCGAATCACGTTGAATTAAAGTTATCTCAAGTTGAAACAACGTGAATTTCATGTAGAATCAATTTGGTTTGAGTGTAAAATAACAGTGATAATAATCTACAGATACCACATTGCATTTATTTAAGAATACCTCAAAACTCTTACCCGCGTAGGAGCCAAAGAAAGAGAGGATGTAAATATTTATTTTCCTGTAACACATGTTTCACTTTTTTTTTGTATTCCCCTTTGTTAGCAGAATGGCCCGATATGAGTTTCATCATCAATCAACTTTTAAAAATTGATGTACTATTCATCTAAATAATTTTAACAAAAAGAATACGGAAATTTGAATTCTCTTTTTAGATTATTTCAAACATGAAAATAAAAAATACATAAGAAGTAAAACAGGTTTTTTTAATTTCAATATTGAACGATTTTATTTTAACATTTTTCATTTGAAATAAACATGAAACCAAAATAATTTTAAATAAAGTGCATACATAGAAATTTACTATGATTTTTAATCAACATTGGCCCTTGTTAATTTAACACTGTTATTTTTTTCTGTTTGCGGTTTTTCTTGTGCAACCAATGAAGGCAGAAACATTTATTTATCCGTTCTAGAGCTTTTTATAAATGTTGCTATCGATTTGTTAATAAATAGTTTGCATATTTTAACCATTGCCGCCATTTTTGTTGCAAAATTTTTGAAAAAGAGCATTTTTAAAGTTTGTAGCGCGTATTTTGAAGTTTATTTTAATACATGTTCATCAAATAAAAAAATGCTTAAAATTCTGGTTAACAAATTAATTTTCTGTTGCTTTAATTTTATTAAATACATATCATTTTCACACAACGATTGTAAGCCAAGAGTGATTTTTTCATGACCGTCCGTCCATTTGTCTGGTTGTCTGTCAACAAGTTGCAATTTTTAGATAATTTGATTAAATTTAGTAACTACGTTTTAATTGTCATAAGAATGAAAATTATGTTAATTGTTGCAATCGGTCAACAAATTAAATTTGGCCCTAAATATTTTACTGCTAATTAAATTTTGTTAAATCGTTTCACATTTAAAAATACATACGCTATTTTATCCTTATATCTGTATGGCATTTACCATAGTGTAGACTTTACCGACTATAATTTTTTCCTTGCTTTTTTAATGCAAATTCATATTAAATTGTTGAATATTTTACTTTAAAATAAGTCAAATTTTGTTTTTGTGGCATATTTTTTTAAAACATCTTTTAAGTCCATATTAAATTCTTATAACACAATTTTTAAGATCATATTTCCAGTTTAAGGTAAATAAGCGTGAAAAGCACTTAAGGCTAGGGTTATTAAGCGGGTTCTGCTGTACTAATTATTGCTAAAAAAATATGTGTTTATTTTTGGAATTTTTTCTTATTTTATGAAAACCATTTCCCATATCTATTTTACTTAATACAACTGCATATTTGTTTGTCAGTGTTTTTGATCATAATAACAATGTCTCATAATGCTCTTAAAAAACCACGAAACAAACAGTCTGATCACGTCATTAATTAGCTTAATTTTATTTATGGTGCAAAAAAAAAAAACAAAATATAAAAATAAACATTATTTTCTTGTACATTTTTTAACATCTTTGACTGCATTCTAAAGCTTCTTGAACAAGTTTACAAACATAATATTTTCCGTTGTTGTTTAACAGTTTTTTTTTCTTTGTCACTATTCGTAACAGCAAAAATGCCGTATTTACGTTTTGTTTTTGTGTGTATGTATGCTGAAGTGTAAATAAAGCAGTGTTCGAAAATAAACAGTACATTATTTAGCGTTCGGCTCACACACTCAAGAAGGATATCTATTTTTTTAGTGATTATGTCGACGAACACAACCCTTAATACTGTTCGTAACTATTTTTATGAAAGAACCGAACATTATATAATGTTCTGTTCTTCGTTAAAAACAGAACAATTGTAGTGATACTCTAGACAAACATTATATTTTAATGTTCTATAATGTTTTTTTTTTTATATTGGTAAAGAACTGAACAAACAAAAAATTTTAGCAACGACCGCACCACGAACAGCTTGTGTGTGTATTGTGTAAAATTATTTGGATGGCTTTTTGTTTTTTTCGTATGTGTATTTTGCTTTTGTAGAAAATGTTTGGTTTTTTACGAGCCAAAAGGGACGGACATTAATGAGCCGAACCGAACACAATGAAGATTATGGATTTAAAAAAAACCGAACGGAATTAAATGTTCTCATCCTTTGTTGAGTTGGATAAAAACAGTATAATTTTTGTGTTCGAAATATGGCTAACAGAGAAACATTATTGTTGGTAATGATTTTCTACACAAACACTATTAGCGTCTGTGTTTTCTACAAATTTACCGAACTGAACATTTAGAAACGATATTTAGTGTTTATTTTCGAACACTGACATAAAGGCCTTTTGTGTAAGGGTTTGTAGGCATGTTTGATTATTGTTAGAAAATTAACATTAAATTAGTGAATATTAAACTAGACAAATGAAGCCAACTGCAAAAGTGTAAACGGTAATTGCATAAATACGTGTGTATGAAAATTTACATATGCTAGCACTAACATACTTATGCATGGATGCCAGATTGAAGGGATTTCTTTACCCTTTAATAATTCCTAGATATTTAGATACTAATATTGAGTAATAAATAAGCTTGAAGTGAACTATTTCGAAAATAAACTAATTTGAAAATAACCGGAATTAGACACGAACCAGTTCGATGGCCGTGACCAGGCAATAAGCGGCAGAGGGGCGAACGACAAAAAATTAAAACACATGCAATACTACCGAAGCGACCACGCAATGAGCTCAGTAATAATACTTATTCTAATTTTTAGTTGTTTTCTGAGTGGCAAAGAATAAACATGGCAAAAGAAAATGTGAAGCTTATAATTATATCTGTACAAAGCCTACCACTATTATAGGAAGACAGATTGCCAAATTTTCTTTTAACTTTAAACCAAATCTGCTGTTAACTTTTTGCAACAGAAAATCAAAGGATTTCACAGACATTGGAAAAATCTGTCAGGAAATTTGCATGACTTATGGGATGAATACCAAATCTTCTTTTTTCTTAACGCATAAAATTCTTATAAATATGAATACGATTTTCGCATTTTAGCAACTAACCGCTATGAAATGCAATCAGTAACAAGCAACTTGCCGCTCTGTCGCTCATCGCTTTACCGCACGCCGCTTTACCGTACATTTCGTTGTCTTGGCCTAGGAGTGTCTTTATCTCGCTAATGACCAGACCGGACAGTGAAGGGACCATTTTAATGCGTCCGTACAAGGAAAATATATTCTCTAAGGAACTCAAAGCTTTTTTTTAGAGAGCTGCGGGAACCAGGAAACAGTGTCCGTTAAGGGAGATTATACTGTATTTAAATCAAAAAAGGACAAGTTCAGAAATCAACTATTTTAGAGACGTAGGTGCTTTGAATACTTGGAAAATAAACGAGTAAAAAAAAGTAGAATTAAGTAAATAAGTGTTGTTTATTTTTCGCCGTTTCAAAGACGTACAAGTAAACTGGACGATCAGCAGTTTTATTTTGAGCTTGGTGTGGTGCCCTTCATTCATTGGATATACATCCATATACATATTTTGTGCCACGCCTGTTTCTCCAATCCTTGTATACTTGCACCTAATTTGAAGACATTATTTCTTGGCGTTTGCTAGCTGTATAGAAATCTATAACATCGGTTTGCGAAAGGGCCCACGTCCCCTTATATAATATGTTTTGAGAGGGTGTGTATTGATAACCCAGATACGTGTTCAGTATTTGGACAGTTATTATCTTTCCCTAAATTTTTTCTTATAACTGTTTCTTTATTTACAATCTATCCAAGGGATAACAAGCAAACAAAATAATAGGTATTATGTAGCTCCAATGGGCTTGTGGTGTAGAACAGACAAAGGTATTTCAGAAATGTTTGCGCTTCACCTTAAAAATACATTTATGCCATTTAGTTTTAACACAACAACTAAAGTTGATGAAATATCTGAATATTTAAATGGACTTTCCTATTAAATTTATAACTTCCATCGAAGTTAAAACAGAAATAAAAAAGCTTAAACTTAAACTTAAGGAAGAGTCCAGGATACGATCAAATAGACGCAATTGTTATTCGTTACTTTAGTCGCAAATGTATCGTATTCTTAACAACAATTTTCAATTCAATTCTAAGACTTGACCATTTTCCTTCACAATGGAAGTGTGCTGAGATAATAATCATACAAAAACCAAACAAACCAGGGGCCTAATTCTGGCAGTCGTGATCGAGTACTTTCTCGATTCGAAAGCAATTTTATTTCAGTCGATACTTCACAAATTGAAATTATTTTTTCAGTATTGTGAAACTCAAATTAATGCTTTATAATACAGAAAAAATAATTCCGATTCGTGCAGTATTGATTGAAATAATTAGATAATAAATTGCTTTCGAATCGAGAAATTTCTCGATCACGACTACCAGAATCACGCCCCAGATTACCTTGCATCTTCATTTCGACCAATAAGTCTACTCGCAATTCTCTCTAAAATATTTGAAAAAAATTCTCTTGCAAAGGCTAAGCTTCTTTATAAAATAAAAAAGTTTTTACCAGCACCTTATTTTTTTTAATCTTTCCCTTATTTAGATATAAATAAATCTATTTTGTGACACGCCTTCTTCTGTACTCCCGCAAACATTTTTTCGAATATTGTTCTACTGAAAACCAAAGTGCACGTACCTAATTTTAAAACTCGAGCTCTTGCGGTTTTCCAGATATACAGAAAACTAAAATGAGTTTTTATGGAAGCGCCACGCCTACCTCATCAATCCCGGCCACATTTTCTCTGATATTGTCTATTGGTAATCAAGAAGCTTGTACCTAACTTGGAAGTTTTGGCTCATGCCTTCCTCCAGGTATAATAAAACCACAACAAGCAGAAAAATGACTAAAATTAGAGGAAGTTGTGCTTTTGGCTCATGTCTCAGCCATTTGTGAAACGACCTTAATCTATAGCATATTTCAACGGAGCATATGTGATCTAAATATTCTTAGGTCTTCGGAAAACCCATTTAAACCGAAAGGCTGACATTGTTTAATCAACTTTGATTTTCATAAGGACCCATAATATATACATATGCTTTATAGGGTCTAATATCAATATTGTAGAAGTTAAAAAGGACAAACTTGTATATACCCTTTTCACCTGAAGTGAAGGGTATAAAAACAAATTATCAAAATTATTTGATTTTCATTAATAAAAGCCTACCGGTCGTTCGCTTAGCAGAAAAAGCATGACAACATAAAGTCATCTTTAAGATTCAGAAACATATTAGTTTTAAAAAATTTAACTATTAAGAACTTAAATTTCTTCGAAAATCCCCGTAAGTTCGCAAATCTGGCCACTTAACATACATGTTATACTGTCTCTTCTTCCCTAAATATATTCGTTATTTATTCTATTTATATTTATTTGTTCTTATTGTAATTTTTTCTGCTATTGTCTTTGTTTTACATATTTCTCGCTTGTAGAGCGAGCACTATTTTTCATTTTCAAGAAATCAAACACAAAAACAACGTACGGACAAAAAAAAAATACAAGAAAAATACATACATAAAAACATGGGCCTAATTGAATTTAGTTCTCATTTTCAAATTTGACTTTTACACACAACCTGCTTACAAATTCGGTCAAATCGTTTTGGGTTCTTTAAGCAAATACAACAACTTTCACAAAAGGCTTTATTATATTTGAAAAGAATATAAAAAAAAAATTTCCAAAATTTATACCAAAAATCGTGACTTCCAGGTTGTCGTATTTTGTAAAAAAAGCGCATGTTCGCCGCGTTTATTTCAAGTCTATAAAAAAAATTAATTGTAAATAAATTCTGTTATGAAATTTTATTATGATTCAATGCAATTTTTTCGTTTTTTTGCTTTAAACGTTGCAAAGAAAAAATATTTTTAAAAATTATTTCAATTTGAACGGTCGTGGTTCGTAGTTGCGAGAAAAATTATTAAACGGAAATTAAAAATTCAATATAGAAAAATATTGTGATTTTAGTGTTGCATTCTTTTGCTTTTTTTTGGGAAAATTTTTAAGGTGTGAAAAAGAAATATAAGAATTATAAAAAGTTAACAAATGATTATTCAAATTAATTAATTAAAATAATTATAATTAAAATGCATAGTGTTTTGTAATTAAAAATATAAATTAACACAAACATTTTTTTAATATTTGTGTAAAATGTATGTAGAACGAACTAAGCATTCAAATGATGAATTAACTTGGATATTTCTAAACAAGATTTTATATTTTAAAATCAGTTTTAAAAAAACATTTTTAAAGTTTTAAAAATGAATTGTCAGCTTCTATCTTCGACAAATACTTTATATATTAAATGCAAAGTGAATGAAAATGTTTTTTTTAATCAATTTACTGCCTTTTCCGATGTGCGAAAGAATTAGTGTTTAGGGTGCCACATTTGCACTTATAACTCTTATCCTACTGTACTGATTTTGCAGGGAATAAATTCCAAACTACTTAGAATAACTAGAATCAATTTGACCCCAAAATTGTTATTTCTTTTGAGATGTTCGACAGTGAGCGTGTTTTCAACAGGTGGACAGATGCACTTAGCTAAGTAGACGTAGAATTACTCAAGGACCCAAAATATAAATACCTTACGGGATCTTTTATATCCTTATTCACTACTAGTGTAGAGGGTATACAAATCTTTTAATAGATTTTATGATGTCACAAATATTTTGTTGGTTCTAGTTCCATGTTCCGAAACCCATTTTGAAAAGCACAAATCTTCTAAAATTGATTTTATGATGAAATTCAGTATAAGTAAAGCCTCATTTATAATGAAAGCAAAAATAAAATTGTTCTTCTGTGATGTGTGTTGGCAACATTGTACAATGCTGTTTATGTTATTCCTATAGGTTATGTTCACCTTTTTATTGAATGAATAAAACCATTGTGCGATTTATTGCATAATTAAGGACAAAATGGAAATAATATGGCGAATATTTTGATATTTTTAGTTGGGCTTGAGTTCATCAAATTTAATTTTCATTAAATTATTTTTACTAAAGGATTTAAATAACTTGGAATTTTATTAAAATTTATTGATAATTTTCTTGGCTGAGATGGGGCTCGAACCTGGGTTGAATTTACATGTTTTATGAATCACCACATTCTTTTATCAGAATTCTTTGAATTCTAATCTCTGTACGTACCACTGCGGTGCCTGTCAGCCAACAGTCAAACATCAATCTTTAACTAGTGGTACTGGTGGTTCGAAATTTGCTGTTATTATCATTTTTCAATTTTTTATTACATGTTGCTTCTTTTCCTCTGTTTTTTCGTATTCTTTCTGTCAAGACTTTGTCTTGAATACCTGAATACATTTGTTTTTTATGTTTTATGTCCACTTTCGCCGACATTTTATTGTACAGCTTAAAGTACTAATGTAAACATTAGAGTTTGTGCCATAGCTGTTTTTAAGAACAATTGTAATTTTTTTTTGAACTGTTAATTTTAGTTTTGAGATTTTTAGTTAGGCTTGAGTTTATCAAATTTAATTTTCATTAAGTTGTATATACTGAAGGAAATAATAATAATAATAATAATAATAATAATAATAATAATAATAATAATAATAATAATAATAATAATAATAATAATAATAATAATAATAATAATAATAATAATAATAATAATAATAATAATAATAATAATAATAATAATAATAATAATAATAATAATAATAATAATAATAATAATAATAATAATAATAATAATAATAATAATAATAATAATAATAATAATAATAATAATAATAATAATAATAATAATAATAATAATAATAATAATAATAATAATAATAATAATAATAATAATAATAATAATAATAATAATAATAATAATAATAATAATAATAATAATAATAATAATAATAATAATAATAATAATAATAATAATAATAATAATAATAATAATAATAATAATAATAATAATAATAATAATAATAATAATAATAATAATAATAATAATAATAATAATAATAATAATAATAATAATAATAATAATAATAATAATAATAATAATAATAATAATAATAATAATAATAATAATAATAATAATAATAATAATAATAATAATAATAATAATAATAATAATAATAATAATAATAATAATAATAATAATAATAATAATAATAATAATAATAATAATAATAATAATAATAATAATAATAATAATAATAATAATAATAATAATAATAATAATAATAATAATAATAATAATAATAATAATAATAATAATAATAATAATAATAATAATAATAATAATAATAATAATAATAATAATAATAATAATAATAATAATAATAATAATAATAATAATAATAATAATAATAATAATAATAATAATAATAATAATAATAATAATAATAATAATAATAATAATAATAATAATAATAATAATAATAATAATAATAATAATAATAATAATAATAATAATAATAATAATAATAATAATAATAATAATAATAATAATAATAATAATAATAATAATAATAATAATAATAATAATAATAATAATAATAATAATAATAATAATAATAATAATAATAATAATAATAATAATAATAATAATAATAATAATAATAATAATAATAATAATAATAATAATAATAATAATAATAATAATAATAATAATAATAATAATAATAATAATAATAATAATAATAATAATAATAATAATAATAATAATAATAATAATAATAATAATAATAATAATAATAATAATGAAGGAAGGAATTTTACAACTTATACAAAAATATTGCAAGTGTATGGCCCATCTTAGCTTTTGCGTCTTCCACAAATCTACCGAAACGAACACTAAGGAGCCATATTTAGTGTTTATTTTCGAAGACTAGTTTTGTGTTCGAAAGATGACTAACAGAGAAACGTTATTTTTTAATAATAAATTGTGTTCTTGTATCGCAAATTTATTGCGTCTCCACTTATTCCTTATGCATTTTTAATTCCCCGTGTTTTAATTTGATATTAATTTTGTTTGTTTTATATAGTTTTTTTTTGGGTATTTAGATTTTTACTGAATTTTAAATTTTAATTAATTTTTTTTACAAAATGTAAACAAAACTTGACATTCAGTATACACACAAAAAAAAATAAACAATAAACTGATGACTCGAAAATGTCACCTGTTGTTAATCATACGAATTTTCATTCAAAAACATCAAGGCGAATTCATCCCAGGTAATCTCGGTACTACAACAAGTACAACTCGTAAAAAAACAACAACCAATTTGTCTTTGTAAAATTATTGTACAATGTCAAAAACAAAAAGAAAACAGAAACAAAGATAACAAACAAAATTTTGACATCCAACGATGATGAAGCTAAAAAAAAAGTTATCAGCAGGGTTTTAAGACCACCTCTAATAAATTCGCCTTGAAAAACATTTTAGTTTACGTTTTAAATTTTGTTTTGTTTCAATTTATTTTTTAATAGAAATGGTTTTTTCACCGAGCTTATTTTAAAAACTTTGTTTGCTTTCTTATCTCGACTTAAGATGTTTTGTCAAAGTGCAACAGATTTGTATTTATTTGCTTTATGTAAAAATTACAGCACTAACAAACAAAATTTTTGCTTACATTGTGACCGACCCACCGATGAAAATGTTGCTTATATTGTGAATCAGTTATAAAGCTTCGTTCACAATAGCCAGAAACATTTTAACTGGTATTCATAATGGGGCATCAAATTTTTCTTAGCCACACATATTTTTAATTAAAAAAAAGTTTCCAAATTTTTCCAACAACAATATTTTATATTTATTTTTTAAATATTTTATTAATACTTTCATTCACACACACATTATGTGCTGTTTTCACAACACAAGTGACTGAACGTGTAGTAAAATTAATATGGGAAACACTCGAAAAACTGAGTACTTTTCATATAAATTTTACTACGCGTTCAGTCACTTGTGTTGTGAAAACAGCACGTAAATAAAATTATTTTAAACGTCATTTATATATCCATACAAATTGTTGCTGAAGTAGAAGTAGACTCAACGTTTTATAAAAATTCAAGTTACATCAAGGCGTAGTCATGCAGGCGAAGATGGCGAACCTGTAACAAGTATAACACCAAAAACGCAACAGAATATTTTATTTGTTGTTTTCGTTTGTCGATATGTAAAAAACACAAGCAAATTTTGACATTCCTCTCTCTAAATAAGAAAAACGCCACCTGATAAAGAATTCGCTTTGAGTTACATTTTTTTTTTTGATAAATAAAAGGAAAATATATACATAAAATAATTTTGGAAGAAATAAGATAGAAGAAAAAACGAAATTTTTGCGGCAATTGTGAACGAAGCTTAAAGGTCCAACCAGAATATGCATAAACAAGCTTAAGCTACTGTCAAAAATCAACGGAAAGCCTCTTAAATGCATTTAAAAGAACAAAAGTCAAATAAAAAACATTTGGTTCGTACGGAATATGCGACCAGTATCGCATTTCACTTCAACAAGTTTTATAAAATTTAACAAAAAGTTTCTTGAAGTTCCACATGGCTTGGCATTTACATTTACTTTAGCAACGTTATGCACATTCTAGTTGGGCCTTAACTCTTCAATATTATTCCTAAAGCAATTGTTTTTAATGGTGTTTTCTTTTCTGCAAAAAAATACCACATTTTAAAAGGTGCATATATAAAATGTCTTGCGGAACATGCTGAAATTTTGGATCGCCCTGACAAAAAGTTTGTTCTTCAATATATAAAAAAAATATGTAAATAAATCAAAAAAAGTGTGTTCTTCAAAATATAAAAAAATATATACATAAACCCAAATTTGTTAATAGTTTGATATTAAATAAATGAACAAAATCAAGGCGAATTCATTTTTCTATATTTTGGTGTTGTTACTTGTTGTAGTATCGCCACCACCGTTTACATGAATTCGCCTTGAACAAAATGAATGACGAAAATCTAATTTCTTTAGGTTATTTTTCATTAAATATAAAAACCAGAAAATACCTTTGCCAGATTGCCGATTTGTTATCACCAAGTTTTTACGATTTCTTGATTTGAAGTTTTTTTTCAAAAACAATTTTATAACACCGAATCCATTTAAATTTTATATCACTGACAACCTAGCATTAACAATGTAATGCTTTCTTTTGTTTTAACTATAAAATTATACATAGAAAAAATAACTATTAAAACTTGAAAATTTTACTGTCCTGATTAGTGGCGATTTTTTCCCAACTTTGTCTGGTAAACCCATATATAAACAGAAGTCATCTTTTTACAGGGCATTATCAACCCTCTCGATTTATACGGGGCGTAAAGTACAATGCCTTATGATATTTAAGGGTGAATTTTTTTAAAATAAAACACGCTGCCCTTTTAAAGAGCAAAACCTTTTTAAGAACTCTGGTCTATAACACATCCAACTGTAAACATTTGAAAAAATATACATATTGAAGAAAAATAAATTTTGCATAATTTTCCTTTTTAGTTTTGTGTTTAAATGACAATTTTTTTTTTGATTTTTGTGATTACTTTGTTAAAATATTTTATTTTGCATTTTATTTTTTTTTTTTTTGTTATTTTAAAATAACATTTTAATAACGCAATGCAAATATTTCTCTTTCTTAGGTTGTCTCTATCGGAACCGCGTGGTTTTCTCATTGTGAATACGTATGCATTTGAAAATTACTACAGAAATAGTTTAAATGATTTAACAATCAATTTAATGACGAAGTAAAATATTTTTAATTTAAATGATTCAATTTTTGATGTGCTAACCGAATATTTTTTCACAGATGTTGATATTAATAAATTTTTTTTTTTTGTTAAATTTTGAATTTTGTTTGTTTTTATTAGTGATTCAATAGAATAATAAAGTGCTAAGGAATGAAGATTACAATTGTCTTTGGGAATATTTGTGTAGTTGTAGGCAAGAAGTTCTTAAGACAAAAACTTTAGTTTTACAAAGTCTTAAATCGAAAATTCTTTAATTGCTTTACTTAATTGATTGATTTCCTAAAAAGCAATGTAATTAGAAGCTGTTGTACCAGATTTATGTAATTGATACCAAACGAATTAATTTAACCTAATCAGAAACTCAAATTGCATTTTTTTGCCTAACGTCAAAGATGTAGTTGGTAATTGCAATAGTATTGAAAAGTAATTAAAAGCCTTCGCGTCTGCTATTAAAAGAATCTAACTCTTAATTCAATTTATGAAAAGTTTCTTTTAACAATAACTTGTAAGAAAAGGGTTGGTCAAGCGCCATAATTAGTTTAAAATTTTTGTTTATTTATTTTCTAAATATTTCTTTTTATTTATGATACTACTCTTCTTTAGTTTGTTTACATATTTTTAATCGTTTAAGCGTAAACGCAATATCCATAACCGTCAAAGAGGTGGTAGAAACAGCAAGAAGGAGACAAAGAATACAGGGATATAAGCAGTTGGCAAGCAAGGTCAACTAAAAAAACAATAAACAATTTAAGCGTGTTTTTGTAATGACGTCTTGTTTAAAGTTAAAAAAAAATACAATCATAAATACAGGAATTAAAATAAATTGTTGTTTTTCAGTGTTTATGGGTGTATTTATAAAAATACATATTTTAAATTATATGACAATGTTTACAAAAAAAAAAAAAATTAATAGATATTTTACATAATAACTGTTTGTCAAATTTAATAATAGTTTTTGAATACGTGCACACGTGCAGTTTGTGTGCAGGAAAAATAAAACAAAATTTAAGAGATTAATAAATAAGGTTGCCCTAATTATTGACTTCATACATAGTTACACGCAGAGAAAAAACATGTTTAATCATGGTCACCTCCAACAACACTATTTTTAAAGAAATTTTTATATATATTATGCTTAATATAATCATATTATTGTCACCTACAAACATATTAAGGTTAAACAAGTCCTCCATCAAGAAGCCACAACCATATTATGGTTGCCTCAAAACATGTTATGGTTAAATATGACAATAATTGGTTTTTTAATTTGACAATAGTATTTTCCTCTTTTCCAAGAGCAACATGTTATTGTTAAAAACCAACCATGCTATTATAAGTGTTAAACCTATTTTAGTTTTTTTTAACTATAACCATGGGCCTTCTTAATAGAGGACTAATTTAACCATAACATGATTGTCGGTGACAATAATATGGTTGAAATAAACATAATCTGCCGTAGATATTCATAAAAAATTAAAATTGATTTGAAATGCATTTTAAGAAAAATTTTTATGAAAATTTTGCCTTAAAACACATTTCAAACTCATTTTATTATTTATGAATACGGCAGAAAATGTTTACAATTTTCTTTAAGAATAGTGTTGTTGGAGGTGACCATATTTAAACCTGTTTTTTCTCTGGGTGTACGTTTACATGGAATATAACTTTTTTTTATTCTTAAAGAAATATATAAACTACGTCCCAGTGTTTAGATGAGTGGGCGCGGGAGTTCTCAGACGAATAAAATAAAGATTACTTTATCTCTGGGGAATGGCAAGATCCAAAGTTTTTAAATTAGGTACAAGCATGGTTATTGTTACAATTAAAGTAGGGCGCATGGCTCTTAATAGTATAAAATATTTATATTTTGAATTAAAATTTGGGCCTCAGCGCCATAAAGGCATTTTTGATGATTTTTTTATCATTTATCACGAGAGAGATACAACAGAATTTTTATTTGGGTAAAGAATAAAGAAAATTAAAACCTTCCTTTTCAGACTCGGCAAGTTAGTTGCGCAAGTTTCTTGCCGAGTACAACAAAGTCTGTACTAAATTTTGATTCCTTACCCTGATCTTACCGCTGACGTCTATAAACCAAGAGTTGTACAAGTAACTTGCCGAGTGTGAAAGGGGTCTAAGTTTTATACAATGGGGGGTCATTTTAAAAGTTTTCTTGTAAAAAGTGAAAATTTGTAAATCTTAAGTTGATTTCCTTAAGAGGAACTGGTGTTTAAGTTAAAAAAATTAAACGAGCAATGAAAGGCACTTTTAATTATAATCGAATCGTTGCACAATGGCTACTGGCATTATATCGAATTCAATATTTATTAAATTCCACATTGAGTATGAGTCAAAATTCGACTGATTGTGCATACTTTTTATATGTGGTTGGATAAAACCTGAATTAAACTCGAATCTGTTTGAAAAAGGTATAAAATTTTAAATTTTTTTTTTATCGCTCTACATAAGAATACATGGCCAATTTCAATAAATGCTGCTGACATTACATAGAAGTTAGTATATAGATTCATTCGAATGATTTGAATTTTGGGACATTATAAGATTAATAAAGTTGCTTCTCAAATACTTCTTCAAATATTGTTACAATAAATCGAACATAATTTTCTTTAAATACTAATTACAAAACACTGTGCCTAAAAAATTTAAATATAAAATAAAATTGATTTCTTCTTTCCAGTTAAATTTACTACAACGGCTACAGCAGTGCAAAGAATATTAAAATTGTTAATGCAATTGCGGCACAAATTGCTGCGTAGTCAACTCAACTGCATTAGCAAATACATACAGCAGCAACAACAGCAACTGCTCTAAAAAAAAGATAAAACAATTATTCCTAAAGCAAAATCAACCTCAAATAAATATAGTAAAGCTAAAAAAAAATATATAGTAAACTTCTCAATGCTTACTTAACCAAATACCTCATCTACACGTTTAATTAAAGACAAGAAAGAAAAGAAAATAATTAATATTAACTATTTGAGAAAAAAAAATATATTTATATAATAGTTTTAAAAGAAAATAAGAACACAACAATTAAAAAGGAGACCCTTTTACACATCTCAACAGAAGTACCTGAAATTTTAGTTTTAATTTCTTTAAAAAAAAATTGTAAATCTGGGTAATTTGTGGTTAATCGTTCAAGGTAAGTTTTATTTTAAATTTAAATAAACATTTTTTTTAAGAATTTTGATTAATATTTAAAAATCTAACTAAATGTACATTTGCATATTATTTGACGAAGAAATATAAAAAAAACGAGACCACAAAATTTATTTGCTTTTAATTTCCTTTTTAAAATTTTTTGTTTATTTACATAAACTCTTTTCTCAAAAAAATTTGTAGAATAATGTATTTTTTTAAGTTTTAATTGCTGTTTGATCAAGCGATCGTTATGCAAAATCAAAAAAAAATTTAATCAAAATAGTGGTTACGTCAAATATATGTTAAGTGTGACCATAGTTTAATATCAATTTGTATTTAAAGAAATTAACATCACTGAGCGTATGATTAATAATAATTGTATGAAAAGAAACAAGTTAACGTCAAACGAATAGAGTTTTGCCGAATCCTGGATACCCTATACCTAGAGAAAGAATATTTCAGCACTGGTCTTATCATCTTATAGGCATAAACATATATTTATTAAAACCGGTCTACTTATTTTTCCTTTATTTTCAACGAAAATTTCATTTAATTTTACTGTCAAAAATTCAACTCCATGTTCCGTAAGAACAAATGAATTTTTAGTTATTTTATATAAATTAACTATCAAAAAAGTAACTAAATATTCCGTAATAAACAAAGGAATATTCAGTTATTTTATTAAATTCAGTAATTCTCGTTTACTCCACAGAAGAGCCAAATTTCTAAAAAATACCAGACAGACACCTGTCCGCTTGTTTTTCTAATGAGAGAGAGAGAGAGAGAGAGAATATTATTACTTACTTACCCCGCTACACACGTTTGTTTTTCTTTACTGACCACGTTACTTACAGAAGAACTCTCAATTATAAGACAACAGCAGCATAACCGATAGGGTTTCGCAAATATTTTACTTTTAAAATTTGATGTCTTTAACTAAATCATTTTAACAAATAGAAAATGGGAATTGCCAACACAAAACAAGCAAATCGTTTTTTTTTAAGATAACTAAAAATATATTTTTGGCAGTTAAATTATATAAAATAACTTAACATTCATTTGTTTTTACGGAATATGTAGTTATTTTTTTGACAGTTAATTTATATAAAATAATTGAATATTCATTTGTTTTTACGGAATTCGCAGTTGCATTTTTGACAGTAAAAATCAAATGAACTTTTCGTTACTTTAAATTACATTTTCCTTTAATTTTACATAAAGAAGAATTTAACTTAATCAACGGACAATATTAACTGCAACTAAAAATTCGCATTAATATGCACTTAGTTTTTTGAATAACTGTTAGAATCAGTTAAAAATTAATTTGCTTGGAATTTTAAATGGTTTTTTATTTAAAAATTACTGAACGGAATACTTCTTAGCTAAAATACAGTCCGTTACTGTAATAATATTGTGAGTGTATTTTTTGAGTTTTATTGATCCCTCAGGAAATAAAAATTATTTTTAGTTTTATTTTTTGCTAAGAAAATAACAGTATTGAATTTAATTTTTTTTACTTTCATATATATAAGAAAAGTATTAATATTACAAACCAGCTTTATCTATTCCGTTAATAAACGCGATTGGTGAAGGGTATCATGTAGTCTGGCTTTTCAAACTATACTTTTTAACATAATGCCTATAAAAAAAGGCTTGAAAGAAACTATTTATAGAATTTCTATCGTAAAAGTTTCTTATTCAATTCAACTTTTTACGTCTCAGTATGGTATTTAAAGCAAAACACAATGGAATTCTTTGTTTTGGAAGTGCCGACTTCAATAACCACAAAACGCATAAGTATTTTTAATAAGATGGTAATTAAATATTAATCATACGTTCAGGGGTTTTTATTACAAATTATGTAATAAATAAAATTTAAAATTTACTCCCATATTCATAAAAATTATTTTTGATTTATAAAAAATTTATTGAACAAATTTTCATAGGAAATATTTTTTGTGAATATGGGTTTATATTTATTAAAAAACATTTTGAAATTATTTTAAAAAGGTATGTATTAGAAATATTAAACACTTAAAATAAGTATGAATTATTTTAAGTATTTAAGTATTTGCTGATTATAATAACCAAAAGGAAACATAAATTAAGCATCAAACTTTTGAAAAACAAAAAGAGCGACGCATTTAAAACAACTTAATAAATCTCTTAAATTTATTTAGATTTAAAAATAACATTGACGTTGGCCATTTATATTTATTAACTTTTTTTTTTTGTTGATTATAAACTCATGTATTTATTGTGCCAACATTAAGTCTTAAAAATAGAAAAGGGTTCGCCCAAAGCAAAGTGTTTTTGATTGTGATTGTATTTGTTGGCAACGGTATCGGAAATGAGATAAGCGGCAACGTTGTTGGTGATGATGATGGTGCTGTTGGATTATATCATGATAATTGCTTGTTTGCTGTGTCGTGTCGGGTTAATTAATT
The DNA here is from genome assembly GCA_949318255.1 of Pollenia labialis. Taxonomy (NCBI): domain Eukaryota; kingdom Metazoa; phylum Arthropoda; class Insecta; order Diptera; family Polleniidae; genus Pollenia; species Pollenia labialis. The sequence goes on along the minus strand of OX439141.1, from coordinate 141,639,062 downwards.
TATTTTTCTCTTTTTTGACTTTTATTCAAAAGGAAATCAAAAGCCATTGTCAATACTTTAAAAGAAACAGTTTGTTTTAAATAAAGAAAAACTTAATTTTTGGGTGTTTTTTTTGGACTGCAAAAGATTTTTGAGCACAAAAAGTATACAGAGTAATCTTTTTTAACGGACTCCTTTTGTCAGACACGGTTTCCTAATCCTTAACAGAGTTCTAAATAAAAGTATTTACTTCTTTTGACATTTCTTATACGGACACATTTCGATTGTGCGGATACTTTATGGCTGGTTATAAGAGGTGCCACTGTATATATATTTCTTGTTAATTGCTATAGACAGAGCCAAGAAACATCTGCTTTTTGGTTTATGTCAAGGTTTATTAAACGCTTTTAAATATATTAAACATTGAAGAGGAGAAATATAGCAACAGAAAAGTTAATCCTAATAAATAAATACGTTATTGAAATAAACTTTAAAAATACTATAAATAAACTGTATTCAGAGTTGTACAGATCAAAAATTTTGGAATAAACTTATTCATTTATTTTAAACCAAAAGGTCTGTTTGGCATAGGCAATTTTTTAAAAAGAAGATATTTGAAAAATTAAAAAAAAATTAAAAAATTAATGGAAATTTGTTTACTTATGAATTTAAAAAAATATATACAGGCCTTCCACAGAATACAATTCCGGTCGAACGAGGAAGTAATTCCGTGTTTGGCAACTCCAAAAAACAAAAATTGAATTTAAAAAAAAAAAATGTTTTACAGTTTTAAAATCGATAGGAGTGTATAAATGGCCTGATAATAGTAATATTTTAAAGCTAGAGGGAAAATTAAAAATTTGATATGTGGAAGCAACTAAGTCGTAAAGAAAAAATAAATATACTTAGGAATTATAAAAACCTTAATGATTCGATAAAATTTGGAGTGGTAGCTTATTGACCATAAGTACTATAAAACCCACTTTACAAAAATCGCTTTTAATAGAAATAAATCTAGATTTTTCAAGTTTTCAACATCCGATTTTACGTTGCCGACCAACTCGAAAGTATCTTAAACTATTTATGCGAGACAAATATTGTACCACAAAACAAAGAAACACAATATCTCTCTGATACAAAACTTTTTTATAATAAGATGCGACTCAAATTTCATCGCCGAAATGCTTATCTATTATTCAAGGAAATCTGGAATACAGAAACGTTGTGCGCCATTGATTGCTTGTTTCCATGGGAGTTGTTGGTAATATATCCATAATTCGTCTAACAAGCTACGCTGCAAACTTCCCCTGGGCCTGCCTCGCCTTCTGGGGCCATTGGGATTCCTTTCTAGAGCTTCTTGATTAATGTCGGTAGCGAACAAAAACAATAGCTAGTGCTTAATAACAGAACAATGCAACGAGTTTGATATAAACTTATCCCTAACATGCGATGTTTTCGAAAAAGATTTCAAAGCCATAACTAGAAATAAAATCTGGAATGCTCTCGATAATACCAATATAATAATACCGATTAAAATTTTTTAAACCGTCAGCGGAGTAAAACAATAATGCCTATTTTCCCCTCTCTTTTTAAAAACACAGAGGGCGAAAGACAAGCAAACTTATAAATCAAAACAGAGGTATTTCATGGAGTCCTTGTATAAGCGTCACATCGTACTACTTGCAACAACTAAGGAAAACATGCAAAGAAATCTAAGCAATCAAGCTGTAAAAATAAAAATTCAGGACTGTTAAACCACATCGAACGCCTGTATTTCGTCTTAACAACACACCATTAAAAAAATTTCAGCAGCTCTTGCTTCCCTAAGAGCAACCGTTGACGCATCCAAAAAGCCAGAACAGTACAATGCAGCCTGCAAAGCATTTGAAACTCTGGGGCTTTTTCTCCAAAATCTACAATTAACATATATAACGCCTGTGTCAAGTCTATTTTGCTAGGATCAGAGTCTTGGTATGAAAATAAATCCGGCATAAATCAAGATAAATGACTGTAAAAACGCATCGAAAGCCTGTATTTTATCTTAACAACAGACCTTTTAAAAATGGCAGCTCTCTTTTGCTACCTAGAAAGCAGCTGTGACTAGAGTGGGGGAGCAACCGGTGATTTTGGGGTATTGTTTAATTTTGTTTGGGGTGTTACTTCATTCTTTAATTTGGGGGATTATTTCTTATGAAATAACCACCCAAAAATCATTTTGAAAAAAAGCCCCAATTAATTTTTTGGGGGATTTCTTCGTTTTTAAATTTATAATGAAAAAGTTTTTGGGCGCAAGGATTTCCTCTTATGATATATCTAAAAACCAGCTTCTCCAACTAAGAAGCTTTAGCGTGGCCGGCCATCGGTCAGGCACAAAGCCGATTTTATAAGCTTAAGTTAGCGAGTCGGTTTTTGTTATACCATAGAGGATAAAATCCTTTCACCAGCCGAAGGCCGGCTATTAGGGTATTCATACGATTAACCGTGGTTCGATTAATCGATCAATTTTGGCCGCCTAGCTGTTCGAATAATTTATATCGATTAATCGAAAATTAGTTTTTCACAGTATTAGTGTTATTCGTTTATGTAAAAAAAAACAATCGGGCTCGTTTTAAATACCCTTTTATTGTTTCTTTATTCCGGAACATATCCCTCGAGTAAGAATTTTTTAAATGTAGTGTAGTACAAATACCCAAGAGTTTGGGAATAATTTATTTTTAAGAATTTTTAGTGCAGACTTTTACCACAATGTTTCAGATGATTTTTTTGAAACGAATGAAAACTACCTTAACAAGCCTATTGAAAATATTATTAAATTGGTAATAAAATCAAAAGGAGATTCAAGTCGTCTAATGGAAGACCTTAAATCTTTAGAAAAGACAAGAAAAAGAACAGAGAAATTGGATATGCTTTATAATGATGGTTTTATTTTATATTAACAGACGAAACATTTAAACTGTATACGCTTTTTAAAAAATTATTTAAGAATAAAAGCTTAAATTTTGATGCTATTTTCTATTTAACCCTAGAGCGCGAATGATCGACGAACACCGTTTTCTTTTAAGTATTTTTCATTTAAATTGGTGTTCCTAACACTGAAATATTGTATGCTGTAAGAAGATAATTAATTTTTTTTAGTTCTTTTATACACAAAAGAAAAAAATCAATGTTAAATCCTAAAAAACAAGGTTGATTTTACACTAGTGATTTTGCTTCAAAGTAACAAAATGTTAATTTAACTTGATTTAACAATAACTTGCGAACAATATTATTTTCTTTTAAAATCACTATAATTCATTTTAATTTAACATTCACGTAAAGTTAGAGCAAAATGACAATTATATTGAAATAACACTCCAAATCACGTTGAATGAAAGTTATTTCAAGTTGAAACAACTTTAATTTCATGTAGAATCGAATTGGTTTGAGTTTGAAATAACAGTGAGATGAAGCTTCAGAGACAAAATATGCGTTAATTTAGAAAAACATTCTAAGCACTAACCCGCGGAACCAGGGAGAGAGATTATAATTATTTATTTTCCTGTAATATTTACATGTATAACTTTTCTGTTTTCCCCTTTGTTTAATCCTACACTCAAAAGAAAAATCAATCCAACCGTACTCAAATCAATCCGAAGCGGTATTAATAATACGGTGAGTACGGATTTTCTTGAATCAAGTACAGAAAGATTGATTCAAGTACAGATTTTTAATCCCAAAATAGTTAAATTATCCATATTCAATCCCGGTTTCGTACTTGAAATAATCCGAAAATGAGATTGATTTAAGTAAAACTAAGATTGAATCAATCTAAAAATGCGCTTGATTCAAGATATATAAAGTTGATTTTATCCCGAATTCATGATTGAAAAAAAAACAAAAAAAAATCAGAAAGAAGAAATAATTATGATTGATTTACTTACCCGTATTACACATTACAGAATGATAAAACATCAATTGTGTTGTGTTGTTGTAACACACACACGTATGCACGCATAATAGAATGCATTGCTGAGAGATGAGACTAATAAGTTTTATGAGATTAAAACCCTCATTTTGTAATTTTACTCTCATAGTGGCACTACTAACGAACAGTTTATTTTTTTTTTGTACTTGATTTAAGATTTTTATACTTATTTCAAGAAATTGTGGGATTGATTTTCGAAAGTAATCTCATTTAGGATTGTTTTGAGTACGTTTTAGTGTTATTCGTACTTGAATTTTTAAGTACGAATCGTACTAAAAGGAAAACTAAAAACCTTGATTTATCCCGAGAGTTTTTCTTTATGTGTACATATCGCACATCTAGTTCAAAAGTGGCCCAACTCAAAAAAACACAATTATTCAGAAATCGAAGAAAACTGTTTTTGATCTAAATACAGAGTGCTGTATTCGGCTGTGCCGAATCTTTGATACCCTCCACCGACATTTCGAATATTTCAGGAGAGATATCTATGTATATGATATCTCCATACCAACCATCAGAAAGTTTTATGCTATTTATAGTTATTTGAACTAGCTTGAGCGGAACTTAAATGATTTTCAGGAGGCAATTTATATTGGAGCCATGGTAGGTTATGAACTCCATTCTGCAGATATGCTAAAGATGAATAATGGACCGTATATCACAAAATTACATACAATTTTTTCTGGTCATATGAAACTAAGTTGGAAGAAATGTTACCACAATAAATATATGTGCTACGATTTTAGGCCTATACTAGATTATGAACCGATCATCACGAAATTTATTAGTGTGATTGCTAGTCCTATAAAACTGTGATGTATTCAATTTAATTCTAACAGCATTACTAATTACGGTTTTAGGCGTTCTAGATCGTTTTCCGGTAGTAGGGTTTATATGAGGCCTAGGGATAATTATGGACCGATCTTCACTAAATTTCACAGTGTTATTTCCAGTCGAATAAAGCGAAGTTTTGCAAATTCTTATCTCATTCCGCGCCTTGTTCCACTATTTTTGTTATTTTTTGTAACAAAATTATCAATTTTTTAAGGTGGTGGTTCCACATTTTGATTCATAGCTCTACTGACTCGATTTTGCTGGATTTCCATCCCAAACTGCTTAGGATAACTACAAGCAATTTGACACCAAGTTTGTTCATTTCTTTTGAGTTGTTCGGACAGACAGACGGACATGGCTAAATCGACTTAGAATTACTCAAGGAGCCAGAATATATATATACATTATGGGGTCTGAGATGAATAATAAAAAAGTTTCACACGCAATGGCAAACTTAATATACCCATTCAAAACTAATTGTGGTGCAGGGTATAAACAAATAGTTAAAAACAAATCTTTGGACAAATCAGTTACTATTTTTTAGTAACAGTTCAACTATTCAATTAATTATAAATTAAATATAATAAATTGGACCTCGAGCTTAATTAATTACTTCTTTTATGTATTTATATTTAATTAACGTGATAATTGAATCAATTATTTTTTTTTTGTTGAAAAAAAATTAAAAATATAATATTGATTAAATTAACATTTTAGTTGTTTTGAAATAAATTTTGAATTGAAATATTTATTAAATAACAAAATAAATTTTCGTTTAAAATAAAATAATTTAAACTAGTGAAATTATTGTTGGAAATTGGCCAAATCAATTAACACATTGTTTGAAAGGGCAAAGTTTTTTGATAATTTTTTTAATTAAAACTAAATATATAATTTATTGAAAAAAAAAACTATTCAAAATATTAAATTTTTACAATTTGTGTTAATCAAAATTAACAAATGTGGTGCTTGATTCTATAAATTTGGTATGAATTTGGTGATAAGAGAAAATTTTTAATTTTTTCTGTGTAGAGGAGAAAGTCCTTGCCCCCGGCCAAAGTCCCAACCATGCTATCTAACGCGCAATTCTCTTAACCAAAACTGTAAAATTAATTGTTTTAATTGTCTTATTTCATATGAAATAAGCCCCCAAAAATAAGGGGAATATTTCATTTCTGTTTGGGGCGTTAGTTCATTTCATTAGGGGCTTATGTCGTTTTCAAAATTAGCGTTTTATTGCATAGGAAATAAGGTCCCACACTTTAGGGGGTTATTTCATTATTTTTGGGTCGTTATATTTTTGCCGCCATATAACACTTCAATGGACCCAAAAAGGGATACGCTGCAGATGAAGGCCAACTTTCACCATTCGAACCGAAACCGGAAAGACCTTTGATGAATTAGGATACACATAAATGAAGAGAGGTAGTTACAAATGGAGGGCTCAGAGCTGAACCGAACCAAGTCATAAAATATATCTCGTATATGTATTTGAAATCTGGTGCGAAAATCTATAGTTTGATAAAGAGATAAAAGAGATAAAATAATATGGCTAACGTTGAAGCTGTCGCAAATGCAGTTAGCATGGCTTGTATTAGTCCTGCATAGAATTTGAAGGGATTGCGACGCACGAATACATAATAGATGGCTTGCATGATGACCAACTGATACGAAATGACACCAACTGCCACCGTTAGTATGAACCACATTAATTGGGCCATCACTAAGTGCAGGTCGTTAACGCTGAGAATTTTGCCAGCAATTACCGAACTAATGCCCACCGGTGTTAGCCACATGACACAGGTCACCATTTTCATAACAACTTCAAAGATGGCGGCAAAAAAATCAACCACTACTTGTCCCTTTTGGCCAATAGTGCCAAGGAATGTGCCAAAAACTAAACAAAAGAATACTATGCCCAGGGTATTTGTGCCGCTACGATACTGGATAACGCGTATCAGTTGTAGTTCTTCGCTCTCCACATCATCTGAGATGACAGCAGGCCCATCACCACTGCTACCGGCGCCAATTAAAGCTGTTTCATTCACAGTTTCATTAAATGTATTAATTATTGAAGGTTTAGGCAAATAAACAGTGTGCGCTTGTTGAAATGAGGCTTGGAATAAGTTATCCGGAAAGACGTTTCTGCAAGAAAAAAGACATAAAAGATTAATCAAACTTTTCTCGAAAACTAAAATTATATCAGCTACAATAAAATCAACTGTTTGCTGAATTGGAGGGCTCAGATCTGAACCGAACCAAGTCATACAATATATCACGTATATGTATTTGAAATCTGGTGCGAAAATCTCCGCAAAATTTAACTCAATCCAGTTCTGTAATGGGGTATATCAAAAACAGTTTCGTTCCTAAGGTAACGGTAATTAACACAAGTCTGTGGCTCCAGTAATTAATGGCAATTTACTTACTCAAACTCAATATATTTTCGAATTTTCTTTTTTGACTTGGTTCGCTTCAGTTCTGAGCCCTCCAAATGCAGAAGTGGTCCGGAATATTTAGGAAGGAAGTCATCGAAACTCAAAAACCGTTTCGCAGAGTATTTGCATTATCTTTTTCTTAAAATCTTAAATTTCTATTTGGCTCTTTAATTTTTGTCTACGAACCTATGAAATGTAATGCAATTTACTGAACCAACAACAACTGAAAACTGAAAAGCACTGCTATTTTTTCACCCCCTTTCATAAAAGTTGTGCCAAGTTTTGCTTCTACTTCCCAATCCCCTTTTAACAATTTTAATCAACAGACCACAAACTTGGTGATTCCTTTTCTGTTTAAATTCTCATAAAATTTTTATGATTGTGTTTTTGACAAAAATTATCTAATTAAGACAAATTGCTAAAAGAATGTTTTTTTTTTTTATTTTTTTTTTTTTTTTGTTTCTCAAATGAACAAAAGAAAAGTTTTATTTAAGTAAAAATTGAAGAAAAAAAATATTTTCCCAAAATAATTTTTAATTTGATGATAAAATCGTCATAAATCAATTAGATAGATGCCAAAAGTTTTAGCAAAGCAAAGTGTTGCAAATGAAAAAAATGTCTATTTTTAGTTTGAAATTAAAAGTATGTGCAACAATTAATTTTTGTGTTTTCCCCCGAATTTTTTTTTTTTGCTTTCAAAATGTTATATTTTATTTCTTTTTCTAATTTTTTTTTTGTTGCTTATATGTAATTATTTTGTACAAATTAATGAATTAATGCCAAAAAAAAATATTATACATGTTGGCATACAATTTCTGGTTTTCACGTTTGGTATGTACTTAGTGTTCATTTGTGGAATATCTTATTTTCTTCAGGAAAATTGTGTATTTGATTAGCCATCAAGTTTGTATTCTTTGGGTTTTTCCTTTAATTTCTTTTCGGTTAAGGTTAATGCCAGCCAAATTTTCTTTGCTTTGATTAATGCATAAATCAATCATGATTAAATCAAAATGTGTTTTAAATGAAATAGAATGTGAAATTTTTGTAAAAGAATTTGTAATGTTTTTTTTTGGGGGGGGGGGGGGAGGGGAAATGAAAAAGTGTTAATGCGTCCTTTAATGGTGCAGAATATTAGAAATCAAATTTTAAAAATTTGTAAACAAGTCATCTATTTGTTATACAATGTTTAATTGTACAAAGCAGTGTTCGAAAATAAAATAAACAGCGTACGGCTCACACACGCAGAAACGATATCTTTAGCGTTTTTGTATACGAATACGGCCCTAAAAACCGTTCGTAACTATATTTAAGAAAGTATCAAACATTGTAAAGTGTTCATTTCTTCGTTATAAAACAGAACAATTGTAGTGTTTCTGTAGACATACACTATATTTTAACGTTTTATAGTGGTTCTGTTTTACATTAATAAGAAAAAAAATTAGTAACGACCACGGCATGAACAGCTTGTGTGTGTATTGAGGTTTTGTTTTGCTTTTTGCAAAAAAATTTGGTTTTTCTTAGCCGCAAAAGGTTGTTAAGCACAACTGAAACGAACGAACATAAATGTGCTGAACCGGACACAACCCATCTTGTGGTTGATCATGCCCATAGGGAAAAGGGCCGAATGTCAAATTCAAAATGTGATTTATGCGATTAACCCATATGCGGAGAGCACAGAGTTGAACTTTGTGACTCTGGATCAGTGTTATCTTAAAAAAAAATTTTACTCTTTTTTAAAGCCAAAAATATCTATTTTAAGTTTTGACTCTTTTAGTTTTTCAGGTTTCCTAACAATACATATATTGTACGTCTTTTTTTATGATCAAAAATATGTGCAACATAAAATGAATTAGTACAAAAATGAAATATTTCGTTTATCTATATGAATTAAAAATAAATTATTATTTTAAATAGACTTATATATTATAATTAATAACATTTATTGAAAAATTCTATTTGGTTTTAACCCAAAGTTAAAGGCAGTTAAAAAATACGAATCGACGATCAATAGTTACAACGTTCGTAAAATATGGTTAGTACTCTAGGGTTTAGGTAAGAACTATTTTGTATTTTAATTTTAAAAAAGAAAAATAAAAAAGCATTTGTATATAAATTAAATTATTTGACATACTTATTTTCCACAACTCTGCGATTCATTTATAATATTGGTTACACTTCGTTTTCTGAATAGTATTATGCGTTGCTTTATTGATTTGATTTATTGGTATTGCCAATATGAGTTTCTACTTCTGAGAAAGTATTCCAAAGCATAAAAAAGAACAATAAAACGGTTCAATGGGAAGTGCAATCAAATTTTTAATGAAATCGTACGATTTCAATTAAATCACAGCTATTGCTTTTACAATTTTTCATGGGATTCAAAAAATAAATTTACAAGGTTTTGTTTAAATGTGCTTAATTCCCATTTCATACTATTGATAAACAGAAATTTATTGTTGATGGGATAAAGTTGTAATTATGCGTATTTCACTAATTGCTTAGGCCAGATCGTCAGGAAACTTTATCTTAAGATTTTAGAAAAACTTAAGATATTATACAAATAAAACTGTTAGCGAATAAAAATTATAAGCCCAAGTTTTACTTGTAACAATATCAAAGCTTAAACAAAAACAACAACAACAATTAACGGTGCGTTTGTCTTTTCTTACAGTCCCGACTACAATTGGTTGATTTTTTGTCAACTCTAAATGTAGCTGTAAGTGGGTAAAGAAAAAACAGAAATAAAAACAAATTACTTTATTTTATTTTATGTTGCCAGTTCTGTTTTATTTACACTGCCACATGCATATTAGTTATCAAAGTTTTTCTTGGGATTCAAAAAATTAATTAACAAGGTTTCGTTTAAATATAGCGGTTGTATAAAAAATTGCCATCTAAAAATACTTTAGACCCTGAACAAATTTTTAATTATTGCCCGGTATATTTAATGCCATTCATATGTTTCAATGATCTTTTTTAAAACTTCATATGAGGAGCTCCATAACAAAACGAAACAATTCCACTTTTACAATTTTTGGATAAATGAACAAAAAAAATTGAATTTAAGCTAGTACGATGTACGATACGCTTCAAAGTAAAAAAAAAATCGTTAAAATAATGATAATAAGGATTTTAGTACGTACAATATTATTCAGTTCAGTTAACCTTTGTCCGGCGGAAGAGGTACAATTGTACCTTTTTCGTTTTTAAATTGCAATAACTTTTTTTTTGTTAATACTAGATATCTAAAATTTTTTGACATCTCTAAACTTTTATTACGGATTGCATATTTGAAATTTAAAAAAAAGATTTTAATTATATCATACCGAAATAAGTCTTTTTTGACTTGATATCCCCAAAAGGCTAAAGGGGTACAATTGTACCTTCATATAAGTCGTATGAAAAAAACAAGAAAATAAAGCAAATAATGTATACATGGGTACGTAAAATAAGTTTTTTTTAGCCACGGGCCTGTTCTATCATTTGTTTATTAAATAAGAACAGAATAATTTAATTATATTAATAGGAAAGCCGTGTTAAGTATATAAGGGTACAATTGTACCCATACCGCCTTTTAACGTTGTAAAATTTTTCCGCTGGACAAAGGTTAAAAAAATACTAAACTTATAAAGTGGAATTGTTGCGTTTATTTATGGACCTCCTCATATAATAACTAACTTGTAAACCAATTGCATATTATATGGAAAAGGTTAATCTCTTTGAATAAATCACTTACTGCTGAGAAAATTTTTTTAAATTCTTGCCTGTTCTATGCTGAGCCTTTTCTTTAAACAAATTCGCATAGTTTTAAGTTATTACTGAAAAAGAGGTAATAAACAAACTTATAGGATCGTAAAGTTGCTTATTCACCACCCTGTGGTTTCTAAAACTCTACTATAGTTTTTCCTTTTTTAGATTCATAAATACTTGTACCATTAAATTTAATTGTTCTTTTATTTTTATTTCAAAAACGTGCTCAGCATATCAACTATTTAGTCGAAAAGTAAAAAAAAAATGTTAGTTGAAAGGCGAATGTACTCTAATAAATATATAATTAAGTAAATCCACTAGCAATAAAATATGTCATCAATAAAATTAATGTATTTCTTTTAACACTTTTCGTTTCACTGTAATTATTGTGCTTTAACTAATTTGAGTCCTTCTAAGATAATTAGCAAAAGATAAGAAGAGGACAAGGTCAAATTTAATGACTTTCTATGTACGAAGATGATGAATTAAAGCTATAAAAAAGATAAAGAGACAAATTCGACAAAAAGAAGGTCTGACAAACTTTTTTGTAATGAGTGGCTTGTTTAGAAAGTAAAATTATTTATGTATATTCTGGAAAAATAATTGAAAAATAAATTTCTATTTGTATTTTTAACAGAGCTGTAAAAAACTGCCATCAATTGGCATAGGAATAAATCAAACAGATGTCTTTCTTTGAGTACAAAATGATCTTAGATTTAAATATGAAATCGTGCGATTTTAATCCATTCCTCTGAAATCAAAATGAAAGCGATTTTTATAAAAAATTTACTTTTTTGTCAATTCAAACTTATGAGAGTCAAGTTTAGTTTTACCTTCTAACTACTCACTATGTCGTAAAAATCAAAATCTAAAAAACCCGGTTCTTTTTAAACCCCCCTGGCAAAACTCGATGAGAAGTTAGGAAGAAAAAAATGTTTAAAAAATAAATTTGTTTGTTGAACACTTAGAAAATGTATTTAGCCTTAATTTCCAAACGATACGGCAGTCGAGATGCCACCTGTCGTTAGCGGAACGGCTAAACCCCTAAGGTTAAAGACAAGGAAAATTGAGAAGGAAAGGATGAAAGTATTTGATAAAGATAAATAATCCTTTTAATTTTTAATACAATTTAACGATAAATAATATGGTTGCCGTTAATAATAATATGGTGAAACCAATAACAATATGTTTAAAAATATTTGGTAAAAATTGTTTTGTTGACCATATTGAAAAATATGTTTTCTCTGCATGTGCACGTAAAGAAAAAATATGGTTGAAGAATAGTTAAAAGAAACATATTATGGTTCCTGCAATGGCAACAAATAAACTTTTGTTGTTTTTAAAAAAAACTTTTTTCACGATTGACAATATTTTGTTGCTATTTAAAAATAAAGTGTTTACCTCCCTTGAAACTTCAAATATGGTTGATTTTAACAATATACTGTTTGAATAAAATAAAACTACAACCACACACTTAAACATATTATGGTTACCTTAACCATATTATTATCACGGTAACCATAATATGGTTAAATTCATGCATCCAAAAGCTATAACCATATTATGGTTGCCTCCAACCATGTTATGGTTAGTATTTAAAAACAATAATATGTTCGAAATTATAATATTTTAAAACATTGTATGATTAACTTTAAATTTAAAAAAATATGTTTAAAAAGCAACAATATTCTGGTCGTTTGCATTTTACTTGGTTTGCTTAAAATTCTCATTCATTTTATTTTAATTATTATCAAGAATATACAATTAAATAAAACTTAACAAACATATTGAAAAAATCGATTAACCATAATATGATAAGTATGCACCATATAATTGTTAATCCTGACCATAATATGGTTACTTTTCTCAAAATTCTGAGAAATTTTGACCATATTATGGTTAATTTTGAACATAATATGTTTAGTTTTGACTATTATTATGGTTAATATTGACTAAAATATTGTTAATTTTGACCATATTATGGTTGATTTAGGGACAAATTTTGTGGATTTTAAACATAATATGGTCATATTTAAACATAGAATGGTAACCTGCAAACATAAACATTGCTAAAAACCAACCATAGTATGTTGGTCTTAGAATATGGTTACCTCCAACCATATTTTTTTTCTACGTGTAGAGTATAGATTGTAAACTCCTACTTTACTACCTACCATGTGGTATAATATCCAGTAAGAGAAAATTTAAAGGCTCCAAAACAAAATTTTTCAAAGCATTACGTCCGCTCCCTGTTCTGTAAAAAATACGAATATTGACAAAGACAACAATGTACCATCAGTAAAAACTAAGACCACTCCGGGGGATGTGCTGCACCTTTTAGGGGAGTAGTTAAATCACCTTAAGGAGTCCATACCCTGCAAATATTTTGGAATACTTGATCCTTTTTAATAAAATGGACTACTTCCTGGACTGGTCGAATGTAATGCAAGCATAGTGAAACGACATGTCTTCGTTTTTTAACGACATGTTTTCGTTTTTAAACGAATTCAAAGCTAATCCTCTGGAGTACACTGGTTATATGGTCCTGCCCTAGGATATCGTATTGTTAAATAGACCATGTTTTTCCATACATTGGGGTTACCTTTGGACTAGACATAGTCCCTTATGGGCTACATTTTACATGCGTGTATTAGTCGTTTTTATTTGCAGGGTATCTCTTAGAGTTACATCCACTGGGGAACTGGCTTTGTTAAATATTAATTAGGTATGATTAAACTGGCATTCTGCGGAATCTCATGCATTTTAAATTCAGGTGAATGCTGCCTGGAAAGCACTAAACATTCTAATGACAAAGCTTCTTCTCGAAGTTGTACCTCAGTACCTAACTGACACGGGAGTCAGTAGCCAACGGATACCTTGCTTTTCATTGAAAATATGCTTTCGTGTAGTATGTGGTGTCTGTGGCTTAAACCCAAAATCGAGAAAAGGTAACGCCATGTGAATGTCTGAATTTTGATAGCTGGGTAAAGTTCGGCTCGTTAAGGGACCAATGTAAAATTAACATGGCAAAATGTTGAATGAGAATCATAGTAAATTTCTGCAAAAGTATGCCCTTTATTTAAATTTATCATTATTTCATATTTATTTTATATGAAAAATTTTAAAATAATCTTAAATAATGTTTATTTAATATTATTCACTGTTAAAATTAATTAAAAAAATATATTAAAATATAAATAAATATGGATTCAATATTGAATCCATAAAAACCTGTTTTATCTTAAAATCAAAAGTTTATCTTGTTAAATTTACATGCATACATAGTTAAGTATGTTAATTTTTTTATTTTCATTTTTCAAAAATGTTATAAAAAGAAGACAATTCCGGCCAGACCTTTTTCCAATGTGTATAGAAAATCAAGACATGTGTAAGCCGGAGGGAAAAGCACAACGAAAAGTTAAATCTTTTTTTTACTTGATTTAATAATTGTATAGTTATTTCAAGAAATTACGGGATTGATTTTCGAAACTAACCCCATTAAAGATTGTTTTGAGAACGATTTAGTGTTATTCGTACTTGAATTTTTGAGTACGACTCGTACTTAAAGTAATCATAAAAAACTTGATTTTTCCCGAGTGTTTTTCTTTCTGTGTACATGTCGTGTATTACCTTAATAACATTACTTCTGTAAAAGTCAGATGCAAAGTCATCTGACAAAATTTTAATTAAAGCGTGCTCTATTTTCTTTTGACAAACCATCTACATCAGATCTCTATGCCGGGAAGATCCGGCAGCGGCGTTAATATTTTACAATACCGAGATATGTATGATCATCTCACCGCTGAAAAGAATTTATGTAAATATATAGACATTTATTTAAACCGTTGAATTATAATATCCTCAATTGGTATCTTTGAATTAAAAGAAAAAAATGTTAAGATGGCTAAATTATTTTACGGCGCAAATAAAAATGTTCGTGGCGGCAGCAAACTATTTCGAAACCGCGAACTACTTTGGTTTCTGAAATAACAATGCGAAAAAAACAGAGACAAATATTATGCACATTTGTGACTGAATATTACTAACCTTCTGTTAAACAGCAATGTCGTCTATATGCACCTTAATGGAGGTCGGTCATACATTTTATCTCCCTAGGATCGAATCCTAGGCAGTTATGGACTTTTTTTTCAGTATATTTTAGTTAATCCACCAGGTGCACCGCTTGACAGAAAAAAAGTGTAAAGGTCTAGCACAGTGTTACTATACAAATTGATTAAACATAATTTAAGCGACTTTTTTTATCCTAATAATATCAAGATTTTAAAATTAATTCATACAGACACTTTTTCGAGTTTGAATGCTATCAATAAATTAGCCGTCAATAACGAGAAATCATGTAATCGATTTCTATCCTTTACTGCTCTGATGTTTTTGAAATTAAATACTTTTGCTTTTTTACCTTTTATTACTCTATTTAGTTTATTTTTTTTTTATTTATCTACATACACAAGTGAAGAATTGACATTTAATAATAAATAGTTTAGTTGAAATAAGAGAAAAAAGTTTCCACTAACTAAATAATACATTTTGATGCAACCCCTTTGAAACAAAATTTCATATCTGTCTGAAGTCAGACGGGTAGACTTAATTTTTTATTTTGTTTGTAACAACTGAAAAAATATTTTTCGAAATTATTTAAGAATTAATACGCCAGCTGGTTGTTGCTTGTAAACGTGTGAGGCGTATCACTTCAAAGTCATACAAAAAATGTTTTACTAAAGTATTCAAAATTATTTATCCAGTTTCAATAGTTAATTAAAAAAATGCAATATATATATCTCTTTCTTTGCAATGGTATGGCTTATAGGATGTCTTTAGTGCCCACTGTTAAACCTTAAAGAATTTTAATTTTGTCTTTTTTATTGTATTAATATATGGGGACTTCCATAAAAAAGTTACATAATTTCAGTTGATACATATTTTTAAATAAATCAATTAATAAGTTTATTAACCAAATAAGATATACGGGCATGTTCAATAAATCGAAATAAATTAAAATTATAATTAAACGTGATTTTGATTTCAATTATGGACAAAATGACTGTAGTTTTTAAAGTCAATCTAAATATGACAACAGAATATCATTGCCTTCTAAAGGAAAAGTTGACCACGTCTACCAGATATTCTAATCTCGGAACACGGAAACAAGTAGCCCCTGGGATATCGGTCCTGCAGTCGTATTCTGTAATTCGCTTAGCTAAAGCTAAATATCGATCGCTTGAATGCCTTAGAGAATACAAAATTTGAAATTTTAGCGATGAAATTAAAAGCTAAAATTGCAGCGAACTAAATTGTTATGGCATTGCCAAATTTAGCAATGCACGTTACAGAATTGCATTCGTAGCCAAAAATTGCTAAATACACTTTATAGCTTTTTAGCGATAAAGATTTAGCTTTAGCGAACTACGGCATACGGCTACTGGTCGGCTTGTTGGTGTAGTTCTTTTGAAAATCACGTGGTTGATGTGGTTTATGCCTAAAAATCACTGCATAAATGGCTGCTTTTTCAATTATTCATTGTGGGGAACGAGTTCGGCGAACTTGGCTGGCAGATCGCCCTTAGTGCTGTTTCTAATCAACAGATGCTGCTTGCCTATCAGCAGCGTGGGTAAGATAACTCTAGCTCGCAAGCCAGAGGGGATTGTATACATCTCCCGGATTATACACTCAAAGCTCTCACCAATGTGTAATATATATAATTCCGCTAATTCTACAAGGAGCATAGGGCCTCATTACAGCTATGTGTGTTGGTTGCTGTTAATTATAGAGTATTGGTAATCACATTGAGTTCATCTAGTGGTTAGACCACGAAGAGATTATGCCGTAAGGATCTTATTTATGTAGACCTTGTCCCAACTGTTGTCCTGAGTCCTACCACAATATATTGTTACAGGTGGTACATGACTAACATATTAGGGAAAATTTGAACAAAAATTTTTTCGCAATTATATAATTCTCTTTTTTGTGTCAGCAGGCTCAGAATGAATCAACTTTTTTAAAAGTCTCTGTATAATCGTAAATTTCTACTAACTCAAATGCACTCACTCAGATGCACACTACGGTGTGGAATAACTTCAGAAATATAATTTGAGCATATTTTTTCGAAAACGACGAATAAGTTCCGGTTAATGTGGACGGCGTTCTGGACCAGGCACTGATTGAAAAATTTTAAAGCCCGAGGTAGAGAACAATCCAGAATTGTAATTCCAACAAGATGCAGCCAAACCCCACACAGCTCGTCCAACAATCGGGCATATTCTAGAAATCGGAATGAAGTGGATTTAAAATCGAGCAAATTTTAAAAATAACCCTGTAATAAACGTTCATAAAAATATTCCTTTTTATCTACTTCATTCTTTAAGTACCAGTTAAAAAACTCTTTCGATTTCAATTTCGATTTCTAGAACATGCCCGAATGACCCTATTTTTGTTGGTGATCATAGCGCTTTATTTCCATTTAAGACTTAAAAAGTATTATTATGTTACCTTGTTATGGAACTCCTCAAATCATATCGAAAATAACTTTTGTTTTCATGTTTTTATTTATTGTTGTTGGATAGGAAGTTATTGTAACTTAGTACTACTATTGCTTGCATTGTTGTTGTATTTCGATTTAAACACGCATTTTATTTCTAATATTGTAGGCTCTTGTACTTTTTTTTCTATGGGACTCCCTCTTCTCTTGTTACAAAATTGACTGAAAAAAATGGAATTGACTGACATACAATTATTGGGAGGCATCAATTACTTTAACAAGTAGAAAAAAACCCATTAATATTATTGTTATTTTGAATTCAGTGCAATTCAATTCAAGTGAAATGGTTAGTATCAATAATGACGTAGCTTCGTATTTTTTTTTGTAAACAAAAATTAGAAAGAGGTAATAGAAACGGCGATTAAGAATTTTATATACTCGTTGTTACAAAAATTTTTAATTTACAATACATATTTTGTTTGTCGTGCTTAATTCCCAATTTTTATTCTTGATGAAAACACAGAAATTTATTGTTGAAGGGATAGGGCCAGATCGTCAGGAAACTTCAATCTGACGATAGTACGTTGATAATAAACTGGCAAGTGCACGGCTAAAAAAACTAACCTGGCAACATGCTTTATTTTTTGCGAAAACAATTAAGCAAGTTGTTTTTGTTTTCATTTTGTTTTTCTTAACCTACTCACAAGTACAATTAATGTTGGAAGAATTATATCCAATTGTAGTGGGGAATGTAAGAAAAGATAAACTCACTGTTTATTGTTGTTGTTTTTGTTTAAGCTTTGCTTATAAATCTTATTCGCTAAACAGTTTTATTAGCTTAATATCTTTAATTTGGATAAAGTTTCCTGCCGATCTGGCCTAAGCAACCAGTGAAACCACAAGTGGTGGGGAATGGTGCTTAAGTATTTTTGGGGAAGTTTGTAACTCTTAAAAATATAAGTCTTATTAAGGCTTAACTTTTTATGTACAAATTAACTCGGAATCGCTCCTTTTGTCGAGCGAAGCATGCTCGTCTATCCGTCCATCTGGTGAACTTGCTGACAGTTTGTCGGTGTGTCCATATAAACTATTGGTTTAATAATAATTTTATAAAACATTAATGAAATGAGGATATAAGGATATAAGGCTAAGGAAGAAGTCAATTGAACATGAAAAATCGGTCTTTGATAATGTAATTTATCCTTCTAAGTATATCACCTTTAAAACTAAATTCAACCTCAAAAATATATTATGGCCAATTTTTACTTCGTAATTAAATACGTATTTAGTTAATGTTGATTTTTAACTAAATTATATTTTAATACACTTTTTTTAATAAAGATAAAAATATGGTAGCACTGCTACACGCAGAAAAAAATTTGGTTGGGCATAATTACGACAACTTTCTTGCCGTAATTTTTAGTAACTTTTCAATATTTCTCGCAATTATAAATTTGAGTATTGTTGACTGAAAAATAATCATTTTACTAAATATTGATTACATTGAAGATATGTAAATTATATTATTTACATTCACTTAATGATATTTAAAAACCATTACATGGTGTCTTGCTGTACGTGAACTCATAGAATGTTTAAGATGCAAGCAAAATTTCTTTACTCTAAATAATATTTTGCTGTCACCATTTGTAAATTAATTTTACATCAGTTCTGTCATTTGTATTATCTCAAATTATTTGTTAGTACTACATCACTATATTCAGACGGTAATTTTTTCCATGATTTTCAAGACATAATTTTTGGTGTTTGTTGGCGAACGGTATAGAGAAGAAAGCGAGGTAGAGAAAAAATCGAATTTTCTGTTCTCTGTGCCTTTTTTTCGATTTGGCAACATCTCTTTAAAATACAAAATACAGCGCGCATTTAAATTGTTTGTTCTTACAAATAAGCAAGTATAGAATTACGGGGGGAAATCTGGTTTAAAATAAATTAAAAAAATATACAAATTGAAAATTAAAAAAAAATTTTAATTGTCACAAAATTAAAGATCATTTCTAAAAAATTTAAATTTTTTAATTATTGTGAAAGTGCGAAAATATTGGTGCAAAAATATTGAAAATTTAATAAATAATTGCGACCTTCGGCAAACAGATTACAGTGTGTAATAGTAATAACCACTATAAAATGCAGTCATATTACAATAATTTTAAAACCATACTGTAATCACAATGATTCATAATAACGACTACATTTTTTCGAATTCGGAAAAATGCCAACATATTGTAGGGGGAATGCAAGAAAATATAAGCCCAATGTTTTACATCGTTGCAAATAGGAGTGTTGGGATTCTTATTAGCTTTAGAGTTTTGTTTGTATAATATCATTAGCTTTTCCGCAGTGAAATAAGCATAGGAACTAGCTTAGCCCCCACCAACAAAGTTCGGTGTAGTTATCAAGAATAAAAATTGGGAATTTACCACAAATTGAAATATGATTCTAATAATTTTCATAATCTTAGTAAAATATGTTTACCACAACTGTGTTTGATCTCTGCGTGTAGGTTAAAAAAAAAAATTCGTAAAACAGCTGTTCAAAAAAGTAAAAAAAATTGTAAATTTACTGTTATTGTTCGCAGATAAACAGGCAATGGAAACATAAGTAAACTTTTCATTTCTTGTATCAGCTGTGAGCAGTTGTTGCGCTAGTTATGAATTGTGATAAAGTTTCATAACTATCGAAAGACTATTTTTAAGTTTATGTTTGTATGCGTCATTGTCTTAAATTGCAATAAACGGTATATCGTTACCTTAAACGCAAAAGGCCCTATCTAACATTTTAAAAATTTTACAGGAGAAGCAAAAAATTATTTAAAGTGATACTGTGAAGTGAACTGTTTTTAATAATTTTTCTACAATTTTTTCTTTCTTGTAAAACACACCTTCTTTAATAAATTTCATTTTGATAGGGTCATAATTGACTTTGGTATGATATATCTATAGCGGGTTTTTTTATTTAAAAAAAGTACTAAAAAGGTACTGGAAAAAAGTACAATATTATTGAATTGTACATGTCTACGTTTGCATATGGTAGTTCTCAATTTATCTTTTTTATGGAATAATAATAGTTGATATTTAATCAAATGTTAGCTTTTAAAAAATATTTATTCCACTGTAATTAATAACACATTTTGCATTTACATTTAATTTTATTTTATTGACTTAAAATAAACAGTAAATTATAGCTTAAATAAATAAATTATAGGTCGCGCTATAATTTTTAAATAAAAATTATGTGACAAAAGAGAAGGGTGAAGAGAATACAAATTTACTCTTAAATGTCACGTTATGCTAACAGAGAAATGAAGTCCTGTTATGGGAACTTTTTTGTATAAATACTAAAAACAAGAGACAAATAGAGACATAAAGTTACGTGTATTTGAAACGAATGGACAAGTGAAATTAATTCAAAGCGGAAGAATATATTTGAACTTATTTAGGAAATATTAGAAAAATTTTTTTTATAAAAAAAATTAATAAACAATTTAAAGCAAATTAAAGCTTATTAAATTTTAAAAAGGAATTTAAATAAAATTGGTGTTTGTTAATAGAAATTGGGGTACAACGCCCTTTTTCTTTGAAAACAATTACTGGAAGAAAAATATATATAATAGAAGCCAGAAAAAAGTCAGAGACAAAAGTGCATACATAGACAATAAGCCAACCAACAACCACTTATCTAGCTGCAAGGACTTGACACAGATTTCTGTTCTTTTTTTTATAAGTGCAACCGCAGACATTAAGAAAAAAAATAATTATTATACACAAGTTATAAAGAAAATTCTAAAGCATAAATAAATTTTATGTACTTATTTACATACATACTTAAATAAAATTAAAGAAAATTAAAAAAAAAATAATATAATAATAATTCCAAGAAAAAAGACTGTTTAAGCGAATTTAAATTTTTTACAAACACAAATTAAAAACACCAAAAATCAAACCCACTTTTAAAGGGATCTTTTGAAAACTTTTATTTTTCAAAAATCGTTAATTTTTAAACAAACAATTCTTCTTAACCAAAAAGTTTTAAGAAAAATCCCAACAACGGAGCCTTTAATTCTATACAAGTTTCTAAAGGACAAAAATAATCCACGCATTCATGATAAAGTTTTAGAAAACAAAAAGAAGACCACGCCTCATAGGTAGCAGACAAAGAAGTCTCGAAATCTACAAATTTTCGATTTCGATATATCCCTCTGTGCGTTTATTTGTTGAGGAAATTTATCAATGTTAAAAAACAGAAAGCAGCCCACATCAATGGAGTACTTAATAAATATCCTAAAATTTAATATAAAATATTTAAAGAATCAATAATACCATAAAAACCATCAAGTAGTATTGTTTCATTATTATTAAATTAAACATACCAAAAAAAAAACGAACAAAATAAACTTTTAATAAAAATATCACAGAACAACAAAAAACCCCTCTTAACGAAACCACGAAAGGAATAAAGAACCACTGTAAAAAGCAGCTTGAAAAATTAAATCCTTTTCGATTAGAAAAAAGTAGTATTAAACACTAAACAATAATAAAAACCTATGAATGTAATTTATAATCAAAAAAAATTAAATAAACCTCTTGTTTGAAAACGAACCGGAATAAAAAAGAAATAGGTAGCAGCACTTACACACAAACACTCGTCAAAAAAAAGAAACCCAAATATCCAACAAACACCACCGGCTACTTAACTCAAAACAAGGAAAACAAAAAAAAAGCCGCCAGTATTTAGTTCTCTTCACGTGTTACTAACCACCTGCAACCCCTAAATAAGGATACGGAAACACTGAGATTTAATTTTACTCTCCGCATCTCAAAAAAACGCTCTTTTTGTTTTATAAAATCCAGTTTGTTGATTAATTGTGGTTTTCCGAATTGTTTTCTTTGAAAAATTCCAATTCTTGAAATGGAAAAATCTGAACAATTTTCAGATTATCTTTTTGCAAAAATGGGTCCACCACACTCAACGACCGTTAATGGTTCAGAGCTGCCACCGAAAACCACCGAACGTTGTGAGGCTCCTCGTGAGCTTAAGGGCTATCGGAAGTGGTTGAGCGAAAACCTTATGCTGCTCGTCACATTGTCTGGTGTCATGTTGGGTGTTATTTTAGGTAAGTCTCTTCTTTATTCTGTTATCATTTATATAAAAATTTATGTCTGTACGAATGTGCTTTCCCATCAAGCATGTTTAGAAAAAACCTTACGTTATTTTTTCTTCTTTTATGTTGTTTAATGAAATGAAATATGTTTTATCGATTTTTTAAAAGTCTTTGTTGTTGAAAAAAAAACTAAAAGCATTTTTTTATAAATTAAAATAAATTTTGGCCTTTTAAAAAATTGTGTATGCCTGTTTATTGATTTTGGGCTTTTTTAAATAAAAAAAATATACGGTGAAGCCTCCCATAACCACACACTTGCCACCACGGTCCGGCATTTGTCCGGCTAAGGCAGATGTCTGCTAATGACAGAGGCACACATTTATTATATTTAAAAATTTATTTTGAAAGGAAATATATCATTAAAACAATAGTATACTTGTATATTGTGGTTGAAAATTTATATAGAGAAGACTTTAGCTTAGATCGTTTTAATTTTTGCTGTTGAGTTTTAAAATTACTTTCATGTGCTGTTTTCAGGTGGCATTGATTGTGTAGAAAAAATTATATGAAAATCTCTCAGTTTTTTGAGTGCTTTTCATATCAATTTTACTAGACAATCATTTGCTTGTCACCTGGAAACAACACATTAATGTTTTTGATGTGTTGAAATACAACAAAGTCGTCTCTGGTGAAATTCTTCAAACGGGCAATTTGTTTTAAGGCTTCATCATAAGAATTAATGGAATCGGATATTTCTACATGTATCTTGTCTTTAGAGTCTTCAGACTGAATAATCACCAACACTGCGCTTAAATTTAATATTTAAATCAGTGTTCGAATTAAAACACTTAATATCGCTCCTTAGTGTTTGATTCGGTAGATTTATGGAAAACACAAACGCTAATAGTTTTTGTGTATAAAATTATTAAAAAAATAACGTTTATCTGTTTGTCATATTTCGAATACAAAACTAATACTGTTTTTACTTAACTCAACAAAAGAACATTTAATTCCATTCGGTTTTTTTTACCACAAACTTCTATGTGTTCGGTTTGGTTCATTAATGTTCGTCGCTTTTGGCATTAAAATATAATGTTTGTCTTCAGTATCACCACAATTGTTCTGTTTTTTGACGTAGAACACAACATTATACATATAATATTCGGCTCTTTCTTGAAAACGGTATTAAGGGTTGTGTCCGTCTACACAATCACTAACAAAATAGATATCGTTCCTTGGTTTGTAGCCGAATGCTAAATAATGTACCGTTTTTTTTTTCAACCAATAACTTAAATACAGCCATGTTCATTATAGACGCTCTCATCTACATACCTTAAAAAATTCGTCAAAGCCATTTAATTGACCAATCCTTTCTTTTGCGAGGGGGATATCATATTCGACATAAAAACCTGGAAGACTATAACCAACTGATGAGAATACAGCTTTCCGAAAGAAAGAGCAATTTCTTTGCCATCCATAACACATGAATATGTGTTTTTGTGTTAAGAGTGGAATCTTCAACATTATTAGCATAAACATTAATTTATTGTTAAAATTCCTTCCTTCATTAGAATAATTTACTGAAAATCAAATTTAATGAACTTAAGCCTGATTGAAAAACAAAATCAAATTTTAGTTAAAAAAACCATTAAATTTTCAGTAAAACCACAATAAAACTAATTTTTAGAAAAAAATTCCGTTATTGAAATATGTTTATGGGAGGTGTCCGTCATTTGAGATTCCACTGTTTAGTTTTCGGGCTTTAAATAACGAAATTGACTGATATTTTCGAATATAAACTTGGCGAAGTCTATAATACTTGTTCTATAATAAAATTAGTCACATTAAAAATTTAAATCCTTTATATTAGTTGTAAGCTTGAGAGGAAACTACTAAAGCATCTAGACCAGGCAAAGGAAGTTAAGAAATTGATGGAATGAACCTGCTTCTTAAATTGTAATTTTTGTATACCCAATCACCACTTTTCATATCCATCTATTTCCCCATAAAGAGTATATGTTCTGTGTTATTGAGTAATTCTCAGTTGATTCAGCTATGTCCGCCTGGCTGTCCGTCCATCCTTTTGTCCGTCTGGCTGTCCGTCCATCTTTCTGTTCGTCTTTAAAAAATGTTAAAAACACGCTCACTTTCGATTGACCCAACAGAGAAGTTTCGAATTGTTTCTAACGTTAAATTTCACCAAGTTCAGTTAAAATTAACTATCGCTATAATTGTCATAAAACATATTGTTAAATAGCAGTGATAGTAACAGGTTATTATAACTAAACTTAGTAAAAGTGGCCGTTACTCTTCTAAGGGCTAAAAAGTCAGAGCAAGTTAAGTTCTCTTTTTGGTTTAAAATGTGTTTACCACAACAAACCTATAAATTACTAAACATATAAACCATTTTTAAACGCATAAAATTGGGCGTTTTAACTACCAATACAGACCATATGAATTTGACAAGATTTATCGGACTGCTGTCACATGTTATTTCATTACAACATAATACATGGGACACTGATTTATAGTTGTTGAGTTTAAACTACATATAAATTAAGTTTTAGTTTAATTAAAACAACGTTTAAACCATTAGTGATTTATTAGCCATAAGCAGTTTAGAATTAAAATTCAGCACAATCGGATCAGAGGGAAAAGAGTTATGAACCCAAATGTTGAACAACCTTCTTACAAAATTTATATATTTGTTACCAAACCTACTACAAAATTTTTGAAAATCGGTATAAGCCCACTCTTTTTGCACATACAATTTACTTCATTGCTAACCAAAGGATAGCAAAAGTAAAAAGTGCAACAGGAATATACAAAATATCCAGATAGTGTATGGAATCACTCCACAGTATATCTACTTATCTGAAGTTTCAATGTTAACCAAAGGTTGGTTTAACCTTAAAATCACCCTAGTGTGAAAAACCACACCAATTTAAATTATTACACGATAAACAAAAAAATTTTTGAGGCACACTAAAAGGCACTGCGAAATATGGCCCCAAAAAATAAATGAAAGTTGACCCCAAATTTGGGGCTATTTCTCATAATGCAATATAACCCCTTTTTTTAATGAATAAAAATAATAAAAAAAATATTACCCTAAATTTTGGGTAGTTCTTCATTATGAAAAATCACCACAAAATTTATAATGAACTTTAACCCCAAAAAAGAACACAAAGAAAGTTATATTAAAAATTTTGTGTGTCGTTCATATGCCCGAAACGAAAAATCCCAAATTTAGAATCCCGATTTCAAAATCCGAATAATTATACAGTTTTGGTTTTAAAAAGCGTACGAAAGATAGCATGGTTGGGCTTTCTGCCATGCGCAATGATTTTTTTTCTCTATGGTATAACAAACACTGGCATTGCTTACTAAAGCTTCACGTAATAGCGGGCCTTCGCCGTGCGCAAATATTTTCTTCTCTATGATATTACGAACACTGGCTTTGCTAACTAAAACTTCTCTATTTAGCCGGCCTTCGGTCGGGCGCAAGGATGTCTTCCCCTGCGGGAAATTGGTGTCAATTGGTCCAACAGACTGGTCCTGGGACTTGTGAAAATAGAACAAGTACAAAAAGAAAAGACTCATGACCAGTGAAAGAAGAACCAATCCCTTAACTGGTTTATGAAGAACAAAAAGGTAGAAAAAGTAATGAATTACAGTACAGTTTTAACTGGTGCTGTGACACATGTTTTGATAATTTCTAAAATTTGGATCTTAAATTTAATTCTAGGACTTGTTTTATTGAAAAAATACTACATTGTATTGAAATATTACTACATTTTAGTAACTGGCACTAAGCACGTTCATTGAGAATAGACCTGTGACTGGTCAAATGGTGTCAATTGACCCCCTCCAATGACAACCCCGTGTAAAAGTGATAGGTCTTATTCATATAAAGTGTTAGAACTAGAACCGGTCTCTACCACCAAAGACCTATCACGGGACTACTTAAGTGTCCCCTCTAGGGTCTTTATTGTATAACGAACACTGGCTTCGCTCACTAAAGCTTCACAACATAACCGGCCTTCGTCCAGGCGCAAGGATTTTCTTTTTTTTCGCTTACTAAAGCATCTCTGCCTAACCGGCAATGATTTTCTCCACGTTGGTATAAGAATTCGGGTTTTTTATACTATCCCTAAGCTTTTACATACAATTTTATCTAATTTGTGGAAAATGTTTGGGGGCGATTTTTTATTTCTTGAAATTTGCATTTTTTTTATTAGTAAACGAAAAATAGCCCCAAAGTGAAAATTGTGATTTTATTTGGGGTCATTTTTCATTGCACTTGAAATTCAAAACACCCTAACGAAAAATTGTAAAATAACCCAAAAAATGCCCCAAAATTGCGTGTTGTTATGTCACATGTAAAATTTTGGGGCCTTTCTTCACTTTCCTTTTGGTGCCTTATTCCTGGCGTCATTTTGCGCACCGCCACACTTAAGAATTTCTTGACTTTGTTGTCAATTCCAATTAAGTACTGTAAACATATTTTTTAATTAAAAAATATTTTTAGTAACGAAATATTTTGGAACTTACGCAAGTTACCCTCATGTGTGGTTTTCCACACATATCAATTTTCTATGGAATTCGCACTAGATACAAAATTAACTGTCGATAAGTGTAAATATTTTTGATATTGTTGCAAACTGCATATAATGTGTTTTTTATAAAGTGCGTGCTTATATAAAATATACGCAAACTTTATATGGTTTGTTTTGATCACCAACGCGTTGCAACGGGATGAGTGCATCATTAATAAAACGTAAATCATGACTTCAATAACAACCGAACTATGGTGCCACGCTGCAAATAATATTGGGCTGCCTTATCCATTTTGATCAAATGGACTACTCTCTGGGCTGGTCCACTGTAATGCAAGCATGGACCATGTCATTGCTAAAACGTTTTTGCAGTGAGACTACATATCTTCGTTTTTAACGACATGTTTTCGTTTTTAAACGACTTCAAAACTAATCCTCTTAAGTATACCATGGAGTAGTTTTAAGACTTCTCCTCTGTTATCCAAAGCTGTGTTATATGGCACTGCCCTAGGACATCGTAATGTTAAATAGACCTTGTTTTTTCCATACGTTTGGGATACTTTTGGACTAGTCCTAGTCCCTAGTTGGCCACATTTTACACGCGTTTTTGGACTAGTCCTATTATTTGCAGGACACAGCAAAGTCGGCAGACACTGCGTATGTGTGAAAAACCAGACACGAGGGTAACTAACGTAAGTTTTTTTGATGATGATTTGAGGGTTAAGCAAAAAGTATGTGATATAATGAGGGAATAGGACTATTGCAATTAAAATTTGAAATTTGACGCAAAGAATAACATTCGAAAAAATATTTTTAATAATTTACAAGTAATTTTATTGTTCGGTCGCTTTAGTCTATATGTCATTTCTACTTATAGAAATGTTTATTTATTAGCAGCAGTCTAAAAGAGCGATCAATATGATATTAAAATAAATCACTAAATTGTCATTAATAAAAATCCGTCATTTTTTAGATAATAGAAGAGATATTATAATCGATTTTCAATATACACACCTACAAAAATATACCCTTTAACACACATTTTAAGCAAAAACTTAGTCATAACAATTTATTATCATATTGCTGCATATTGAATAGCTTTAAATCGACGGTTGGCAACGGAAAAACACTTGCAGAACGAAAACAATAAAATTTTTTATTTTTTTTTTTGTTGCAAGAAACAAACAAATTAGAAAGAGACTTTTTTTAAAAATTTCCGTGACGAGAAAATGTAAAATGTTTTTCATAGTTAAAAAAATATTCTCTTGAAAACTTTTTTCGTAAGACCTTGTAAAGTCTATATTGTGCAAATGTTTGAATTTGTGTTAGAGGGTTCGCTATAAAGTATTTATCTTTTTTTCGTTAGAAAGAAAGATGTTAAAAAAATTATTTATTATAATTGATGTAGATCTTACAAGAGTCAAGTACATAAATAGTAATTAATTATTTAGTTTAGAATGGAATTTTGAATTTCTTAAATATTTTTAAGCAACATTCTAAGAGATATTTTCAAAGAAGACAGACTAGAGTAATTAAAAGGCCAATAAGAATGCGTTTGTAGACTTTTTTGAAGGTCTCAAAAGTGAAAGTGCTTGGAACTTTTCCAGCTAGGAAGCTATTTTAAAACTTATTGTAAATTATTTAATTGTCAACCAATTTTTACATATATTTAACAAATATTTTTAAACATAATGTTACTGTTTTTGATTGTCACCAGCAACTAGACTTTTCCGAAAATTGCCCCGAAAATTTTTCACTTTTGCGGCTATCTAAGCGCTACATTACGGATCATTCCTAGGAATTACTTATGTTTTACAAAGTTGTTTACTTTGATTTTATGTACATTTTTGTAGTTAATTGTTTCCTTGCTTTTTTGAACGGTTTGCAACCGACCTGAACCAGCGCAAAAAGGTAAAAAATCAAATTTTTTTAAGTTTTTTGTGATTTTGATGTTGAAGATGAACCCCGAAGAATTAAATCTTTTGGGGCCCATAAAAAAGTCCATGACTTTGGGCAAAACTGGGAGCCACGGGCCTATTTTTTGGAATTTTATAACGTAGTGGTGCCAGTATATGGTTATATTTCCATGACTTAAAAAATAACACACACTGGTATTAAAGCTGAGCTACTCCAAGATTTGATTCATCTGAACTTGAGAAAATGTAAACGTATCGTCGTTCGCAAATTATTGTGTTCTATATGACAAAAATGTTTTTTTGGAAAATCGCTTTTAAAGTTTAGTTGTTAGTTAAAAAAAAAACTGAACCGAAAAAGTTGTCGCAACCTTCTTACCAAGGAAACTTCTAGAGTTTCTGGGTTTTTTTGGCAAAAAAAATTTGAGTCCTTGGAAAAGCTTCTAAGAGTAATAAGCGTTTAAAGAAAAACAGGTTTATTCTATATGCATTTATTTATGAAACACTTATTTTTTATAGCAAAATGTAAAAAAATTATTGTGAGAAATGAAAAGCAATGTCTTTTCACGAAACAAAAACTTTATTATACCCTCCACCACAATTAGTTGTGAAGAGGGTATATTAAGTTTGTCATTCCGTGTGAAACTTTTTTATTATTCATCTCAGGCCCCATAAAGTATATATATTCTGGGTTATTGAGTGATTATAAGTCGATTTAGCCATGTCCGTCCGTCAGACTGTCCGTCTGTTGAAAACACGCTCACTTTCGAACAACTCAAAAGAAATGAAAAAAACTTGGTGCCAAATTGCTTGTAGTTATCCTAAGCAGTTTGGGATTGAAATTCAGCAAAATCGGTGCAGTAGGATCAGAGCTAT
The DNA here is from genome assembly GCA_949318255.1 of Pollenia labialis. Taxonomy (NCBI): domain Eukaryota; kingdom Metazoa; phylum Arthropoda; class Insecta; order Diptera; family Polleniidae; genus Pollenia; species Pollenia labialis. Next base: position 141,609,134 of record OX439141.1, on the reverse strand, counting down.
GAATCAAAATGTGGAACCACCACCTAAAAAAATAATAATTTTCTTACAAAAAATAACATAAATGGTGGAACAAGGCACGGAATGAGATAAGATCTTGCAAAAATTTGTTTTATTCGACTGGAAATCACGCTGTAAAATTTGGTATAAACACTACTCCCGGAAAACAGTTTAGTACGCCTAAAACCGATAAAAATAATGCTATCACAACAAAATTTGGTACGTCACAATATTTTTAGGACTAGAAATAACACTGTAAAATTTCGTGAAGATCGGTCTATAATTTACCCTAGGCCCCATATAAACCCTACTACCGGAAAACAGTTTAGTACGCCTAAAACCGTAAAAATTAATGCTATCATAACAAAATTTGAATTGAAACTGTTACTCAAACTAGTTTAAATTGCTAAATAATTTAATATAGATCTAAACCTCAAACCAACCAATTTTAATGCTGATGTCTGTTTTTATAAAGATAAATTAATAATAAATTGACATCATAGAGATATCCCTCCTGAAATATTCGAACATTCGGTGGAGGGTATTAAAGATTCGGCACAGCCGAATATAGCACTTTAACTTGTTTTTTTTTATTTCATTTGCCAACTGCAATGTAAAGTCACAAAAAGGAAACAAAACAAAAACAGACAATGCAAAGAGTTCCAAAGTACTACAAACTTTATTTACACTTTCATATAGAACAAAATAAAAAATTATTTTTTTTATTTAGTATTTTTGCTGCGTTTTTGTTCTATATGCACGAGTTTTAGCATTTAGAACACAATAGGTTACGAAGCTTGTCACTGAAGTGTTGTATAGCACAAAGTCAATGTCTCATATTTCGAAAACTATAAATGATACGAGCAAACTGATGACACAGATCGACAGATCTCTAAAAGTTTACCTAAAAATGAATCTTATCTCAATTTTTTATATTTTGCGGTATAGAACACAATAACTTGCGAACGACGGTATGTTATTCTACAGAAGAAGTCCAGCACTCTGTAGCTTAACTAGCGGGAAGCGAACTGACACCAAAGTAGTCCCGTGATAGGTCGTTGGTGGTAGAGACCCACTTTACATAGGGTTGTCATTGGAGGGGGTTAATTGACACCATTTGACCAGTAACAGACCTATTCTCAATGAACGTGCTTAGTGTCAGTTACTAAAGCGTAGTACTATTTCAATACAATGTAGTATTATTTCAATAAAACAAGTCCTGGAATTAAATTCAAGAACCAAATTTTAGAATGTACCAAAAAATGTATCACAGCACTGGTGAAGACTGTACTGTAATTCATTACTTTTTCTACATTTTTGTTCTTCATAAACCAGTTAAGGGATTGGTTCTTCTTTCACTGGTCATGAGTCCTTGCTTTTTGTACTTGTTATATTTTCACAAATCCCAGGACCAGTCTGTTAGACCAATTGACAAAAATTTTCCGCAGGGTATATACAAGCCATATTATGAAAAAGGGTTAGAGTTCACATTAGTTAACCAACTTTTTTGCATTAAATATTTACAAAAACTTATTTTTTATGTAATTTTAAATACATCCTTTCTTAGTGGATCTTATAGATGACCTTAAAAGTAACAGCACAATTTTTTAGAAATTTGCAAATTCCTTTTATTATTAACTGGTGTTATATTGACAGTTTTATTGTGTACACTTGTGCTACCAACCATTTTAGCTTTTAATTTACTCAGAATTTTTTTTTAACCAAAAATGTTAGCACGCAAACTAGCAATAAAATCTAAATCGTAACTTAAATATTTATTATTTAATTTACATTTTATTTATAAATACTAATTTAAATGACAAACCTTTATCAGCATGCAGTCAATGCTCGCTCGATTTCTGTTATTTGCATTTACGAGTAACTTGTGCTGTACATTAATAAATAATTCCCAAGCATTAAAGTTTGACATATCTACTAACAACTATAATTTCGAAGGCATTTCAGTTATTTAAATTCAAATTATTAGGGTAGTGGTAGAATTTTTAATCTTATTATGGAGTTTGGTTACAAAAAAGTTAGTTGTTTATGTAACATGTTTCGTTTTGGTGAACAGTCTATATTTATAAATATAACAAAATGAAATTATATTTAATTGTATGTTTGGTGTGTTAGTTTGTTTCTCATAGACTCCTAAACAACTGAACGGTTGCTATAAATATTCAACTGAGTGAGGCACCTCCAAGACAAAGACAAAATAGATTTTAATGAATTCAAAGAACGGTAACTGTTAACGCTACTCCCAAAACACCATAATTTAATTTTATTTTAATCTTGCAACACTATTTTAACTCCGAAAAAATTTATAATACGTAAACTAATGTCATTTGTATTTTTTAACGAAAGTGAATTGTCAAGAAGCGTCTTGGCGCCTTCGCCATTCTTTTTCTTTGGTTAAAGTTTAATTGCGAGGTGACCTAGACGTGATACTGAAAGCCAAGAAGATTTTTTTATATCCAGTAATTTTCATACCAAAAAGTATGTAAAAATTATTTAGACCTAATACATTTATATATTTGAAAATATTTTTTAATTGTTTTTAAAGGAATTTTAATATAAATACAAGTGCATGATACATCAAGTCTTTTATTGAGCCTTTGTATTTTTTTCAAAATCCCGTGGAAATTGCTGGCGCGGCTGAAAGCCTTCTCAACAGTTACCGTAAACGTATTGTCATTTTATACAAATAGTTTAATAATCTATTTAAACTTCTATAAAAGTGTGGCACAAAGTAAAACAAAGTTAACAATTGGAGGGTTCAGAGCTGAAACGAACCAAGTCAAAAATAAAAAATCGAAAATATTTTCAGGTTAAGCAAGTGAACTACCATTCATTTCTGTAGCCATTGACTTGGGTTTACTACCGTTAGCATAGGAATAAAACATTTTTTAATTAAGTCCGTTACAGAACTGAATAAAGTAAGACTTTGCGGACAATTTCGCACCAGTTTAAAAATATATTTACATAAACTATTTTATGACTTGGTTCGTTTCATCTCTGAACCCTCCAATTACCAACACTGCACTAGCAAGACCTTTTAAAATATTTGAAAACCTATAAGCTGTAAACTTGCATTACTTGAAGGAGCAGTGGAAAAGTTACCCCCATATGAAGAAAATACTACATGTTACTTAAAAAAACTATAAAATCTGGAAGCTTCATACTTAAACATCAATAGAATTTTAATTATAAAAGTGTCACGGCAGGAAAAGGGAGGAGGTTACCCCCAAACAACTGGAGCTTTTAAATTTATGTGGAATCAAAAAAGTACCAATTTTCTTTACCAGAGAAAAAAGTATTTCGGTATGAGTAAGTTACTCTTTTTGAGAATTGAATAGCTTTAATCAAAAAAAAAACTATAAAAGCTGGAGCCTTTAAGCTTCCAAAGGATTAATAGATATTAATTGCATTATCAGGCTTACAACTTCCTTGGTATGAGCAATGGGTAGTTACCCCCCCACCTCCCCACCACACACACACATTAAAATTTAATACCTAAATATAGTTCATGAAAAAACAATTACAGCTGAAGATTATAAATGTTTATAGAATCAGAACAGTACCTATTTTATAACCAGATAAAAATTGACTCGGTAGGAGCAAAAGCTTTACTCAAGAAAAAAAAACGATAAAAGCTGGATCCTTTAAGCTTCCAAAGGATCAATAGATGTAAAATGCATTGTCAGGATTAAAACTTCCTTGGTAGGAGCAAGGGGGAAAGAACACTACACATTAATAGTTAATACCTTAATATAGGTCATTAAAAAAACATTTACAAAAATAGTACCAACTTCCATTGCAAGGTTCCGATTGGCCAATGTAGGGCAAGAGGAAAATAACCCCTCAATACAAGTTTAAAAAACGTTAGTTAGAAAACAAGTAAGAGTGCTATATGCAGTTCAATACTCAAAATGCTTGTTCCTATCTTGCCGTTCCCCAGATAAACAGAAAAATTAAATTGAAACGACAACGACAACAAAAAGAACAACAACGAGAGGGATTTATGGGTAAAATTGGAGTTAGTCATGGTTTTTTGCTCATATCTAAGTCCATTATTAACCGAACTGGATGTTATCTATCTAATGTTTTTAGTAGATTTTTACGATAATTGAGTATAAATTAATATTTTTGCATATATTCGCTTAACACATTTAGATTTTTGCTTTAGCAGCTATAATAGCTTTTAGAAACACTTAAACAAAGAAGTCTCTCTAAATGCTCACTTAACTTAATATTATTTATCGTCAATAATTAACATCCTGGTTATTTTATTGAACTTTTTATGGGTTTTAATCCAAATTGTGATATTTTTTTTTAATTAGGCTAAAAGTTCATCAAATTTAATTTGCATTAAATTATTTTTATAAAGAAAGGAATTTTACAACATGAAATTAATTAAAATTAATTGATAATTTTTTGTTCTTGACTGCCGCAGGAATCGAACCCAGACTTTCACGGACAGGTTTTGCCGTTTAAAACTCACACCCATTGTCGAATGCTGGCAGTCAATAGTCAATCATCAATCTTTAAACAAAATTGTATTTAAGCCTTGGTATATCGAAATTGGCTTTTGAATGAATCTATTTTAATTGATTTACGTGTTCTTCCTTACTTCTGTTTTTACGTACTTTTTGTCAAGAATTCTTCTCGAAGTCCAAAAGTCCCACCACAACTTGAAGGACAAATGTAAACATAGAACTCGAGCCCTAACTTTTAACAATAATTAGTGTTGTAGTTGTTAATCAATTTAATGATAAAACAGAATTGAGTCTTCAACTTCAATCAAAAATTCTAAAGCCCATAATTAAAACGTCGGCAGTAACTTCAAAATCTCTCTTTTTCTTTTGTTCTTATTTTTCTTTGTTTTTAAAATGTATGAAATTGAATGAAAGTATGGTAGCATTATTAAGAGAATAAGTGTCCATATGTGGGAGCATTAGAAAAAACGTTCTCATAATAAAATTGATTTTATTTCTCAACTGCATTCTCTGGCATAATTTTTTGTCAAACTGTATGAAAAACATCGTTCAGCCCCAGTTCTGTTTCATCATTTAAATAGATAATCATACAAAACCAAATTTCGATCTGCCAAAGGTTAAATACAATTTGGTTTAAAGATTGATGTTTGACCATTGCAACGACTCAATCTCTTCAGAGAGTTTTAATTCAAAAATTAAATTCTTAATTAAAATATCAAAATTGGGATCAAAAACCATAAACAGTTCAACAAAATAACCACAATACTAATTTTTTTATTTTATATAACAAAACTAAGAGTTAAAGACAGAAGATTAAAGTGTAATCAATATTAAACGCATCATTTATTGACATTCAATTGAACATACGCGTTTACACTCGCCTAAACATGCATGCAAATCTTGGGCATGTGTATGTTTTTAGCTTAAAGTACCTACACACCCACACATTTTCTTATCTAATATAATTTTATCAAATAACACATGAATGCACACTTGCAGCAAATTAAAAAAAAAAAAATAAAAAAAGCTACATAAAATTGCAATCAAACTGAGTAAAAGATTCAAGTTTAATGTAAACAAAAACATATGGCACGAGTGTAAAAATACAATGTCAATAAATTTCTAAATCAAATCTTCCACCTTCCGACCTCTTTCTTCGTCAACATGTTTCTTATGTGAGCACAAAGAAGACAACCAACAAAAAAAGGTCATCTTAAATAAAAAACATTAAAGAGAGAAAATGTATCAATTTATCTAGCACGTTTAGGAACTTACAGATTCAAGTTTATACTTATATAAACACTTATAGATAGTGGTAGTTACCTGTGTGTACATATACACATACAAACATATATACATACTATTCGTTTCTTATATCCGTTTCCCCTTTTATACCCTTCACCGAAGGTAAAAGAAACATATATATTCTCATTCCGTTTGCAATTTCCTCAATACTGATTTTAGACCCAATAAAGTATATTTTCTGAGTCATTAATAGGACCGAAGTTAATTTAACAATTTTCGTCTATCCATCTGTCCGTGTGTATGTTGAAATGAGTTTTCAGATTACCCCTGAAATTATGGGGACCACGCTGTTGTATTTATTTGTGACATATACTCACGTCACGTTATAGCTTGCCATTGAAATTCAGCCAAATCGATCCATTATTCACTAATTTTACCCATAAATTCCCTGTTGTTGTTTTTTATTCTTTTTTCCGAATAACTGTAGAACAGCATGCGCCAAAATTTCCAACTAAGATACAGACATCTTAGTTATCAACACACAACCTCTTTCAAAATGTGCGGGACTAGAGCAGTGGGCGTGGCATTAAATAATTAATATTGTGGTTATTTTATTAAACTGTTTATGGTTTTTAATCCAAATTTTTAATATTTTAATCAGGCTAAAATTCATTAAAATAAATTTCCATTAAATTATTTTTATGAAGAAAGGAATTTTGCAACATGAAATTAATTAAAATTTAATAAAAAATTTTCATTCTTGACTGCCGCGGGAATCGAACCCAGGCTTTCAAGGACAGGGTACCCTTACATGTTTCAATTGCAATCACTCAATCTCTCATGGGTTTTTATTTAAAATTAAGTTTGTTGAACTTTAGCCAAATTAAAATATCAAAATTTTGATAAAAACCCATAAACAGTTCAACAAAATAACCACAATAATAATTATTTTATTTTATATTAAAAAATCTAAGAGTTAAAACAGGAGACTAAAGTGTAATCATTATTAAACGTATGATTTATTGATATTATTATGAACCTACACGTTTACACTCGCTTACACATGCATACAAATCTTGGGCATGTGCATGCGCGTTAATATCTATGTCTGTTAAAGTCATCAAGTGTTTGCTGATAATTTTTACTTTACACTTTTTTGCTTATCTTATATAATTTCATCGAATAACACATGAATGCACATATAAAAAATACTTGCAGCAAATTTAAAAAAAAAAAAAATTAGAAAACTACATTAAATTGCAATCAAACGGGCAAAGGATTCATGTTCAATATAAATAAAAACAGATGGCACGAGTGTATAAATACAATTCCAATAAATTTCTAAATCAAATCCTTCAGCTTCCGACCACTTTCTTATTTAACAAGTTTCTTATATGAGCACAAAGAAGACAAGCGATAAAAAATAGGTCAACTTAAATAAAAAAAAATTAAAGAAAGAAAAGTTATCAATTTATCCGGCACGTTTAAGAACTGACAGAGTCATTTGCAAGTTTAAACTAATATCAACACTTATCGATAGTGGTAGTTACGTGTGTTTACATACACATACATACTAATCATTTCTTATATCCGTTTCCCTGTTTATACCCTTCACCAAAGGTGATAAAGATATATATTCAGAGTCCTTATTAGGAGCGAAGTTAATTTAACAATTTGGTCTGTCCGTGTGTATGTTAAAATAAGTTTTTTGAAGACCCCAGAAATAATGTTGTAACCATGTTGTTACATTTATATGTCACATATACTCCGTTATAGTTTGCTATTGAAATTCAGCCAAATCTATCAATAAGTGACTGATATATGTACATATGAGCAAAAAAGCACGACTGCCTCTAATTTTAACCATGTTGTTATTTATTATTTTTTCCGTATATCTGGAGAACGGGAAGGGCCCAAGTTTCTTACTTAGGTACAGTCATTTAAGTTATCAACACACAACCATTTAGAAATGGGCGGGACTAGAGAAGTGGGCGTGGCATGTCCCGTACAAACACATAATTAATTTCAATAATTGATATGGTGGTAATTTTATTAAACTGTTTAAGGTTGGTAATCCAAATTGTAATATTTTTATTAGGCTAAAATTCTTAAAATTAATTTTAAATTATTTTATGAGGAAAGTAATTTTTTCAACATAAAATGAATTAAAATTATTGATAATTCGTTCTTGACTAAACACAGGATTTAGCCCATGTTCACGGACAGGTTTGTCTGACATGTTTCGATAGTCATCACCAGGGAAACAAAAAATATGCAATTGCATGTTTTTCCTTGTGCGACCAATCAAGACAGAAACAATATATTTATCCGTTTTAGAGGTTTGGATGAATTTTTGCATTGATTTGTTGGTGCATATTTTACCGTTTGGTGCAATTTTTTGCATAAATTGGTTGAAGGAGCCTTTTTGTAGCATTTTTTTAGTTTTTAGTGCATATTTTGCCTTTTTAAGGCATATTTTTATACATATTAAATTTTTTAGATGCCCCCAGCCAGAGCTTTCGCAACATAAAAATTTTTTTTGCATTATTTTGGCTTTTCTGTTTTAAATATCTATCTGTATTCCCAATGTGCTGCTTCAATCTGGCTAGTTCCGGTCATGCTACCCTTGTGCGCAAAGTACAAGTTGTAATCTTGTAGATAATTTGATTAAATTCGGTAAATAAATTTTTTTAATTGTACTAAGGACGAAGTATATGTAAAAACTTCTTTCCAAATTAGACTCTTTGTGTTAATAAACAATTCAATTATGTTGGTATTTAGATTAAATTCGCCCCAAAAATATTTTACTGCAAATTAAATTCTTTAAGAATCAGTTCACATTTGAACAAAGATCCCATATATAAATAACATTAACTTTTAAATGCTTACATTAATAAACAATTTAGTAACCGTCCCTAAAATCCCTTTTGGACAAAAAATCAGGATGTTAATATCTATTTAATATTCGGCACAAATAACTCTTATAAGAATTTTAACCTCTTAACATAACTCTGTTTTAGTGAGCAGATGACGGCCCATCATATCCAAATAGGGTTAAATCTCGAAAATTCATCTGTTAACACTATAATTTATAGTTTTAGGTTGTTTTTATACCCTTAACCGAAGGTAAAAATGTATATATAACTTTGTCATTCCATTTGTAATTTCTACAATATTGATCCTACTCCCTATAAGGTATATAAATTCTTGATCTTTATGAGAAGGGAAGCTAAAATCTGACTATACGTCTGTCCATCCGTCTGTCAATATGTCTGATGAAAACTGTTTTCCCCCAGAAATGATGGGGGCTTGGTTGGTGTATATCTCTGTCTGCTATTCTTATTATAATTTTGTTATTGATATTCATACTAATTTTTCCCAAAAATATCTTTCTGTTTTTGTATTTTTATTATTTTTTTCTGTATAACTGGAGAACGGCAAGAGCCAAAGTTCCCAAATTAGGTACAAACATACACACCATCCCACAAAATGTGGGCAGGATTGGAGAAGTGGGCATGGTGCCTACCGTACAAAAAATATTAAAATTGTATAAAAACCTGAATTTTTGGACTGTCATAAGACCTATGGTTAAGCCTTATATATCAAAAAATCTGTAGAAGAAAATATTTTCTGAAAATTTCAGAAAAATCAGTTCAGATACGTAAAAGTTATGGCCAAAATAAAATTTAATTTTTAAATTTATTAAATACGCTTTATCGGGAACCATAGATCTTCCCGAGTCCAACTTTTATAATTGATAGTTATAATCTAGATACTTAAATCCCAAAAATTACTCTTTTTTATACCCTTCACCGAAGGTATATAACTTTGTCATTCCGTTTGTTATTTCTACAATATTGATCATACACCCTATAAAGTATATAAATTCTGGGTCCTTATGAAAAGCAAAGTTCAAATCCGATTGTCCGTCTCTTATTTCTTTATTATTTCACTGAGTATATTTGTTTCTTCTTGGTACTTAAAAACTTACACAAGATAAATCTACGGTATGACAACCCTGCATATACTAAAAGAAAACAAAAAAACAAACACACATACATGGTACAAACTATTTTGGTGAATATAGGCCCCTATAATTTTTGTATTATGGTTTACCACTTTGCTATATTGCGGTGAACAAAAACATCATAAATAATTAAAATAAAAATAACACAGTTGAGTTGTGAACCGTTTAATAGGCCATTTTTCATTTTAATGGTATTCAAACAAAGTTCTTTCATGGTTCAGTTATCTAGGGGGTTTGTTAAGGTTAGAAACTGTGAGTCCCTGGTTCGAATCTTGGTTTTTCAAAAATAAATTTTTTTTTAAACTTTTTTATGTTCTAAAAACGATTTTAAAACAATTTTAACCAGTTTTCGCTTTTTAAATTTAATTTATAATGCAGTTTTTTGTATTGTAAATATGTATGTATAAGTAAAAATTATTTAGTTTTTGTCTAGTTGCAATGTATTCTGCTCGCACAATGGTGAAGGGCATATATATACATATATAGTTCCCAATTTTTTTTAAATTTTGTATTCCCACGAATATTATTTTGATAATAAACTGGCAAGTGCATGGCCAAGAAAAAACTGACTGGCAACCAGCCTTATATTTTTTTTGCGAAAACAATAAAGCAAGTTGTTTTTGTTTTTTCTTAACCTACTTACAACTACAATTAATGTTGGAAGAATTCCAATCAATTGAAGTGGGGAATGTAAGGAGAGATAAACTCACTGTTTATTGTTAATGTTTTTGTTTACAGTTTGTTACAAGTAAAACTGTTGCTTATAATTCTTATACGCTTAACGGTTTTTTTTTGGTTAAATATCTTTTGTTTTTCTAAAATCTTTTTGGATGAAGTTTCCTGATGATCTGGCCTAAGCACCCAGTGAAATGCGCATAGGAATAGCTTATCCCATCAACAATAAATTTTTAGTGTTTTTATTAAGAATAAAAATTGGGAATTAAGCACGAATAACAACATTATTTATATTATCAATAAATTTTAATTAATTTTATGTTGTAAAACTTCCTTTTTTCATAAAATAAAAATTAAATTGAAAGAGCTTTAGCGTGATTAAAATATTAAGAAAAGTATAACTTTTTTCTAATATGCGCAGGCGTTTTAGAAACATAATTTTTTAAAAAAAAAAAATAATTGTTTTTATCAAATTTTCGAAATTTTTGTTTTTGCAGACATATAAAAAGCGCAGCTGCAAACAAAAATTATTAAAATCTGTTATTTCTTTTGATTTTATTCACAAAAGTTAATTAATTTAAGAAATTCATTAAACGCAATATTTGTATTGGAACCCCCTAAGAAGTGATGATAAGGGGCAAGTATGTTTTAAGAAAATGTTAAGAGCAAACAACTAATGGAGGTCGGTTATACATTGTATACCCCTAGGGGCGATTCCTTGGCAGTTATGGGGCCTTTTCTTCAATTAATTTCTAATCTGTATTGAAAATTTTGTATGGGAGCCCTCTTAAGGAGTGGAGATACCGGGTAGATATTTTAAAATAAATGATTTAGATGAAAAATAAGGTGGGGTTGGTCATACATTTAACCCATTTGGGGCATCCATGGCACTACAGCAGCCAAATTTAAGAATTTCAAGCATACAAATATATCGGTTTAATAAAATTCTGAAATTTGGCCCCTGAAGTGCCCCTCTAGATTTGTTTGGATATTTTAAAAAATTATAAAAATATTTTTCTAAATTAGAAAGGCAAATTGAGAAAACTTTTAAATATTATTTATTTTAGTATTTTCCACTTAGCATTTCATTAATTTTTTAACTGTTTATTTAGTTTAACAAATTATAAACAGTTGGTTTAACTTTCTAGCATCATTTGCATGTAAATTAATTGAGTTGAAACGTTATTATTTTATTTTTAGAAAAATAACTATTTATATATTTTTATTTATTTTAAAGGCTTTACACTGCGCCCTCTGCACCTTCATGAAGACTCGATAATGCTGATCTCCTATCCGGGTGAATTATTTATGCGTATTCTTAAATTAATGATTTTACCCCTGGTCATCTCGAGTTTAATTGCTGGATCGGCCAGTTTAAATGCCCGCATGAATGGCAAAATAGCTTTGAGAACTTTAGTATATTTTGCCACCACTTCACTGTTAAATGCTGCATTAGGTATAGCGTTGGTAATGCTAATACATCCGGGCGACCCGGATTTACATAATACTACAGATCGTTCCACGGATAGGAGGGCTGTGAATTTATTGGATAGTTTATTGGATTTGGGAAGGTGAGTGAAAGAAATAAATTTCGTTAATTTTTTACAAGGTTCACAGTTTTATTTTATACCTTATATTTGTGATTTTTCATGCCCAAAATCCCCACAGATCCTTAATAATTAAATAGCATTATGTTTAAGGAAAAATATGTATACATTTATTTACTTAATTGTGTAATTTTATCAAAACTAGTTTTATTTTTACTTTGCGTTTTACATACCCAGAGAAAAAACACGTTTAAATATGGTCACCACCAACTATACAATTTTGAAAGTAAATTTTATACATATTATGTTTATTATAACTATATTATTGTCAGCGATAACCATATTATGGTTAAATAAGGCCTCCAACAAGAATCCCTAATCATATTATTGTTTCCTCCAAACATGTTTTGATCAATAATAACTACAATTTTTTAAACACTTACAACAGCTTGGTTGGTTTTCAACCATAGTATGTTGCTCCTGCAAAATAGGAAAATACTAGCATACAATTTTTAGAGGCAACCATAATATGGTTGTCGGTTCTTGGTGGATGACTAAATGGTTGTCGCTGACAATAATATGGTTAAATTAACCATAATATGTTTAAAATTTTCTTTTAAAATAGATTGGTTGGAGATGACCATATTTCATCAAAAGACTAACCTTAAAAATGCCCAAGCAAAACCTGTTTCAGCAATCTCTTGAAAAGGTTTCGAACTACGAATAAAAATTCAGCGGGAAATATTTTGCTTTCCCCATTTCTCCTTTTTCAAATAAAAATTCCGATTGAAATTTTTTACTTTTTGCATGAAAAAATTCATCTGCAAAACAAATGGCAGTTTATAAAAAACCATCAGTAGGATTTTTGGAGCTTAACTTCACGGGACCACCAAATAATTGTGTTAGTGGGTGGAAAAATGGTTTCTATTAATATTCTTAAAAGTTCACGATCAATCAAACCGAAAAAGTACACAGGAGGAAAAAAATCATACGTCGAAGTTTTACTGGTAAAGCCCGTTTAACCTCTCACAATAGAAATTTTTAGTAATGAAAGTCTGTTGTATTTTTTCCGTGTGTTTTTTAAAAAAAAAATTTCGTTTGTGAATTCAGATTAGAACAAAGATACAATACTTAAATGTGTGTATAAATTTCTAAACGAAAATTTTCATTTTTATTGCAAAAAACAGGCAGTTAATTTTTTATTTTGAATTAAATGATTTTACTTTAAGTTGCTCATCCGCAACAACAAAAAATCATTGGAGTTCAGTATCATTGTTGCCAACTTTTTTTGAAGACTTCGCGTCAAATCGCACTTTAAAAATCGCTAGAAACCGCTAAATTTTTTATTTAGCTTAAAATGTTTTAAAAATATTCCTAAAATCTAAATATTATGTGAAATGTTTACACAAATCTAGATATTGGGCTTCACTGACTCTTTTAGTCCCGCGAACAAATGTGGATATTCATATAATATTCTGGGATTTGTATTGCTTGAAATCTATCCAGACATAAGAGTTAAATGCAGTTAATATACTTTTGGTAATGATGCTAAACATTTAGACCGTAGACCAAGATTTAAAAAAATAGAAGGAAGTAAATGCAAGACAATCGATTTGAAATTTTACACTATTTTATATTTGATATATACTTACATTTACTTTCTAAGGGACATTAATTTAAAAAGGTTGAATAAACATATGTATGTATATATGGATATCATGGTCACTACTGCTTATTAACGCTTATAATTTTTAAAAGTTTTTGCTGGCCATTATTTCAAACATTTTCTGTTTCGCTCCGAAGACTTCGCTTAGATTTATACAAATTATTTTTCACTTTTTAGAAAAACAAGAAATAAGGTTTGTATCCGTTAACTATAGAAGAATTTTCGCATAGCTAGTTACAAGCTTGCGTATACCAAACAACATAGTTATATTATCCCAGGCAAAGGCTTAAAATGGCGCTTTCTTGTTGTTTTTTAAAGCATCACAAACAGTATTTCTTGAATTCTCGAATTACAGTACGTTGTTTGGCATTAGGTTTGACAACCGTGTGGAAGTTTTAACCAAGGGATAATAAAAAATACTTCTAATTTTTGGTTGCTTAAGTGCTTTAATATAAACATTGATTTGCTGTAGACAACACCCTTTTAACTTTAACTTTGACAACACAAATTGTTTTACATAAATTCAAGTCCGTTTTCAGTTTTTTTTTCTATCACGTCTAGTTTTTTTTTGGGCTGGACCAATATTTCGCTCGAAATAAGGTGGTTATGTTAATACATTTCAATTTAACTTCCTAACAAGAAAATTTATAAAATCTGTTTAAAACGTTGTAAAATTTTTTGTTGCGGAAACAAATTTAATTTCCTCAAAAAACTATTTTTTGTTATCACTTAATTACTTTAGATGAAAACAAATATTTTAAATCTCTTATTTTAAGATAAAAATAGTAATTTGCAAATGCCTAGAACAAAAATTGATTTTCTAATGATATTAGAAAAACCGCTAGATATCCCGCTTACCGCCAAAACGAAAATTTTACCTCGATGGTCACGCAAAAACCGCTAGAATCGCGGTAAAACCGTCAAATTGGCAACAGTGTAGTTATGAGAGAAATTTATTCTTACTCTTATTTTCACGAACTGTACCCAAAAAGTAAAGAAACACAGACAATATTTGAGACAAGAAGACTCCATGTAAATTAGGAAATAGAATTTAATAAAGATTGATTTGTAATATAACAAAGATAGTAATTAAACTTTTATTCCGAAATACATGGTTGTGCTTGGGGAAAAATGTTATGACCATAAATCGCCCCATCTAAAGGAACGTATGCTGGAATTTAATCATGTAATAATAAAATCATTTTTATCGAAATTAAATATGTATGTATGTTCTAAAAATTATAAGACTTACTTACGAAAATCTGTTTAACACACAAATACCTTTAAAAGACTTTATATTAAATAATATTTTTGTTGGTTGTTTTATAACTGGCAATCAGTGTTGCCAAAACTTGGAGACCAAAAATGGCTAAATTTACGAGAAAAAATGGCTAAAAAATGGCTAAAAGTTTTTTTTAAATAAAAACACATTTACATTCAATAACAAAACAGAAAAATTCAGTTAAAGTTGTTTACGATGAAATTGTAAGTTAAGATCAATTTCTTAAATAAGAATAAACGTTATTTAATATTTTGAAAGATATTTAAAAAATTATATCATCGATACATTTTATGTCGTTATGGTTCATCTCTTAAAAATCACTCGTGCGTATTAGTTTTAATTAATTTGAAGACAAATCACGACAACATTTACCCAACCTTTTGAATCCAGATCTACAATAAAAAACAAGAAAGAAAATAGAGTTGGTCAACCCCGACTATATGATACCCTACACCTCATTAGAACCTGTGTACCAAATTTTATTAAATGATTTGCAAATTTTCGATCTGTACTTTACGCACAAGGTTTACATGGACAGCCAGCTAGCCGGACAAACATCGTTAATTCGACTCAGAAAGTGGTTCTGAGTCAATCGGTAAACGAAAAAGTGGGCTTAGGACCAATATTTTAAGGTGTTACAAACATCAGCACAAACGCATAGTACCCTCTCCACTATTGTGGTGTTGGTATAAATATTTCATTGATATTGATAAGTACATAAGTCAGCATGTTGAATCATAGTATTTAATAATAAAAACAAATTCTTACCTTTAACACTACTAGACGTACACTAGTATACAACAACAGCAAAATGAACTTTTAATGCAGCAACAAAACACACAAACACATACACTTGTTCAAATTTACTCTTACTTTTGTATTGTTTTCTCAATAATTGCAACTAACTTGCTTCCCTTTTACAAAAACACAAACACTATTTTTGGCAAAGCAACAACAAAAGCTAAAAAACGAAAATGGCTCACAATTTTTTTTATTCTTCTTTAATATGATACAATTGGAACGAATTTTATGATAATTTTAATTATTTACACTAATTTCACATAAATTTCTATACTTTTTGCAAAATAAACTTAACACTTTTCATTCTAACACTTTAAATTTTACGCTTTTAACAAATTTATTTATATTAAGTAACAAAAACCTTATTAAATTTGCGCTTAAAATATAAATTTTTAATAAAACTCGAAACGACTTCTTGATTGCACAAAATAAAACCGCGAACTGAATTGATGAATATGATAAGAGCAAAAACTAAAAAGATTAAAAGTGAATTAAGAATCTTAATTTAAGATAAATGTTTGACTAGCTAGTGTCAAATTGGGGTGACATCTACATATGTGTCATTGCCTAAATTGACTGGTAGAAAAATTTAATAACTATTCAAATGTGTTTTAAGAAAAACATTGCTAACACAAACCGCGTAGAAATATTTTTGAAAAATGATTGAAAAATACTGAATAAAATAAAATTACAAATAGAAAAAAAACCTTATTTTTTAATATTCACAAAAAAAAATAACAATTAAAATTTTTTTAAGATTAAAATAAAAAGTTTTTTTCGAGCTCGAGGCCAATTATTTTAAAAAATAAATATATTATTTATTAAATTATTTGTTCCAATATTTCGATATCCTTCGGATATCATTATCAAGGAATGAGTTACAGGTATATTTGCAAGAGACTTATTACTGTCTACATTTAATATCGAATTTAAATTTTTTGTTTCGCTCCGAAGACTTCGCTTAGATTTACACAAATTATTTTTCACTTTTTAGAAAAACAAGAAATAATGTTTGTATCCGTTAACTAAATAAAAATAAAGAAGAATTTTCGCATAGCTAGTTACAAGCTTGCTTATACTAAACAACAAACTTATAAAAACCCATGCAAAGGCGTATAATTGCGCTTTCTTTTTGGTTTTTTAAAGCATCACAAACAGTATTTCTTGAATTCCCGAATTACAGTACGTTGTTTGGCAAAAGGTTTGATAACCTTGTGGAAGTTTTATCCGAGGGATAGTAAAAAATATTTTTAATTTAACTTAACCTTTGACTCTAAATTATATTTTGATCGATAAAAGTTGATAACACTGTTCCGCCGTAAAAATTGTTTTAATTAAATTCAAGTGCGTTCTCAGTTTTTTTTTCTATCACGTCTTGTTTTTTTGCTTAAAACGTTGTAAAATTTTTTATTGCGGAAACAAATTTAATTTCCACAAAAACAATTTTTTTTTATCACTTATTTACTTTGAAAATAAATATTTTAAATCTCTTATTTTGATATACAAATTGTAATTTTCAAATGCCTAGAACTAAATTGTATTTACTAGTGATATTAAAAAACCACTAGATTTCCTGCTAACCGCCAAAACGGAAATTTTACCCCGATTGACACGTAAAAACCGCTATAATCGCGGTAAAACCGTCAAATTGGCAACAGTGTTCAGTATTAAGGCTTGGAAAAGAGCAAATACAAAATATCGCAGCACTTTAATAAAATATGACGGCAACTCTGTGTATTTTGTTGTTGGATTTAACAAAAGAGCCTAATACTGAACTCTGCTAATAAAAATATGCAACAAAAACTTCACTGATGCCACTTATTCTTTTTTTGTTCCCGCGAAATTTGTGAAGGAAATTTTTTCCGTGAGAAAAAAATTTCTTAGGCTGAATATATTATCTCCAAAGTTCCTGAACAGAAAAAAGAGCTTTTCCCCAACAAATTCCCTGGAGATTTTCACGAAATTTTTATCCCTAATTACAAAAAAAAAATCCCCTATTTGAGCACAAATCTCTAAAACTGAGGACACTGATTTCTTATTATAGGATTTATAGCACATTATGGTCTTTAAATATTAGCGGATTGTTGACTTTACTTAACAGTTATTTAGAGGAAAACAGGGTGCTTGATATAAAAATACATTATTTTGCGTAGTTCAGACAAAAACCAACGACATTGCCAGCCTCAATTCCATTAATTTAATGCCAAAAAAACAAGAAATTTAAGCCCGTTCATCAACTTTTTCTTTGTCTAGATAAACATTTTTCAAAGAAATTTTCAAGGGTAAATTTGAAAATTTGCTTTGCATCAACACATGCGTATAGATGGGAAAAGGGTAAATAGTAAAAATTTGGTAAGAATTAGTAAATACCCTGGTATTTACCCAAAGGGTGGGTATAAAAGTTTTGTACAAAATTTGTTAGGTATGTATTGTTTACTTTTAGCTTCACTAATAAACACATACCTTCTTAACAATTTTAAATCAATATTATCCGGTTTATTCTAGTTGTAGTATAATTTAACATGCTTTTTGATATTAAATGACGTTTTTAAAAAACGAAAGGTAATTTAAAATTAAATTAATTTAAATGCCATTTAATGACTGCCATATGAATTTTTGTTCTATAAATGCCCAAATAAATTCCCTTAAAAGGTATATACCTGTTATTTACCCATACATCAGCTAAATACCCGATAGAATCCCATGTATACACATGCATAAGTAAATTTTGGTTTGTTTCCAGCGTTGCCGTTTTGGTTACTTTTAACCCAAATAGGTTACTTTTTTTTAATGTGTACTTGTGCACTTTTTTCATGTTAGTTACTTTTATTATTTAAAATAACCAATTTTTTGTTTTGATAGTTTTTTTAGCTTGATAAAAACATTCTGAAAATTATGATAGCTGAAATTAAACACTCGAACTGTTACAGTTTTCAAAAAAATAGATATTGACTATGTACCTTGTCTAAGTTTACCTACCGTGTGTTACACTTTGTAAGTAGTGTTCCTCCCCCGTCCGATGATCCATATTTAGTTTAATTATTTGTATACCTTCTGACTACAACGATTACCATAAATTTTTAAAACTCTAGTTTAAAAGACACTTCTTAGTCAGTTTGAAAACTCCAATTATTTCTATATTCTATTATGAATATACAAATTAGATAAAAGCTCCAGATGTAGTAATTTCCTAAATAAAAAATTTCAAGTTCTTCCTTTTTTTGGAAGGAGGGGGTAAAGTATCCCCTGCTCTTATCAAGAAAAACTTTAAACTTTATAATACCAAGAAAGTTAATAGCTTTAGTTTAGAAAATGTAGCTTTAACTGTTTTTTAAATAAAATGTCTAAAAACTAAAACTTTGAGTAGGAGGTAACTTTCTTTAAACTTCTACAAACGCAATTTTAATTCTATTATGGCAGATTGAAATTTAATTTATATCTGAGTATAAATTTTAAAAAGTTCAATTCTATATCTTTTCAAGAAAGCATATAAATAAATATTAACTTTCCAAGGCAATATGAAATGTGGCTATGCTCATGCTGTTTTTAAAACAGCCGAAAATATATGTTAACTTTGTTTCGAATGTGCCACATCCACTTTAAATTTTAAAGAATATTTAAGTTGTATATTGTTAAAGTTTTATAAAAATCGGTCCAGCTGCATAGACAAGCAAACACAGGTTCCTCTTTTTATACAAATCTATTTTTTAACTGAGGTATAAATAAAATAGGTCGTGGCAACGCTGTTTGTTTCGTATTTAACTTTTAAAACAAGGGAAGCTCCCTCAAAGACGTTTAATGCATGAAAGGGTTAGATCATCCTGTTTAATTAGTATAATTTTTTTTAACAGATGCAAAATTAAGATTAGTTGCAATTGACATGTATATTATGAGTCATATTAGGTGCGTTCGAGTACTTTAGCAGTAAAATCCAGTAAATGAGAAATCACTGAGTAAACTGAAAAATTGTTCTCAAAAGAAACTGTTGTCCAAAAATGTACGCGAACGGAAAATTTGTAAAAATTCGTAAAATTTAGGAAACATCAGCAAATAAATGTAGCGTTGAAAAAAATTTACACTCTTGATTACTTAACTCGTTGCCTTAGTGGTACTTGATTAAGTTTTATAATACAAACAAATTTTTTATGTAATCTTTCATATTTCTTGCTTTTTTTATTTTATTTCGCTAATTTTTGTCTGGATAATTTTTTTCAAAAGTATATGAATAATTTTTTAAAGCTATATATTACTTAAAAATCAAGAGCAGTACTAAGTTCTTAAATATTTTAGACTTTAAGAGCGCTAAAAATTTAAAACAAAAAATAATGAGAAGGTTTAAAAGTTTGTATGGAGCCATATAAATGCTTCACAAAAAAATTTGGTTAATTAATATTTATTAAATTTTTGTTTATTTTTTATATTACCTTTTATTTTTTTAAGCAAATTTTTCGCAATTTGTATGATTATTATTTGTTTACATCTGCTTGTTTACCTTTTGAAACATATTTTTTTTTTGTTTTACTAAATTTTACTGAAAAAATTTCTATAGCAAAAATTTGTAAATACCCAATCAAGAACTGTAACTCAATTTTTGTTCTTATTCACTGTTTTTTATGTACGCGAATGCAATTAAGTAAAATACAGTAAAGCTTAGTAAAAAGTAGTAAAAACTTTTTGGTTCACGAACGCATCTAAAGGGTCCGCCAAATAACTTTTTTTTTTTTGAAAATGCTATAAAAAAAACTACTGAATATTTTCTTAAATATCTTTTTTTATTTGAAAGTACAATCCTTCCGGTTAATAATGAAAAATAATTTCATTCAAATGGCTGCCTCGGCTGGCCATGCAGTAGCCAACACGATCGGTCCAATTTGTAAGCACATTATCGATTGTGTGCAGCTGTATTTCACCTATGACTTCACGAATATTGTCCTTTAAAGCGTCAATTGTCTCTGGCTTGTCGGCGTAACACTTATCTTTGACGGCATCCCACAAATAATAGTCCAACGGTATCAAATCGCAGCTCCGAGGTGGCCGAGGTGGCGAGGTCGGCTGATAATGCGATCTGTGTGGCACGTAGCGCCATCCTGTTGAAACCAAATGTTGCCAATATCATCCTATTCAATTTGTCTGAACAAAAATTCGTTCACCATGGCCCGATAACGATCGCCATTGACTGTAAAGGCCCAATTATGCCTCTGGACCAAAATCCGCACCAAACAGTGACTCGTTTTGAGAGCAACGGCTTTTCAATGTATGCGTGCGGGTTTTCTGTGCCCCAAATGCGACATTTTTGCTTGATTAATTACCCGCTAAGATCAAAATGAGCTTAATCTGAAAATATGATTTTTTTTTTGGCAAAATCGGCATCTTCTGTAAGTCGATCGCAGGCCCACTTAGCGAAACGGATGGTCAGTTGTTCAAGCTTATACACAACCATATTCGTTTAGCGGAAGGATAAAACTAATTATCTGTCAAATCAGACATGAGCTAAGTGTTACCATTCACGAAATAAGCACTAGTTGAAAAAAACGTTAGATGGCGGGTACTAGAAAAGCCCCACCATATGATACCCAACACCACAATATTTAAAAACAAATTTTCGAGAGTGTATGGCTATATGAATAGGGAACTATATATATTTTAAATTTCATTTAAATCGGTTTGATAGTTTCTGAGAGGCAAATATTGCACCCCATCTTCCCTCGTGGTCCTATTTTTTCAAAAATGCAAAGCGTCTATGTCCATACAAATATGGATCCATCTATGTTTGAAATTTCATTAAAATCGGTTTAATAGAGTCTGAGTACGATTCGACCCATTTTCAGTAGGCTTTGTCCTTGTGTCAATAAGAACCTATGAACCAAATTTTATTAAATTATCTCCAAAATTGCGACATGTACTTTGCGCACAAGGTTACATGGACAGCCAGCCAGCCGGACGGACATCGTTAGATCGGTATATTTTAAGGTGGGTCTAAGACCAATATTTTAAGGCGTTACACCCGACTACACTTTTGTGGTGTGGGTATAAATTGTATTTTAATATTACGTAGAAAATTTTTCATATTTCAAATCATAGAACAGCATTGCCAGTTACACTATTAAACAAGACTTACTTACGTATTTTGACGAAAATGCATCTCTGATCAAAATTGTTTTTGAAAATGTTCAACATTTCAACTAATTATGACAGGGTTGTATTTTTCTCAAAATACGTAAGATTTGTGCGGTAGTGTAAAGTACCTTTAAGTAGCGATTAATTCAGCAAACAGTTGATTTTATTGTAGTTGATTTTTTTCAGTTTTCTAGAAAAGTTTGATTAATCTTTTATGTCTTTTTTCTTGCAGAAACGTCTTTCCGGATAACTTATTCCAAGCCTCATTTCAACAAGCGCACACTGTTTATTTGCCTAAACCTTCAATAATTAATACATTTAATGAAACTGTGAATGATACAGCTTTAATTGGCACCGGTAGCAGTGGTGATGGGCCTGCTGTCATCTCAGATGATGTGGAGAGCGAAGAACCACAACTGATACGCGTTATCCAGTATCGTAGCGGCACAAATACCCTGGGCATAGTATTCTTTTGTTTAGTTTTTGGCACATTCCTTGGCACTATTGGCCAAAAGGGACAAGTAGTGGTTGATTTTTTTGCCGCCATCTTTGAAGTTGTTATGAAAATGGTGACCTGTGTCATGTGGCTAACACCGGTGGGCATTAGTTCGGTAATTGCTGGCAAAATTCTCAGCGTTAACGACCTGCACTTGGTGATGGCCCAATTAATGTGGTTCATACTAACGGTGGCAGTTGGTGTCATTTTGTATCAGTTGGTCATCATGCAAGCCATATATTATGTATTCGTGCGTCGCAATCCCTTCAAATTCTATGCAGGACTAATACAAGCCATGCTAACTGCATTTGCGACAGCTTCAACGTAAGCCATATTATTTTATCTCTTTTATCTCTTTATCAAACTATGAAAAAAATAGAACAAATAAATGAAAAAATTAACAGGTTGCATCGCTAATATCATGTCTAGCGATGCCTCCTCCCACTAATTCGTTATTATCATTTTCAAAAACAAACTTTATTATTTAAACTTAAAACTAATTTCAAAAAATAATAATAATAATTTAAAAAAAAAACACAAATCATTTGCTACAAATATTTCTTTCCTTCTTTTTGATTTTTACTTATATGTATTTATGCAACATTATGATTTGATTCCGTTTTAATTCGAAAACATTTTTTAAAACAAAAACAACCCCAACAAACTTGTGAAAATTGCTTTAAAAATTTTCCCAACCTAAAATTAAAACAAAATTGAAAATGATACTGCACACACACACACACACACACACACACACACACACACACTCTTTAACATACAAAAATCAACTAATTGTAACCAAAAAAAAAAAAAAAACTATAAACAAATTAACATTAAAAAACTAATGACTTGACTGTGATTCAAAATGACTGATTGACATCTTAATATACAACAACAATCTGTGATACTTCAAAAACGGGTGATAATACAATTTATTAAATTAATCAACCAACTCCAACAACAAACAACAATCCAACCATCCATCCATTCAACGAATGAAATCCACACACAAATCCATACTCTACTCTACTACACTCTACTCATATGATGCAGTGCTGCTGCACTTCCTGTAACATTCCGTTGCATGAATGATAAGTTACGTGTGGATCAACGTATAACACGTTTCGTTTTACCCATTGGCTGTAATATCAATATGGATGGTACTGCTCTATTCATCTCAATTGCTTCGATATTTATTGCTCAAATGAGTGGCATGACTTTGGGTTTTGGTGAACTTGTCACGGTACTCTTGACATCGACTGCAGCCTCCATGAGTTCGGCGAGCGTCCCAAGTGCTGCTTTGGTTTTATTGCTGGTGGTATTGACTGCAATCGATGCACCGGTTCAGGATGTTACTTTACTATTTGCCGTTGATTGGTTTGTGTAAGTGTTTAAATTTATTTTTAGTAATTTTGTTAATTTAAATTGGAAAATGAAGTAAACTTAAGAGTGTTTTGATTAAAGAATACTTTTTTTTTTTTTTTTGTGAAAATAGTTATGATTTGTACAACAGAATTTTCTAAAATTGAGGCACTTTTAACACAAAAGGTTCTTTTTGTGTTGTGTTTTAAAGAAATTATTTGTGAAAATTTTAATTTTTCAAAATATAAAAAGCATTTTTTGTAAAACCGTTACATAAAACGCAAAACAACGTGTCATCAAAATATGGAAAATTAATTTTTTTCTCTCAGAAAAAATAACGAAACATTCTCTTTAAACGGGGAAATTATAAAAGATATAAAGATGAATTTTATACACATTATAGAGAACAATATCGCGAATAATTTTGCATCACTAACTCCAAAATTTAATTTTTTAAGTTACGACAACGTTGCAGCAACTGACCGATGGGTACAAATTTTCAGCTTCTAACATAAATAGATTGGTTATCGCATTTTTAGGATATATATAAAAAATTGCTTATGTTTCTCATGTATCGCTGTAATTTTATGAATAGTGATGTTGACTGCAAAAGTTGCTCTTTTTGTTGTTCATTCGATCGAAAGTTTACATAGACGACAGTGTCGCCTATGTTTTCGTCAACAATCCCATGCATGGCAATGTCTTCTATTTTGTAGGGTATTCATTCGGTTAACCGTAACCGTTAATCAAACAAATTAATAATTTTTGCATGTTTATTTATTGAATTTACTTAATTTATTACAAAACTTTATTAATCGGTTAACCGATCAATACAATTAACCGATTTAACTCAATCCTCAGTTCATTAATCGAGTGATTAACCGATTAAAGCAAAAGCCCGATTCAATGAATACTGTACTATTTTGTTGTTAACTTTGTAGTCCACGACTACATTCACTACAGTGTCGTCAAAAATTCAATTTACGCTGGTTTACACTATTATACTTTTTGCATTAATTCATGTCAAAAACTCAATTAATGTGTAAAAGTCTGATAGTGTGAATGGATGTGTGATGAAAATGACAAGTAATATTAAAAAAAAGTTTGACATCCCATATGACTTTATTGTTTTTTTTTTTTGAAAAATTTCTAAACAATAATACTTATCATTTTATTTCATGTGTGAGTGTTTATACTTTGTGTGATGGTGTGAACACAAACTGTCATGGCAAATTAGATGTTCTGACAGTCGCAACAAAACTCATTCGATTTCTATCTCACAAAGTATTTTGGAATACGTAAGGCTTGTGAGATAGTGTACACTTCCCTTTACTTTTAATTTTATTAAAAAGAATATTTTATACCCCTGGCAGACATATAGTTTACATACCATGGTATGCATACTACAATTCTTACTGAGCACAGCTAAAAAGCTGTGTTTAATAAGATACCACATTCATACTACGTACATTTAGGTAGTGTGTACATTAACCAGTAATATATGTACCACTTTTTTCGTGTTTTAATTGTAGTTGAGGTTGAAACACATGTGGTATACTATGCTAGTTTGTTATACAAATCCTATGTTTGTGGCTAATACCCCTAGCCATTATTATAATAATACAAAATTTGTATTTTATTCTATGGTACATAGTTTATACATACTTATATCGCACTTGTTCAACAATACTGTATTAACTGAAAACATTTATTTTGTACTTTTTGGAAAACATCAATATGTAATATGCATATCTAATCGCTGCAAAAATATCTTGTTAGTTTGTCTACTTTTTGGTAATGACACGGTTGGTTTAAAAATAAGTTTTCATATGCCTTACTGAAAATATATTACTTCGCTTTTCATTGTTGATTGGTTTTTATCGTTATATTAAAGTTATTCAAATTTTGTAAACTCACTTGTCTTTCATATTGTCGTCAATAGCATTTTAAACAAGACATTTTGAAAAAAATTTTATGCGAAAAAGTCGTTTTGGATAGCATGGGAGGTAGGCGGTGGGCATGACTGATTTTATTGCAACTTAGAATGCGTCCTTTTTTGGTTTTAGAAAATGTATATACCGAATTTCAAGACATTGGGTGGGCAAAATTTTGTGCGAAAAAATCGACTTAGATTAAATGGGCGGTGGGATTGGGCGTGTTGACGAAGTGTGATATGTATGTATATTGAATAAGGCCAATAAATGGAATCTAAGAAAGAAATTTTAGATCGACCAAAATTTAGTAATATATAGCTTTCAGTAATATTTGATCTCGTACCTCCTCTCTGTCTCTCTCTCTCTCTCTCTCTCTCTCGCTTTAAAAGTCTTGTTTACGTTCGTTCTGAGACGTTTACTCGGATGGCCTTATCGATTGACATACATACAAACCGAGCAAGAATGATAAAATACTCGATTAGCCAATCGCATGATTTTGTGTTAAATGCCGTTGTTTGTCTATGGCAAGGAGTGCCATAGAAATGTATGCACTTTATAAGAGCTAGCAGCTTCGCTTCGCGGTTCGGGTAACATCACTTGGTCGACATGCAACTTTGTATTCGGAAGGGCGTAATCTTTATTACTATCAGTCTTGTAAGCCGACTAGAAAAAAAATCTGAAAATAGGGTTAAACGATTTTGGCAGCTGAGTTTAGTTTTAATTATTCTATTTCATAACAAAGGCCTTAATGAAAAAAAACTGTTGAATTTAGTTTTTATATTGCAATAACTTTTGAACTTCAAAATCTTGAATCTGATTATTTCTTTTGTATTTACAGCGACCGCATACGAACTACAAACAACATGTTGGGTGATTGCTACACGGCTGCCGTCGTTGAGGAGCTTTCTCGCAAAGAATTAATGGCTCTCGATGCTGCTGTACTCTACCAGGTAATAAATGAAGTGTTTTTCTCAATTAATACAAAAAGTTTTCAACTTAAATCAAAAAAGAAGGTGAAGTATTCAATTATAAAAAAAATAATCAATTGAACAGAAATCTATTTCTGTAATTCACTAAAAACGTATACCGCTTACAGATAAACGATTAAAGCTAGAGGCGCCTTAGAATCAACAGTATTTTCTATAATTATAATCTTTTTAATTCCTATTAAAAGTTTATTTAACTAATAAAGATTTTTTTCTCTATATTTTTTGCATTTGTCAATTTTCTTTTGTGTGCGCGCACAGGAAATTCCCATTAGTACTCCAAATGGTCATGTCAGTTTAGAAGGACAAACTGAATTGGATAGTAATTGTACAATACCGGATGCTGTTATCGTTGATATGAATGTGGTTATAAACAAAGTCCAACAGCATCAGCACCAGCACCAGAATCATCATAATGGTCATGCAAATAATAAAATTTAAAAGCCAGAAAATTTTTTAAGAGAAGAAACAGAATTTTTAGAAGAAGAAAAAACTAAAAAAATGCGTATTAATTTTTATTAAGGCAAACTAAATATTATTTAACAAAAAACAAAAAAAATATAATAACTTATTAAATATTGAATTAAGATTTTACTAAAAAACAACAGCATTCTAGTGTTCCACAAACAAAAATCTAAACTGTCAATTTCTCTAAAGAAATACACACAATCACAAATATACAAACAAAATATATCTCCGCCATTTTTATAGAAACAAATAAATAGAATTATTAAATTACTACAAATGTCAAGAGATTATTGGCTCCTTTGAAAAAAAAGACTTGAAACACTTTTATTTCCATATCAATTTCAAACCAAGAAAAAAAAACTTAAACAAAAAGAAATCTCTAAAACCAGACTGTTTTTTTAACCAAAATTTAAAAAAATTTAACAATATTCCAATTAAAAATAAATTTATAAAAAAAATTTTAATTCAATTATAACAATAACCCACCAAAATATAATTTTACTTAAATTTTATAATCAAATATAACAGAAAACATTTTTGAATCAAAAACATAAACCTTTAAAATAAAAATGAACTTCAAACGTGATGAATCCCTTAAATTAAAAAAAGTTTTTATAATTTAATCTACCTATTAACAAAAAAAAAATGTGATTTAAAAAATTAACACTCTTCTTAAAAAAAAACATAATTATAACAATTATATTTTTATTACTAATTTAAATCTTAAGCCTTAGTTTTCTTCTCTTAACTTAACTTCTCTTCTCTTTAATTATTATTATGCAAGTTTTCTTTAAAATATTATAATTTTTTTAATGAATAAGTTAAAAAAAATATTTTATCCACTAAATTATAAGAATAAAACAGCAAAAAATAAAACCTAACCTATTAAAAGGGTTGTAACGAAAGAATTTGATTCTTAAGTTTATTATTTTCTAAATAATTTTTAAGACAGCAATTTTTATTTAAATACTTTTTTTTATTTAAAATAGATTCTTTAAAACAAAATGTTTGCCTTTGAAATCAATTATAAAACACATTTCAAAAAAAAAATTATAATCTTTAATAATAATAATAATCAAAGCTTCAAACCAAATTAATAAAGTTTCTATGTGTTATTAAGCTAAAACAATATGAACCAATATATAATAAATTTTAACAAACAAAATAACCCAAAATTTAGTTAAAACCAAATTATAATCACATTTTTGAAAGTAGACTGATAGCAAATTAGTATTTAACAATAAAAAATATTTGTATGCAAAAATAAGAAAAAAACATTAAATAAAACTGAAAAAGATCTTATCAGATAAATTAAAAATAAATATATTCAAAGAAAAAAAAAAGAAAAAAAAATATCAAAATGATAAACAAATGTCGTTTTATTAAAATATTCCAAATTATCAAAATAATTTTCGTGGGAATACAAAATTCATTTTAAATAATTTTGTTATTCGTGCTTAATCCCAGGAAAATTATTTTGATAATAAACTGGCAAGTGCATGGCCTAAAAAAACTGACTGGCAGTCCGCAAGTTGTTTTTGTATTTATTTTGTTTTTTCTTAACCTACTTACAACTACAATTAATGTTGGAAGAATTCCAATCAATTGAAGTGTGGAATGTAAGGAGAGTTAAACTCACTGTTTATTGTTGATGATTTTGTTTCAACTTTGATATTGTTACAAATGGAACTGTTGCTGTAATTCTTATACGCTTAACAGTTTTATTTGGTTAAGTATCTTTAGTTTTTTTAAAATCTTTATGGGTGAAGTTTCCTGATTATCTGCCCTAAGCAACCAGTGAAATGCGCATAGGAATAGCTTATCCCATCAACAATAAATTTCAGTGTTTTTATCAAATAATAAAAATTAGGAATTGAGCACGAATAACAAAATCATTAAAAAAAAATATTCCAAATTACTACATAATTTTATTCCTGAAATTCAGAAAATTTCAAATGAATATGAAAAAATTTCAAATAAAATTGAGAAAATTCCATATGCAACTAGGAATTTTAATTGGAAATTGAGGAAACTCCAAACGAAATGGAGAATTTTTATTTGAAATTAATTTAATTCCCATTGAAATTAAGAATTTTAATTTGATTCCAAATAAATTAAGAAATTTTAATTAGAAATTGAGAAAATCCCAAGTGAAATGGAGAACTTCCATTTTAAGTTGTGAAAATTCCCACCGAAATTGAGAAAATCCCAAGTTAAATTATGAAAATCCCAAAGTTTTAATTTCAAATTAGGAAAACTCCAAGTAGAATTGAGAAATTGAATATTGAGAATTGAAATTGAGCATATCAGTTTGAGAAAATTGCTAAGAAAATATTTTAATTTGAAATTGAGAAATTCAAAAAAAACTGAAAAAATTGCAAATGAAATGGTGAATTATAATTTAAAAAATTTCCATTGAAACTCTTAATATTCAATTTGAAATTGAAGAGCTTCCAAATGAAATCGAGAAATTTTAACTAGAAATTGAGAATATTCCAAATGAAATCGAGAATTTAATTTTGAAGTTAAGAAAAATTCCCAATTTAATTGAGAAAATTACAAAAGAAATTGAGAAATTTTAGCTACACTTTTTTACATTGAAATTGATAAAATTCGTACAGAAATTGAGAAAATTCCAAATGAAACTTAGAATTTTAATTTGAAATTGAGATAACTCCAAACAAGATGGAAAATTTAAAAAAATTTTCCATTGAAATGGAGAACTTCAATTTGATTTCAAATGAGTTTAGACATTTTTATAAGAAATTGAGAAAATTCTAAATGGAATGAGAGAATTCATATCGAAGCTGAAAAAAAATTTAAATGTTAAGCAAATCCCAAATTAAAAAGGAAGATTTAAATTGAGATAATTCGAAATAAAACGAAGAATTTAAATTTAAAATTGAGAAAGTTTTCATTAAAATTTAGAATTTCGATGTGAAATCGAGTGAATTCTGAAGGAAAATTAGATATTTTTATTTTAAAATTTAAAATAAGATATTTTAAAATTAAAAATTTCAAAAGATTTAAAATTTTCCAAATGAAATGGTAAATTATTATTCGAAATTGCGAAATTTCTCATTGGAATTGAGAAAATTCTTAATGAAATTGAGACAGTTTTTACCAGAATTTAAGAAAATTTCAAATAAATCGAAATTTTAAGTTAAATACATTCACATTAAAATTAAAAAAAAATCCAAATGAAATTGCTAAATTTTAATGAGCAATTGAGAAAAGCAAATTTAAAAATTTTAACTGAGAAAATACGATATTTCGGTAAGAAGTTTTGATTTGAATTCCCTTTGATAATGAGAATTTCAATTTTATATGGAGAAATTATAATTGAGAAAATTATTATATGACCATGGTTTATGCGATTTAAATTGCAAAAGAATCAAAATAGTTTTTGTTAACTTCACTCAAAAAAACAAACCTGAGCAATGCGTAATCTTGTATCCATTTTATAGCTCCATTGTCATCTCTAGTTAGATCTTGAAACATTGATTACCTCTTCTTAAACGGTAAGCCTTTGCTATCTTACATTTAGGGGACTTACCTTCGGTGTATTTATCTTTGTTTTCAATTAACTTTAAAGTTTTGAGTTAATACTATAAATTGGGATGGGCATTAGTGAATAGGAGCTTGGTATGTTTAATTTGTTTCTTACATAATATTTATAAAAATGAATTTTTCTAAAAATTTAGGCAACGATAAAATATACTTCCGAATATAACGTCTTACTTTAAATAATCACCCCCAATAATTCTTTTGCTTTTTCCATAAAACAGAAAATAATCACCCCTATTATGAAAGTCGACGTCGACACAAGTCGACGGCACCTGAACAGTAATGGTATTTTGTGAGTCGTTATTGGCAATAATCGATTACTATTGACAGTCAATTGATATTTTCTAAGGCGCTTTTAAGTCGACGTCGAGTAGTATTGTCCCAGTTTTAGTCGACAGGAAATTTTGCGACGACTCAAATGAAAGTTAAAAAATTTTAAATGAAATGTAAACATATTTATTAAAATAAAAAATTCAAATTTAAAAGCAGTTAGGGCACAAATTTTATTAGTAAATTTAACGCGAAAATTTATAGAAATTTGCTAAAATAGCGACAATGTTTCATTTAAGACGAACGCCTGAAAGAGCCAAAATTCCGAAAAGGTTGTAAAAATAGCGAAAATTCGCAAACGTTTTTAATATATCAAAAAAGCCATAAAATTGATTAAAAGTCCCTAAAGCTATAAAAATTGCTAACAGCGACATGATAGCAAAGTATAATATTTATTAAAAATCGTTAAAAATGTAAAGCATCAGAAAATTTATAGTAAAAAAATCGCTCGCGAACATGGCTAAAATTCGCGAAAATGGCAAACTTGGAACCAAACCCTTAAATTGATTTGAAATCGCTAAATCGGCTAAAAAAAACTAAATGTCGGGAAATAACAAAAAAAAAATTATGCAAAAATAGCGAAAATTCGCGAACATTTTTAATATTTCAAACAAGCCATCAAATTGATTAAAAGTCCATTTTACTATAAGGAATGTCAAAAATTCGGTGAAAATTGCTCAATTAACGGAAATTCGCAAAAATTTGCAAACAGCGGCATGATAGAAAAGTCTTATATTTATTAATAAACGTTAAAGCTGTAAAGAATCAGAAAACTTACAGTAAAAATATCTCTTATCAAAAACATGGCGAAATTTGCGTAAAAAAATTCAAAATTGGAAACTAACAGCCATACCTAAACAAGAGCGGAAAGCGTTTTCTAGCTGTCACAAATTCTCATGCCAATACAATTTGTATGAAGCATCCCTAAATAGCGCGGCGTCAACGCTTTACAATTGGAAAATCCGATTTTGACAGCGCGTTTAATAGTGAAGTTGACCGCTATTAATAATAAATAAAGACAATTTAGCTATTTCTTGTCAATCTAGCGGGGTTTTCTCTTCTTTTTATTTCTATTATATGGGCATTTCCATTTTGACGTGTCGTGATATTTTTACCACAAAATGTAAAAAAATTAAATGACGAAGTCAAATTTGTAAAAAGGGTTTTTATTTATACAAAGTAATGAAGTAGCTCTATATTCAGAAAAAAAATTACAGTAAGCGACGCTAAGGATTTGCAGATATAAGCAAAAATCTGCGCTGGCGTGACGTTAAAAAAACGGAAGTGGGTTTTGACTTGCATTACAAAACTGAATAATACTGCGAATTGAGCAAGATGTTTTGTACAAAACCTTTTTTAGTAAACTTACGACTTATATAGATTTATTTTTCAAGCTATCAAATTTAAAAATCTTTGCTCGTTTTAAGGTAAATATGGGAATTTTCAGCTAAAAGTCTACTTTTGTTAATGTAACGCCAGATTGCAAATAAGGTTGTATTTTCGGTCCATGTTGTTCAATCGTTATCCCTTTTGTTACTTAATGTAGAGCTTGTTGCGCTTTACAAAAAAATATAAAAAGGTAAACGATACATATAAAATTTTTTGAGAAACAATTTAAAATATTTCTGGCGTTACGTGACAAAAAGTAGACTTTTCGCTGGAAATGCCCATATGGGTTTTAATAAACAAGAAAGTTAACACTACTGTTTGTGGCACAACGTTGACGCTCTTGTTTAGGTATGGCATATCAGAGTTAAAGCTAAGCGGAAGAAAACGTTCCGCCTTCCGCTCTTGTTTAGATACGGCTGAAACTCTACACATTGTTTTAAAAAGCTAAATCGGTTAAAAAAATATGTCGGAAATAGCATAAATAGCGTTAAAAGGTGAGTGAAGAACAAAAATAATAAAAAAATAATTGGAGATGGGATTTTTTTTTGTCAAATTTTCGAAAACAAGTCGACGTCGACACAACACTCTTATATAATACCAAATTAACGTCGAAGTGATGCATTCGTCGACTTGATGTGACAACAATTTAAAATGAATGTCGACGTCGACGACGACTTTCATAATAGGGGTGAATATTTTTTTTAACAAAAAAAATTTTTTTTCTAAATAAATTAAAAAGACTTATTTTAATAAAATATACGCATGGCCCAATTAGTAGGTCTGCGCACAACTACAACAATGCAACATTAGAAAAAACAACAAGCGTTTTGTTTGTGTATACAAATAGAAATGTCAAAAAGATTTTAGTTGTCAAGAAATATGTGTTTTGTATTAATTTTGTTAAATGACAAATTTTCAATCGAAGTTTTGGTAAAATAAGTTTATTCTAAAAAAGTTCTTAGAACTAATTGGGCCATTAAGAAAATGAAAACGAAAGGACAATGGGAAGATTTTTTCTATATTTTATGTATAGAAACAATACAAATAAATTACATTTTTACATTTTGCAAAATAATACCGGTATTTGTTGTTTGTGTTTTAAATTTTTATAAAAAATATAAATAATAAATAAAAAACTAAAAGGCGCACAGAATGGAGAACATTTTTAATCTCGTCCCCAGTGAGGATACAGCAGCGCCATGATGCCGAAAGTGCCATGTTCAAAACATGTTAGAAACAAAAATTAATCTGGAATAATCATTTGAATAGCACATTTAATACTGCTTACTTTCCTCCTCCGCCTGCATATAGGTGTGAAGAAACCAACGGAAATGCTTTACCAGATATAGAAGCAGTCTCCCCTTGATCAACATGTTCGTCTATGGAAATTACTCTTCTGTACTTGAAATAAAAATGTTGACACTGATGTTGTTTTCTTTACAACCATCTACAGGCGTCGGAGGAAAGTAAGCCGTCTTTAATGTGCTGTTCAAAAGATTATCTCCATATTAATTTTTGTTTATTGAATCGTTTATACCAAATAGAGTTTGTAACATGTAACATGACACTTTCAGCATCAAATGATTAATATATTGGTGCTGCTGTATCATCACTGGCAAGGAGACGATAAATGTTCTCCATTGTGTCCGCCTTTAAGTTTTTATTTATTACTTCTATTGTTTTTTATTATTATAATTATTTAAAGTTTTTGTTCACAATTTTTGTCACAATAATTAAATTTTATTTCTGTTTTCACAATACGAAAAATAATTTTTTGAAATCAAACTTCATATTAAAAAAGTAAACAATTTTGAAATAAATAGAATGGCGTTAAAAAATGTATACAACTTTTGCCCATTTATATATAATGTCCTGTGGTTCCTATTCGGAACAAAGGGCCCCATTTATGCCTATGTATTATTATTAACAACACAACTCTGCCAAAAATCAGCAGGCGTTTCAAGCAGACCTACTAATTGGGCCATGAATATACGTTTATTTTTATTACAAAATTACTTTTTTTTTTATCAAAAAATATATTTTTATTAATTTATTGATTTTAAAAATTGTGTTTGTCGTGCTTACTTAATATAATGGCCTAAGCAACCAGTGACATGCGCATAGGAATAGCTTATCCCTTCAACAATAAATTTCAGTGTTTTTATCAAGAATAAAAATTGATATTTAAGCACGACAAACAAAATCTTTTAAATTTAAAATTTTTAGTATTCCCACAAAATACCTTTAATAATAAACTGGCAAGTGCACGGTTAAAAAAAATAAACTGGCAATATGCTTTATTTTTTGGAAAACAATAAAACAACTACAATTCGAGTTGGAAA
This sequence comes from Pollenia labialis, assembly GCA_949318255.1. NCBI lineage: Eukaryota > Metazoa > Arthropoda > Insecta > Diptera > Polleniidae > Pollenia > Pollenia labialis. The sequence goes on along the minus strand of OX439141.1, from coordinate 141,574,407 downwards.
GAACCCAACCAATTGTAGGGGAATGTAAGAAAAGATAAACTCACTGTTTATTGTTGGTGTTTTGTTTTGGTTTTGATATTGTTCAAAGTAAGACTTTGAGTGTTTATAATTCTTATTCGCTTTAGGGTTTTATTTGTATAATATTTTTGGCTTTTCTAAAATCTCTGGAAAATGTTTCCTGATGAGCTGGCCTAAGCAACCAGTGAAATGCGCATAGAAGCTAGCTTTCCCTCAACAATAAATTTCAGTGTATTTATCAAATATGAAAAACTGGGAATTTAGCACGTCACACAGTGGTCCAAGATGCCAATCTAGCTGGATTCCCGTGGATTCCCGTGAAATGAATTGTGCCGTTTTTATCTGTGTAATGTCCACTTTAGATGATAAAAAAATTAGCTGCAATTATTGACCGGTAAACTTTTTATATACATAAATAGATAACATACCAATAACATGGAGAGAACTATATAATGTGTAATTTTTCATAGTTATTATTAATATTAAAAAGCAGGGCCCGAAAGCCTCGTTCGATTGCGCTTATGCAGTCGAATTTTAAAATTTCCAAAATGAGTTTTCTCCTCTTCTTAATTAATACAATAACATTCTAAATCGTTACATTTTGATATTCTTAAAACGCCATTAAAAATTGCCACGCCCATTTTATCTACAACGCCCACTTTTTGCGCAAGGAATTTCAATAAGAAGTACATAATACCAAAGTTTCATCCTTCTAGCTGCTTCCGAAGAGAAGTTATGACTTTTTTCCAGCTAGATTGGCATCTTGGACCACTGTGCGTCATACGGAAATCGTATTAATAATAAATTTTGTATTCCCGAAAATAACTTTGGTAATAAAGCAAGTTGTTTTTGTTTTCATTTTGTTTTTTCTTAACCTACTTACAACTACAACTAATGTTGGAAGAATTCCAACCAATTGAAGTGAGAAATGAAATAAAAGATAAACTCACTGTTTATTGTTGTTGTTTTTGTTTAACATTTGATATTGTTACAAGTAAAGCTGTTGCTTATAATTCTTAATCGCTTAACAGTTTTAATTGTTTAATATCTTGAGTTTTTCTAAAATCTTTGGATTCATTTTCCTTTCAACAATAAATTTCAGTATTTTTATATATATATATTCCTCTAACTCCCACTGGAGCATAGGGCGCCAATGTGTTTTTATGAAGAATAAAAATTGGTAATTAAGCACGACAAACAAAATCCTTTAAATTTGATATACAAATCTTTATTTGTTTAATTCAAGAAGGTTAATTTATAAAATAGAAAAATGTTAATAAATTTTGTTTCTAGAAAATGCAATTATTCTTTATTTTTTCTTAAACAAATTAATCTTATAAAACAAAATAAGATGTTAAAGTTAAATCTTCAGAAAAATTAAGTCATTAATAAGTGTGACGTAGTTGAAACTAAATGAAGATGAAATGAATGAAAATAAAAACAAAGTTGCAACAAAATATTTTACTGATAAGAGCACCAACTGAAGCGATTGAGTCTACAGATAATTTTTTGACAATTATGACAAGTTGAAGTTAATTAGTACCACAAAATGATGAGATACAACCAACCAACCAACCAACCAACCATCATCATCCAACCCGCTAGCCAGCCAGCCAGCCAACCAAACAAACAACCAGGCTAATCAGACAGCAACTGGAAATAAGGCTGACTAATAAAACCAACCAAATGCTAAAGAAAGAAATCAAACAAATCGACAAGTAGAAAAAATAAAACACCCAATAAAATAATTGCACACACACACAAAAGACAGGCTTTCATAACTGAAGGCAAAAACGAAAAAGATGCTAAAACATATTCATAAATATGAAAAATATAAAATAAAGCAAAATGATGATGACGACGGACGATTTTGATGGCTCCACAAATACTGACTCTCTTATCATTTAACAACACTTTACTTTTGTAAAGAAAAAAAGGAATCTCTAAAAAGTAACCGGTATTTGTCAGTTTAAATACTAAAATACCTTCTAAATTATAAGAAATTTTTAATATTGAAATGTTAAAAATAAATAAATTTTATGAAAATTGTCGTTTCTTTTCTTTTTAAAGAAATCTTTTATAATACAGGAGTCTGATTGATTTTTTTTTATTTTTAATAAATTTGTTTATATCAAAAATATTTAAGGCGCAAATAACTGCAATTTATGAATGTCGTTCTTGAGAAAATAAAGGCGCTCAAAAGAAAAAGTTTGTAAATTTGTAAAATCTTTTTTAAACAAGTAAGAAAATATAGTCGGTCAAGCCCGACCATATATCTAATACCGTATACCACAGTATTTAAAAACAAATTTTCGGAGTGTACCCTACTTGGGACCTTGACCACTGGACCAAAATAATGTTATTAGGTTAAGACCCATGTAAAAGTTCTTTGCGCCAAATATTATTTAGAGATCTTTATCTGCACGAGATTTGTTTGCTTTTAAGTGATTTTAGTAAGGGGATTTACATGGCACCAATGGTTAATTGCGGACCTACCACAATAACATTTTATCATGTTATATTACCAATCTTAAAAGTTGTTGTCGCCAATTTGCATGTCAATACCAACATTTATAAAATATTCAAAGTTTTTCTGGGGGGGAAGTATTTGTATAGGGTCTATGGTCATATATGGACCGATTCCAAATAAATTTGGGAAAATTATTAAGATTGCAATAAAATAAGTTTGAGCAAAATCAAATCTAAATACTTTCATAATGAGATGGTTTATCGGCACAAATACTCTATTCCGAAAAGAAGCTTGCATATAGCCTATATGAAATTGAAGACAGACTTTCTTGACTTTTAATAGGTCCATGTGACAACTAAAACCTTTACACCAGATGTAATCAAATTATCTCCAAAATTGCGTAAAATATTATTAATTGGTTTTTAGTGTAAGAGCAGGCGCTCTTACAACAATATCATTGTATTGCAGAAAAGCATATTACTGTTTTAGACGACTTTTAAGTTCGTGAAAATAGTGTCAGAAGCATCCATGACTCTATGCGATAATAAATCAAGAAAAGATTTAATATAGACGAAACTTAAATCAAGACGAAAGATGTCCAGATTTTGTGACAAAAAAATACATTCTGGTTTTGTGTTGTATAAGAACCAAAGTTTTATTTTTTTTAAGTTTAATTCAAAATGTTTTCAGTTTTAATTCAAAATTCTTGATAATAAATAAAATATTAAGATTTAAATACTTACATAATGAGATGATTTATCGGCACAAATACTCTATTCCGAAAAGAAACTTGCATGTAGCCTATATGAAATTGAAGACAGACTTTCTTGACTTTCAATAGGTCCTTGAGAAAACTAAGACCTTGACACCAGATGTCATCAAATTATCTCCAAAATTGCGACCTGTATTTTCCGCACAAGTTTACATGGGCAGTAGGGTAAAAAACATTTTTTTATCTTATGACTTTCAATAGCAAAACAATGTTGTATTTTTGTCTGCTTGCACCGAATTTATATGTGACCTTCTCCGAGAAAAGCAACCTAGTGTGTCAAAAAACTAGTTTGGACTTAAGAGTGGATTCTGCTACCTAAAAGGGTGTAGAATAATTTTAAATGCGTTTTTCTCAAAACTTCATTTTCACACACTAGGTCCCTTTTCTCGGAGAAGGTCACATATGTATATCGATATCACATTATAGGTACATATCCTTAAATTACGATCTCTTTAACGTTTGCGGTGGGAGGAGGTTAATGCTCATTCAAAAAACAGAGAGGGTAAAAAATTTACCCTCTCTTTTCTGCTTTTGCCTCTTTCTTTTGCAGTGTTGTTTTCCTGAAGCTTAGTTGAGCAATTTCAAAGCATTTAAAATAGTCGAGCATTTTAAAATCCTGTTTATAACATGTGTTGTAACAATAAAAGAAATAATTTAATAAGTACTTTTTGTAAGGAAAATAACATTCTATTATAAATAATTCTCGTTTTTCGAGTGTAACATTCGAAACGAAAAATTCGCATTTTCGTCATATTTTTACACATTTATTATCATAATTCATAACAAATTTTCCTCATAATACAAACACACATTTTATTTTTGTTGTTGGAATATATTGTTTGATTTTATTGTTAGGTTAAGCATAAAGTGGCTGGTAAAACACACAACCCCAGGATGTGATCCCAATCAAAAACATCAATAAGCTTAACTGATGGATTGGACACAGCGATGATGATGACGATGATGATCTTGTTTTTGAAAATAATGATTCTTTTCATAAAATCGAGTGTCTTAAATGTGTTCGCTGTTGGTGCGTATGTAAATTTTTATGCCGAAAAAAGTGGTAAAAATATGTAAAATTTACAACAACTAAATGCATGTCCTTTGAAGTGATCAAAGTGGTGAGTGTGTTGGTTGGTGTTATTGTTGCTTTAGTCATTGATAATAATCATTATTATGTTTAATGGGTGTTCTTTTGGCTTGTTGCTGTTCTTGTTCTTTGAAGATAATTTTTTTTTCAACAATTTCATGTATTTAAACGCGTAACTGTGTCCATCAACACCTCCAGCCACAAAAGTAACAGCATTTAATCGCAACGTGAAAAAACAGTGAACAACAAACAACTTTTTTGAATTTCTTTATTTATTTATTATTTTTTTTTTATTTAAGGTGGATACTACTTACTTTCTTTTTGTTAGCCAATTGAAAGTTATGATTTATCCTGGAAACGAGGGGTGGGATTTAAAATATATAAAAGAGTAATTTTTGTAATATTTCTCTACTGTTTGTGGGCAAGTTTTGATGGCAAATTTTAAGAGAGAAAAAAAATTAAATTAATGTTTTTTCCACTTGCTTTGGGCGCGAGGCGTACTATAAAATTAGAGTACGAATAACACTAAAAGTACTTAAAGTAATCCTAATTGGGATTACATTCGACAACATTAAACTTATTGTTTCATGCATTCCCATGTTTTTGTAAAAGATTGTTGTAGAACAACAATAACACTAAAATAGAACGTAAAAAACGATTTGATTGATTTGTGTAAACAAATCAACAAAACACAACAAGAAAAACGTATTATATTTTCAAGTTTAAAAAACAAAATAATAACCAAAGATTCCCAAATTGTGTTTGTTACAACTATTTTGTTAAATACATTAAATATTCAAGGTAGAACAATTACGAAAACCATATCGGAAACGCTGCTGGTGTCTTATAATTGTTAGCTTTTCTGTAAACGAAGGCGGGAACACAATACAAAGGTAAAACAATTAGTGTTCCCATTTTAGCATATTTTCTGCAAGATTTAGCAGATTGAGTTGGGAAATTGCATATGTTTTTTTTGAAAAATATGCCAACCTCCTTTATAGCATATTTTCTTGTCCAAGAGCAGATTGTATTTAGCATATTTATACTTTTTAGAAGAGCAGATTTTTTTTTAGCAAATTTTTTTTCCAACAGACTTACTATACATATTTTCAAACAATTTCATATTCAAATTATTAATACTTCTTCCTTTTTGCGCATTATTAATATCCATAGTACTTTTTGTTTAAAATAACATTTTTAATGAAATATATTTTAAAAACTCTTTGAATTTGATACATTAATTCGACGCATGTTACCATATCACATGTTTTGACGATTTCAAAAAGTTTGGACGAAGAAATCGATTTGCATCACATACTTGAATATTTTTTATAAAAATTCAGCAGATTTTTAGCATATTTTTTTTTGTTCAAATTTAACATATTTAAGATATTTTAAAATATTAAAATATTAAAAAATTTAAGTTTTAATTTTAGCAGATTTTTAGCATATTTTCTTTATTTTACGATTTAGCAGATTTTTTTAAGTTACTGAAAACAAACATGTACAGCGGGCAGTGTTGCCACCAACAAAATGGTAATTACACATGGATCATGCCAAAATTACACAATAAAGTATAAATAACACATCCTATCTTTTATTTGCAAACTCACGAGTTTTGTTTTGAATTTCATAATCAGCCCAATTATGAATAAAAATTCCCCGGGAGTTTTTTCCCTTTTCTAATTCTTACAATTGAATTTACATAGGAAAAATGGGAGAGGGGAGAAAACTCCCGGGGAATTTTTATTTTTAATTGGTCTGAATATGTATAAACTTTTCATTTAGTTAAAAAAATATAATGATTGAGTTTTTTTTTTAACAAGTCATCGTTTTTTAGTTAATAAAAATAACGGTTCAAAACAACAATTTCATACTATTTTTTAGAATAATTTATAACTAAAAAATAAACAAAGTTTACATAACATTCACATTCAGATAATTTTTTTTGTTGATTTATCCACTGTTTTTGTTTATAATGATTGGAATAGCTTCAAAGTGTGGTCCACCATTTCTATAGAAATATATATGTATCCCTTTTTAAATCTGTAGTACAATTGTTTAAATTGCTCAATATTCTTTTCGCAGCAGCATTTAAAAATGGTACAACAAAAATAACTATTTGAAATAATCTGTCTCCCAAGGATTTTTTTCAAAAACCTTTTTCCAATAATAATCAGGCTCCAAATTACTATAAAGCTAAAATTTTTCAAAAGAGTTCCGAGCATTCTTTCTAATAAACCAAGATCTAATATTACGAAATAGATTTTCAAAATATGTTCGAAGGTTCAGACAGACCTCCGACGCTACCAAATTTTTGGTGGCACGAGTATTTTATCAAAGCAATATCTGGCTTTTCGTCTTTTAACAACTTAGCATCTGAATTATACTGTCCAAACATAACATTAGGTGTATCTGGTGCAAATCTATCAAAAGGAATCCTTTTTTCTATAATTGTGCTTTTGAGAAGCTCAAACATTTCTTTAGAAGTCAATGATCCACTATTTTGAAAAAAAAAAAAAATAATAGTAATAATGTACCCGGGATGTTTCGTCGTTATAGGTAATACATTGTGACAAAGGCTATTTAAATGCCAAATAGTTAGTAGTGAATGATTCAATCTTTTAACGCTTTGATTCTTATAATACAATTTTTGCATCCTGTGACAAAATAATAACAAAAATCCGTGCTTTAAAACGTTTAAATTTTAAATTACACATTGAGTCAATTACACATATGCTACACATGAAAAAAAAAATAACACGTAATATGTGTTATTACACATGAGGTGGCAATACTGGTAACGAGTAAAAAATAATAATATTCTCTCGGACTATTTCAAGTACGAATTCCGGATTAAGTCAACTAAAAAATTCTTGAATCAAGCTTTAATTAACTTTTTCTTTAACTTTAATCTCACTTTTCCGTATGTCCTCTTTCCGGATTATTTTATGTACGGGGCACTTCAATTATCTGTACTTAAATCAAGCATTCTGTTATTGAATTAAGTAAACTCGTACTTACCGTACTATTGACAAAGCTTCGGCTTGATAAAAGTACGGATGGGCTCATTTTTCTTTTCACTGTATAATTTCTACAAAAAACCGTATGATAATAAATATTTTTGAACTATGAGCCGAGAGATTTTTTAATCCCCCCCATACAATGGAGTGGCATAAAGGGAGAGTGGATAGAATTTAAAACGGGAAATACACAAACTGCGATATTTACGATTGTTGCGAACACAAAGTCAGCAAGATAATTTGTTTTATAGAAATAATTATAGTTAAAATAGCGAGGGGATTTTTGTGGTGTGCGTTAGATTTCGTTTTCTTAGCAATCAAAAATGAATAGTATACGATTAAAGAGAAAAAAATAACTCAGCTTTAATAAAAACCCTAATCAAATGATTTTGTAAGTAAGGAATTTTCGAGGACATTTTTTTTAACAAAAACTTTCTACTTTAGTCGTTTTTATTGGATTTACTTAAATAATCTTAGGGTATTTTCTTTTATTTTATTTTAATTTACGATTTTGATAAATCGTTTCCTTTTTAATCTTTTCTACATTAAACCAAATTCTTGGGACACCCTCGTTTATCACAAAAATTTTTGCGAAACCTCAACAAAGTGTTAAAACGCAAATAGTGCTCAAAGCTAAAATAAAAATTATTCTCAAACAAACGCCCTTAAAAATATTTAAGGGGTTTTATACCCTACATCACTATAGCGTATATGATGCGGCAAACTGGCTGGCTAAATGGTTATCTGTCCATATAAACCTTATGTGTAATGGACATGTTGCAGTTTCGGAAATAGTTTGATAACATTTTTTTCATATTGTTATAAGGACACGTACTATCGCCAAAGTCGAAAAAAATTAAAAAAATTTCGTTTATCACCCCCTTTGTTTCCTTAAACCTTCTTTATTTGGTATCTAAATCGAATTCACTAAAATTGTTTTATTACAAACTTAATCATGCTACCAAGTTTTAGAGGAATCAGTAATTTTGTGACCATTAGGCCTGTTCTAAAAATCACTTTAACTTCAATCACATGTTCGTTTTAAAATCACATGTGCGCTTTCAGAACACCACAAAATCGCATGTGTGTTTTTAAAAACACGGCACCTCGGGGAGGGCCCCGGTAGGCTAGCTTGTAGTGAGCTAGTCTATCATTGCCGGGGTTGCGCCGGCAGTTACTTTTGTCTCCTGCAGACAAGCGTAGAGCCTCGCGGCGCTCGTTTAGGTTAAAAAATAATAATAATTTTATATAATTTTATATATAATTATAAGTGTTGGTATCGCAATAAAACTTTTATAATGGCCAACTCATAAACACCCTCTCTAAATTTTTTTTAAAACTAATAAATCTAATTTCTCTTATTGAATAGGTATTATTGCCTGTAAGTTCAAAATAGGGTCAGTTCTCGAAAAAAATTTGCAATACTTACAAGGGGTTTAGGTTGTCATATAGTCGAGCCTATCCCACGATAACTCTCACTTGTTGTAATACACTCCACAAATAGCTGTGGAAAGTTTATAGATAATAAGTTTGAATGGAGATTTTTTCACATTCATCTAAAACCTCATAAGGTATATTCTAGGTATTTGAGAAATTTTAAGAAGATTTAGCCATATGCCTTTGACTGTCCCTCTAACTCTAAAACAAACAACAATTTGGCACAAAATGTTTCTAGTTATCGTAAGCAGTTTGCGATTGAAATCCAGCAAAATCGGTTCATTAGGATTCGAGTTATGAATCCAAATGTGGAACTACCATCCTTAAAGATTTTTTTTAATTTTGTACAAAACATAATATATAATATAATACTGATATAAGATTCTGCACAAATTCATTCTATATGACTAGAAACCATACCACGAAATTTCGTGAAGATAGGTTTATAATTTACCATACACTCGAAAGAAAAATCAATCCATCCGGTGAGTACGGATTTTCTTGAATCAAGTACAGAAAGATTGCACGGATTTTCAATCTCGAAATACTTAACTTATCCATATTTAATCCCTAGTTCTTACTAAATGAGAAGCAATAGTTTAGTTTTACTTTTTAAACATGCAAATAATAAATAATAATTTAGTCTTGTTCTGTTGTTTTTGTTGTTTCCACACACAACTATCGATTTTTTAACCACTTGTTTGGTTTTATTGTAGTGTCTGCCCAGTGTTACCACCAGAAAAATTCAAAACTACACTCGAGATGAAGCAAAATTACCCGATTTAAATGAAATTACACCTGATATAAAATTGAAGTTTTATTTAATAAAAATACATTTTCAAAGAAGCAAAACACTACAAATTCATTGAAAGAAGATTAATATTAGTCAAACTGTTAAGATTCTTATTTTAACTCAAAACTGTTAGTAATTGATGTGTTTTTTTTTCTAAAAACTGTCAACGACTGAAAATTTCATTTTCTTCTTTTAAAATAAATATTACAGTTAAAAGCAAACATTATTGATTTCATTTATAAAATATTAAAACAAGTAACATAATTAAAGTCATTCTCTTTTGCCAACAAAAATAAAATTAAAGATTTAAAACCAATTAATAAAACATAAAATAAAAGTCCTAAAATAATGAATTTAACTTCCACATTTGGTTGCATACATTTAGAGAAGGTTCAAAATGCTCATTGCCATTCCTTTATAATGGGTGTTTTTTAAGCCCGATATAGCTCACGAAAGGTTAGCTGTCAAACGGACTGTCATACTGCTCTCACTTCTGGCTCAGGCGCATTATCATGAATAGATTCATGCTTGAACAACGCCACAAATCATCCAAATTTACTTTGGAAATCAGCCATCGCAACTTATCGACGACTTCATGATTTAAATGACGCAACTTATTTTTTTAAAAATAAAGGCGATGTGTTGATTTAGATAAAATAAACTGTCAATTATACTTCAAGGCCGTGTTATGTGAAACCCTTTGATTGTTTTCCGTATGGCTGTGAAGTTACTCGCTTATACTGATAAGCCAGTTAAAATTGACGTCTTAGAGTTCAACATTGTTAATTTAACTGGTGCCATGCAGCCAGAAATGCTCGAAAAAGTAGAAAAAAATTGGACGTCTGCAATGCATTTCGTCAAGAACAGGTGCGGTGCCTGTTTGTTTGAAATACATTTCAATTGGTAATGCCGTGTATTAATATGTGATTAAAATTAATGTTTTTGTGTTAAACCTTATTTAGTAAACAAATGGGCTACAGGGTTTTATACAACTGTCCCATTCGTAATTCAGTTTAACAACTGTTAAATCTTTATCCAAATCAAAGAGTCCATCTTGCGACATTTATTTTCGAACTTTTGAAAATATATATTAAATGACTAAAGACTTTTCTTAAAAAGAAACCAAGACTTTGGTTGAGAAGACTGTGCATTTTGTATCAACAATATTAAAAAAGAATTAAATGCCTGATATCGAATCTTTATTTTATTTGAGCATCTGCCCAAGAATTTTAAATTGCACCTGAATTACACCTAAGAGAAATTACCCACGCTCTCCCCACGACATTAAAAATTATACCAAATTCGGGCAATTACCCACAAAGTGGCAACACTGTGTCTGCCACAAACGTTGATAACTTAAATGAGATTAAAACGCCCACTTTGTAATTTTACTCGCAAAGTGACACTACCAACGAAAAGTTCAATCTTTTTTTATATGGTTTAAGAATTTTATACTTATTTTAAGAAATTTCGGCAGAAAGTAATCGCATTTAGGATTGTTTTAAGTACGTTTAAGAATTATTCGAACTTGAATTTTTGAGTACGACTTGTACTTGAAGTACCTATAAAAAATTAATTTATCCCTAGTTTTTTTCTTTCCGTGAAGGCCCTATATTGACCTAACTCTCGGAAAATCGTTTGTTCGCGAAAACAATTTGACAAGACTAAACATCACACTGTCAGCTTTCGTAAAGATCGGTATATGATTAGCGATAGGACCCACATTAAGCCTACTATCGGAAAACACTTTAGTACGTGTTAAACTGTTACGAACAATGCTATTGTAATAAGTTTTGGTCTGTCACAGTTTTATATGACTTAAAATCACATTGGCATTTTTTGTGAAGATTGGTCTATAATTTACCATAGTTCCTATATAAAGCCCTTTCCTGAAATATTCTAACTATTGCGACCTCCACCGACATGGAGGGTATTAAAAATGCGGCACAGCCGAATTAAGCAGTCTAACTTGTTTTTTTTTTTTTATTTTTGAGGCAGAAATTTCCAATTTTTTTTTTAACAACGTAAAGATTTACAACGTTTTACTCGAGATATATTGTATGCGTAATTAAGAACACACGCATGTCGTACCCTCTCAACCATCGCCAACACAATCTTAGCATTTTTGGCATACTTTCGAATAAAAGTAAACTGATGTATGTTTTATATCTAAATTGCAAATTTATTGATTTACATAACATTTTAATTAACATACAAGCGAAATAAATTCATCATCATCACCGTCGTTTTTGGCGTCAACATAACGCAGATGATGATCATCATCATTATCATTTATTTATGTTTTATTTTAATCTTTAATCTAAAATGTTCGAAAAATATGTTGTTGATTTTTCTTTCGCAAATGATCGTGTTCATAAAAACATGTGTTTTACAAAAGATATTATGAAATACTATAATTAAACAAGATATTTTTGAAAAAAAAATTTTTTCATGAAGTGTTAAATTGTTTATTCGCTTAATGTAGACAAATTGTTGTTAATAGCAACAAAAAAAATACGGGGGGTGCTTTAAACCATGGGAGATAAGGCCATGTTGGCCATAATGCCATAATGGCCTTATTGCCCAATCATTGAGAGGTAAGGTCATATTTAAAATTTTGCGAAATGAGAGATATAGACATATTTTTTTTTGCAAATGAGGGATAAAGCCATATTTTTGCGAAGCCAGATTCCAATACTTCAGTGTTTAGATTCCAATACTTCAGTGTTTAGTGGAATAGACATTTTTTTAATTCTTGTGACGAACGCAGGAAAACTTTATTCAGCGAAGCCACCTGCCGCTTCCTACTGGAGGAGACAAATCTGTAAGCACGGCCGCAAAAGTTTTTTAAAACTGAAATGAGAGATAAAGCCATTTTCTAATAAGGCCATCATGGCGTATCTCGCATTCAAATGAAAAAAATAAAAGACTTTATCTCCCTTTTGAAAGCCATCATGGCCTTATCTCCCATGGCATTAAAGCACCCAGCCCCCACCCCCCCCCCCCCCAAAAAAAATACAATATAGATAAGCAATAAAAATTAGTTCAGCAAAAAACACTTTTAGGTAAAGTCTAACCTTTAGCTTTATCTTTCAACTTTAAGGTTAAAAAGTGGAAACTATTCTCGGAGAATTTAAAAATTTATTTTTCGAATTTCGGTAATATTCAATGAAAATATAAATTTTCGAAATTGGATTTAGGTCTTTTAGCTTCTGACACTTGCAATTTTACTTTTGTTTATATATTTTTATTTTAAAAATTTGCACAAAATTAGATAACTCATTTTCATTCCTCAACTTTAAGAAATAACCAGAGTACGAAAATAAACAAAACGAAACATTTGGAATGGTTTTTTGTATACATACAGTACATGTACTGTACAGTGTGACAAACACAAACAACGAGAATGCTTTTGCCATATAGATAGTTTTCTAGGCGGTGGGCAAAATAAAAAAAACATCTTATTCCGTACGGAATGTGCGATCAGTATCGCATTTTGCATAAGCAAATAACAGTTTCATGAAATTTAAAAAAAGTTTCCTTGCGTTCAATATTGTTTAACACATATGATGTTCATATTCGCACAATTTCTTAAGCCAGTTCATGCACATTATGGTTGGGGCTTCAAACGTATTCGAACGTTGACAAAGGTAAACAGCAACAATTATTCAAAAAACGCCAAGCCCCTGAATGAAGTGACACACTTGCGCCAGTAAAATCTACTAACATATGGGCATTTCCACAGAAATATCAACCGCAGCCAAAAAATTCAAAGTCTATAAAAGTAGTATGATGTTTTTACATATTTTTATAGGGAATCTATCAACTTTCAATAATATAAACAAATTTTTCATTTATTCATAACACACTTTGAAATGGAGGACTCAGAGCTGAAGCGAATCAAGTCAACAAAGAAAATTCGAAAATATATTGAGTTTGAGTAAGTAAATTGCCATTAATTACTGGAGCCACTGACTTGGGTTTATTACCGCTACCTAAGGAACGAAACTGTTTTTGATTTACCCCATTACAGAACTGGATTGAGTTAAATTTTGCGGAGATTTTCGCACCAGATTTCAAATACATATACGTGATATAATTTATGACTTGGTTCTGTTTAGCTCTGAGCCCTCCAAATATTCAAATGCAAAGTCGAGCAAGTGCAAAAGTTCTGTTTTGAACATTTCTATTCCACGTTTTGTTTTGCTAAATGATCTTAATGAGAAACATTATGCATTGACAATTGCTTTTTAAATCTCGGTTTATATTCAAACAATATTAGAAAAATGTAAACGGAACGATGCGATTGCCAGTTACGGCAATATTTTTGTTTGCTTTACCGTATATTTCGATGTAGCGTGCGACATTGAAAAAGAACATACGCATCAAATATTAGTAACAAACAGATATTTTTGTTGCAAATTTAATAAAAAAAAATTTTGGTACTTATTTTAAATTTGTAGCGTGCGACATCGTAAGTGTAAAATGAATAAATTAAAAAAAACATTTTTCTAAAATATCTTTATTTGCGATTGCCAACAACTACAAGCAGCAAGGACAGCTTATTCCATTAAAAAAACTTAATTTGAGGCTAACAACAAACACTATTTTCAGTTAAGTTAGTTTTTGTTCTTTATATGTATTTATCTTTATTGAAGATATTTTTTTAAGTTCATGATTTTTGTTCGGAAAATAAATATATTGAATGTATTAAAAATTATTTGGCACTATGCGCCCACGATTTGGCGTATAAGCAACAAATACACTGAGAAAATTTAAAGCTTTAAAATCAAAGAAAAAACGTCTTTGTAAAATTGTAACGAAAATATCTTTGTTAGAAGGAAAAAATCCTTGCATCAATGATTTATTCTTTAAACAAGCAAATGGTGCGTCTTCAACACAAACGACTAAAATTCTTTGAAGCTTAATCAAAGAAATTATCTTTTCCGTAAAGATAAAATATTTGCTACAAAGATTTATTTCTTTGCTAATAAGCGATTGAAAAACGTATTTAAAATTAAAGACTTTTCTTTGTTTTTTTAAAGCTAAGCATCCTTGCTACAAAGACAAATTCTGTAACTTTAAAGAATTTTGTCTTCAATGCATAAGTGAACATGTTTGCTTGTTCACACATGTTTGCTTCCAACGGTAAACAAGAGCGGTTAAAAAAAAAATAAAGATAGATATTCATAAAAAAATATTTTTGATTAATAAAAGGTTTATTGAAAGAATTTCCTATGAAAATTTGTTCAATAAACAAACCTTTAATAAAACAAAAATATTTTTTATGAATATGGGGGTTAGTCTGTATCTTTAAAGAATTTAGTCTTCAATGTTAAATTTATATACGAATGTTTTTTTATCCAAAAACTACACTGCTCCAGAAGACAAGCTGGTAGTGAGCTAGTCTATCAGCACCGAGTAAAAAATAAAATAAGTAAAAGAAAATAAGTAAAATAAAATAAGAAAAAATAGGAAAAAAATAAAATAAAGTAAAATAAGAAAAAATAGAAAAAAACAATTTTTTTTTCTTTATTGAAAGTATTCATGTTTAAGGACTTTTTTCATGTGTTTCCAAAGACGTACATCCTTGCCACAAGATTTTAAGTCTTTGATTTTAAGTATATATTTCATGGAAATCTTAAGATCTTTGCGCCTTTCCGGTAAAGATGTTTTGTCTTTGGGCACAATCTGACCAATAAAAGTCTTTGCAACAAAGTTAATTTTCTTTGATTTTACGATTTATTTTTCTCAGTGTAATAATTTAAAATAATGTAGAACCATCTTACGCATGTCTTATTACATAAAAAGCACAGAATACACAGAACTGTGAAAAGTGACGTGTGAAAAAGGCCCAAATCAGTTGCGAGGGCAGCTTTCGAAGAAAGAGAAAGAAAATGTTTTTTGGTAGTAAAGTGGCAATGTGTAAAAACAGGCCGCTACTATCAACACGAATTTCGTAATCAAAACAAAAAATGCAAAAAGGGCAGCTTTCGCAGAAAAAGACAGAAAAAAACACAATATTTTTTGTCTCGTGACACCTCTGTATGATCTGTGATAAAAAGTCAAAACATAAACATAAAAGTATGATGGAACAAAATGTCGCATGCAACATGTAGCGTGCGACAGTGATTAAAATTAAATTAAAAATAAACTACGCAATATTTTTGAATCAAATAAAAAACATTATTAAGATACATCAATGCATAACATTTTAAAATTAGTCGCATTTAAATATTTCATTAGGTTTCGCTGAAATCAGTGTTTGAACTGTTTGCCTGTTTATGTCGCATGCAAATGCCTTGGTTTTTTTTTTAAATATTTTGAAAACGAACAATTGCTCAAAGTCAACCTAAGCACAGATTATAGTGCTAATCAAGAGCTATAAGTTTCGCCTTTTGTCAAAAAAAAAAATAATGTTTTGGTGCAGGTTTTTTCACTTTAAGGCGTACGAATGTCGCATTCGACATTGGAGAAATGACCATATATTTTCAAAATATTCTGCGGTTTTGTGTGATCATTTCAAATAAAACTACCCTGCGGGATATTTGTGTAAATTGGTCTTAAAAATCTTATCCCGTGTCCAGTGCAGAGATCATACTCATAAATTACCTCACTTTTATTTCTAATTTCAGGAAAAAACCTTATAATAATTACATTGCTTTAACTCATTCATCTCATCCATTTACCGTTGAACGCACAGCATCATAAACAGCGCTGCCAGAAAAATTTTCCGAAAAATCGTCCACTTCATACATATAACTTTAGAAAACTGTCAAATCGTCATTTTGCTTATAATACTATTTTTTAAACTAAAGGCCATGCCAGATAAAACTTTTGCTTCGCGTTGCGTTAGAGATTCGCTTTGACATTCAAGATGAAATATTCATACGTATACGAAACATGTCACATAAAGAACTTTTAACGCAGAGCGAAGCGAAAAGTTAGGCAACTCTCATCGGTTTGCGCGCTTTGACAGTCTGCTAGTATAATTTTTTTTATTTATTTATTTTTAACAAACAATTCGTATGTGTTGTCAAAGTGTTTATTGTGACATATACCTTTTGCGTTACGCTTTTCTGTCAACGTTAGAAACGTCGCGCTAAGCGAAGAAGTTTTATCTGACATGGCCTTTACGTATTCGCATCCCACCAGAGGTGTATTGAAGGTGGTATAATTTTTATAAAATTACAAAAACAACTAAAATCAATTCAGCACATTTCAAGTTGTTTTTGTAAAAAATTTAAATAAAACTGCAAGCATCTGTATTTTTGTTATTATTTTTGATTTTACTGATACCATCCGTGTAAACATGAAATAAACATACAACGGACTTTTATTTGTTTCTTTTTAACACGGAGAGAGTTTCATATTATTTTGATTCTGCAAAATCATAATACATTGTATTACCGTGTAAACTAGCCTTAAGTATGAGTACGATGAGTAACATCAAACATCTATGTGAATATGAGCTTCGATAACATTGCAATAAGTATGAGTTCATATAACTACAAGAAATTATGAGTTTATGCTTCAGCTCTGCTCACTTTTTCACTACTCATTGCTGATCTCTGGTCCAGTGCACAAAATATAATAAAATAGAACGAATTGTGGTGATTAAAAACCAGACATATTACTTTACTGGTGATAATGTGTTTAAAGTGTAGTTGCTCCAGATGAAAGGTAATTGACATACAACTACTCATGTGTGTGACAAAATTTTTTTGCGGATAGTAGCAGATTCCTTCTGATTCTATTACAATATAACTATGAAGAAGATCTATCATATAAACATGATTCACTCTGGACAATATCTGTGATAGGCGCTTTATTAACCAAAATTTAATGTGTACATATGTATTATTTTAGTTACCTGTTACAAACTTTTAAAAAGGTGCCACCTATCCCCCTCTTAGGACATTGCCATGTTAAAGTACCAATTCCCCTTCATATAAAGTGTTAAAACTGGAACTGGGCCCGGTTTTTTAAAACTAGAAGTTACAAAACTACAAGTCAAATACATAAAAAAATGAACAATTTTACAATTTTTGTTTCAAATGTAATTTACTTTTAGATTTGTTACGTGTACACTGAGAAAATTAAAAGCTTTAAAATCAAAGAAAAAACGTCTTTGTAAAATTGTAACGAAAATATCTTTGTTAGAAGGAAAAAATTCTTGCATCAATAATTTATTCTTTAAACAAGCAAATGGTGCGTCTTCAACACAAACGACGAAAATTCTTTGAAGCTTAATCAAAGAAATTATCTTTTCCGTAAAGATAAAATATTTGCTACAACGATTAATTTCTTTGCTAATAACGGATTGAAAATCGTATTTAAAATTAAAGACTTTTCTTTGTTTTTTTAAAGCTAAGAAGCCATGCTACAAAGACAAAGTCTGTAACTTTAAAGAATTTTGTCTTCAATGCATAAGTGAACATGTTTGCTTGTTCACACATGTTTGCTTCCAACGGTAAACAAGAGCGGTTAAAAAAAAAATAAAGATAGATATTCATAAAAAAATATTTTTGATTAATAAAAGGTTTATTGAAAGAATTTCCTATGAAAATTTGTTCAATAAACAAACCTTTAATAAAACAAAAATATTTTTTATGAATATGGGGGTTAGTCTGTATTTTTAAAGAATTTAGTCTTCAAAGTTAAATTTGTATACGAATGCATAACGAAATCGGCTATAGCCGATTGATTACAATATATGTAAAAAATAAAAAGAATTATTTTGTGTTTTATTCGACCTTTAATATGTTTTAATAAAAGAACTTGTGTTTCTTTTGAGCTGGAGGTCCTGGTTAATAATTCTAATTTATTTTGCCAATATTTCGTTTTTCATTGAAAAACATCTTCTGGGCTTTAATAGAGAAAAAAATTATTAATATACAAAAATTTTTTGCACAAATTAAGTCTAATTATGTTGTGTCAACATCGTCTAATTATGATTAGATTAGATAAGACGATTTGTGCAAAAAAATTTTGTATATTAATAATATTTATTACAGCCCAGAAGATGTTTTTCAATGAAAAACGAAATATTGGCAAAATAAATTAGAATCTATATATATAAAAGAAAGTCGTGTTAGTTACACCACTTTTAACTCAAGAACGGCAGAACAGATTTGGCTGAAAATTGGTATGGAGGTAGCTTAGAGCCAGGAGACGGACATAGGATACTTTTGCCCCGCCCACTTTTACGCCCACTTTTTTCGATTTACCTAAAATCAGAAAACGGCTCCATCGAGTTGACTAATTTTTCTTTCAAATCTTCGTATTAATCAACTTTAAGTTTTCATCGAAAGAAAAATTTACCACGCCTACTTTTACGCCCACTTTTTCTATTAAGCGCATAACTGGAGAACGACTTGACCGATTTGGACGATTTTTTCTTCAAAATGATCGCCATGGTTTAACTTAGCTTTTTACGGAAAGAAAATTATTGCCCCGCCCGCTTTTTCCGATTTACCTAAAATCAGAAAATGGCTCTTTCACCAAATAAAAAAAAAAACAAAAAACATTGTCTATGCGCTGGCCTTAAGATGAAGTAATAAATAAATATAATTTCCAATTTGCCTTAAATACATGCGTTTCTTTTTTGATTGAGCGCATATCTACACCATATGTAAGTTATTTTGTTAAAAAAAACTTAATGATAGGTATTCCATGGATTTTTATTTTAAAGGCCGTAAATTTCGTTAAATGCTTAATTTAAATCGTGTGGTAATACAACACTACTGTTTGCTTAGGGTCAGCTACACAGAAAAAATTATTCCCAAAAAAATTTCAAACAAACGTTTGTTTGAAATAAAATTAAGTTTCAGTAAATGTTTTTTATTGATTCAATAAATTATTTGTTTGAATTTTATTTAGAGCAAAGCCAGTGCTGACAACTTCTTAAAATTTTACAGCTCTGAATGGTAATGTATTATAATACATAGAATTTTGTTCAAAGCCAAACTTAAAAGCGTTGTTTTCAAATTATATTGTACAGTAAACAACACTTGTTAATAGTAACAAATACAATAACAAACAAACTGTATAGAGTAAAAAATTCTAATTCATACAAAAAGTTTAAAGTTACATTTGTAACAAGTTTTTCTAGAGAAAATTTCTGCACACATATAAACATGGCATACTGTAAAAAGGAGTGTGAAATTTTTATTGTTGCTTTACCAATAAAATGCTGGTGTTTGTGGCAACAACAAAAACACAGAAATCTTAAGCAATTATTGACACAAAAATAAGGGTGTTTTTTTATTATTATGCGCATCTTACTCACATAACTTGTTTTCATGTCAGGGATGACAAAGTCAGTACAATTGTACTTTTTCAGTAGTATTAGCATTGCACAAGTACTGAGGTACTCCAATGACATGTTAAGTACAATTTACAAATTTCAAACATTTTACATTGAAGTATTTTGGCCTAGGGTTGGAGAATTAAAAAATAAAATTAATGATTGTATGTTATATCTCTATATATCATATATACCACATTCGTCGGTGAATGTAAAACATATTTTTTCACAACATAATTTAATAAAAACAAAGCAAAAAAATCTGCTTTATGTCAATACTGTATCGAATTTATTTCAGACAATATATGTAATTACTACAGTCAAATGAAGTTTGACTAGTTTTAAATTAACAAAAAACTTTTCGTGACTTTAATTAAGACTTAAAGGCTCAATTAGTCTTTACTTTCTGTTCTGTTACGAATCAGCTTATTTGTTTTTATTATTAAAAAACATGTGAAATTGATTAGTTTTTCTGTTCTGTTGCGGTTCAGTTTGTTAAAATAAAAAATTTGTTAAGTAATTGTAAGTGACAGCAAAATATATAATAAAAAATACATATTTATATTGAAATAAACTATTTTTTGATTTTAAAAATTCACAAAATTTAATTTCTTCAAATTTATGTGCTTTAAAAACAATGGACGGTGCAAAACTAATAAATTTGTCATAAATGGCTGATAAGTTGCTACAGAAAAAGTAACTATTACAATTCCGAAATAGAACGGCACGGAACAGAACAGAAACAGAAAGTAAAGACTAATTCTGCCTTAAGCGTTTTTATAAATTCTTTTTGTTTATTTCTCAAACTTAAAAAAAAATATATATTTTAAATACGCCTTTTCTTACTTAAAGTAACGTTTTGTAGAAATTTATCAAAAACTAATTTCCTATAGCAATCGGACTTTGATCTTCTTGAAAAATAATAAAATCAATATGTTGTTCCTTATTATACCTGGGTCCAAATTACGGCATTTAAATTGTATTGTAATTTCAATCGATATCGAATCCCGTTATTTGGCGCCTGATTTTTATACGATTTGTTATGCATTTGCAATTAGTATGATCTTTACGAATACTTTTACATGGGATTCAGACGAATACTATTTATCTTGATTTATTGATGTACACACAATCGCGGTAAAAGGGCTTTTACCGGGATACCAAATCCAAAAGAAACTTACTTTCTAAAACAATATCTTTTGGGCTCTGTTAAACATTGTTTTACCCTGTTCCACAATAATCTGTAAAAAAATAAGCTAAAAAGTCTTCGTCTAAAATTATTATTAGTTACATAACTTTCTTGTTAATAGCCGAATTAATATTACAAATATAAATGTATGGTAAATGTGAATTTTAATGTATGTATGTACATTGTACAGACATTTTTGTTGTTCTAATAAAAGTCTCTATGCTCCTTATAGAAGCTAAAGTAATAATAGAACAATTAAAAACTATATTTGGGTTTTAGTACAATAAGGGTATAAAAAGTATAATTGTTTCTATCTAATTAAGTACAATTTTGAAAATGTCAGTTATCATCCCTGTTTTTTTTTATTTTTTTTTTTAAATCCGGAGTGAGAAGAATTTGAGTTTTTTTCTCTCTTTCTTTGTTTGTTCACAATTACATTTATGGCAACGAACGTAAGCAAATTGAAAAAAATATAAGCGGAGTTTATATTTTTACGCCTGCTGCCTGCATCGCTGATTACAACTCTTTAAATAAGTAGTTTGCAAAAATCTATAAAAATAACTGTTAAAATTTTGTGTATTCCTTGCGGCGGTTAACAAAAGAATTTTAACAAGTGGCTATGTCATTTAAAGTTTAGCAGTTGAACAATTACATGTGTTAAGTGAAGTGTGAATTGAAAAATAATAAAAAAAATAACTAAAAAAATTATTACAAATATTTTACAGGTATGTACATAGATGTGGTATAGGTATAATAGATTTAAAATTACAAGCCCAGTACTTTACAAATAAAATTAAGGTGTTTTTTTTAACAAAATTTGATAAAAAAAAATGTTAAAATTGATTTGTAAAATACTTGGGTTGTTTGCGGAAGGCTGGTTATCAGGTTATTTAGTTATATAAACAAGAATGAAATAGGTACATGTATTTTTTAAAAAATATATTTTTTTGCTGTTAATATAACTAGGTATATAACCTGATAATCCGTCTTGCGCAAACGACCTTACTAAACTTGAATAAAACGTTCTTAATAATTTGTTTAACAAGAACTTAGTACCTATGAAAAAGTGTTAACAACAACTTTTTTGTAAACTGTAGTTTTGTCTGCATTAAATTGTGTGTATTTTGGTTGTATGGCCGAACTGTGGTTTGAAGGAAGACTGAACTTGGTATTTATAGCGGGCCTATTATGGATAGCAACCAGGGTTGTCAGATTTGTTTCACCTTCATCGCCAAATAGCATACTAAAAATCGCCAAACATTTATTTTCTTAAATTTTTGGTAAAAAAATTCGCCAAAAATCGCCATATAAAATTTTATAAAAAAAGAGCATATAAGTGATATATTATAGTAGACAATCGAACAACGCTTAACATTTGTTTTTCTGACTTGAAATCGCACAATCGGAAGAAGTTTGGCGACTTCAAATTGCAATAGTTTTCGTAAGAGAACTAGAACTTTTGTAAGAAACTATTTCAGATCTCAAGCAAAACGCACGAGTTTTGAAACACCTTAAGAAATCTGGCGTTTTGCGATTGAAAATTGTATTCAAAGTGGCTATTTGGAGTTGAACTGGAATACTTAAATGCAACTCAGTGTTCTAAACGAGTAATTTTTTAAAATTACCTTCATACCCAGATTCGTTTTCGATTCTATATAAAATCAGGGTTCTAAAAAATTTCAAGTGAATATTTAATTTTTTTTTAATATTTTATCAAAATCGAGTCAAAGAGTATAAAACTGCGATTTTTTCGCTCTGTACTCCACATTGAAAAATACGCTTGATGGTATTATAAAGAATCTGATATCAATGCAACTTTTTTTTAAATCTTCTGATTTTAATTATTTTTAGTTGTTTAAGCTTGAGGTCTTTTTATTTATAAAATATTATATTTATTTATTTCAATCGATATTTCGCTAATCTTTGGTTAGCATCGTCATGAAATTAAATAAATATATTTTTTTATAAATAAAAAGACCTCAAGCTTAAACAATTAAAAATAAGTATTAAAAGAAAGGTCAAATAAGACTAAATAATAAATAACATTTTCTGATTTTCTTTCGCTATTAATCCAAGTATTTTTGCATACTACCCAGCATACATTATTATTTATTTTAAAATCCCATTTCATATAAAATCGAAAACGATTCAGTTTTAAAAATTTATTTTGCAAAATAAGTTTTTCGGTAAAGATCCGATGATTGCTTTTTTTTGATGAAAATGTGCTTAAGAAAGCTTAAGCTTTATTCCAAATTTCTATGGAAACAATTTTTTAATGTTTTCAATCTAATGTACATGCGAATATTATCTTATATATTTATCACCTAAAACAATCGCATTCGTATTGCGATTTTAAAATTTGTTAAGAATTCCAAGAAAAAACTTAGCCAGTACTCATAAATTTGTTCATATAAATATGAAAAAAATATAAAATGCGTTTAAGCAATCGTCAAAATAATCGCCAACATTTTTTAATTTCGCCAAAAAAAAATCGCCATGTCGGCAAACACAAAATTGCATCGCCAATTATGTTTATAAATCACCACGTTTGGCGAAAAATCGCCACATCTGACAGCCCTGATAGCAGCTAAAGTTCAGTTGTTTGAAATTTGGCAACGACGGTGATTTTAAAATATAAAAAAATTATAAAAACTATATTTGAACATCAGCTGCGTTGCCTGATTTCAACAAACTGAACTTTGGTTGCTTTCTAACTAGGCCCATTAAAGTGCTTCTTGGGCATGTATAATTATTTCTTTTATTAAGTTGAATTGTACATGAGCAAAATTGATTTATTGTACGTACACAAAAATTTAATGCCTTTTACTTTGGGTCAACTTTCTGTAAACGTTCTTAGCGTCTTGATCTTGCGCCAGCAGTTTAAACAAAGGATAGTAGCCTAATGCCAAAGTGATAGTGGGACTTACCCTTTCCTGCATATGGTAACAAGATTGCCACAATACGTGGCAGGCTTTTAAACGATATCATTTAGTTGACCGTAAATAAAAGGGGTTATATGTATGTATATCACAGAAAAAAATTACGAACAATCAATTGTCATATGGAATACCATATTCGTCAATACAATTACCTTTTTAATTAAAAAGGTCCCAACAACTGAATTTGCTAATCCAAAATTTATTTTGTTAATAAACATTGTTCAAATTCAACAAATAATATTAACAATGAGTTTGCAATACAGGGTGCGTTCGTAAATGCATCACTGCGCTGCATCAGAAAAGCAACCTTTTTATAAAGCCGATAAAAAATAATTATAATTTTTTTTTATTGTATGTTTATTATTTTTGTGGAGTATTTCACAATTTTTTGGTCCACATTGATTATAAGAAAAAAAATAACGGCCACGCTAATATACATATACCTATATACGATTTATTTCTTGTGAAAAATAATAATATTTATATTCTTAATAACATCAACCATTGATTCTCTTAACTTATTATATATTTAATTACATAGGTATTAAAATCGTACAAATTTAGCAATTTCAAATATTATTCCATCAACTACAATCTAATAATGGAAAAAATGGAGCTTAAATGTTTTTTATGCGAAAGTTTACATGACTCCCCACAAAAAATGTTCAGTCATCTTAACACATGTGGCCTACCTGTCAAAAATGTATACGAATATACTTATAAAGATTGTCTCCAAAAATTTCATCTTAAACGTTCTTTTCAAAAACATATTTCAAAGCATTTCAATGTCTATAATAGTGATAATAATTTGAACACTAAAGCTGCACAAACATCTTTAATATCCCACAATTCTACCAACTTAATTACTAACACATTACAAACTAATGAGCCTAATATGCATAAGAAAATAGAAAACCAGAACATCGCTTGTAATAATCCGAACGAAATTGAAGCTGTAGAAGCATTTTCGGTGTTTAAAAAGGAAAAATTTAAAAATTTTGAGTATTCAATAGTTAAATTTGTTACAAAATTGCATTCATTCTCTAACCTATCTCGTTCCGATGTAAGCAGAATTAAATCCTTAGTTGAAGATTTAATATTTAATCCCGCACTCGATTTAATCGATCAACAAATAAAAGTCAGTAATGACGTAGTTTCTCTTTCAATCGTATTAAATGGATTAAGATCAAAATATCAACTCTGTAAATCGGATTTCAAATTTCATCAAAGTCTTTTAGAAAAGGACCTTATAGGAAACGTTGAACCTTTTAAAGTGCAAAATAATCTTAATTCTAACGCCATAGTAATGCCCCTCGAGTTTCAAATAAAAAAATTATTTGAACGAAATGATTACCTTGAAGAAATGTTGCAACACATGAGTGAAATGAAGAGAAGTTCTACTTGTAAAAATTTTATACAAGGGTTTCTATGGAAACAAAAATGTAGCTTATACCCTGACAAAATTTTAATTCCGTACTTTCTTTATGCTGACGATTTTGGTATTAATAATCCACTTGGATCTAAGGCAAATAGGCACTCCATGTGCAACTTTTATTATAGTTTTCCATGTGTCCCAAAAAAATCTTCAAAATTAGATCAAGTATTTTTGGCGGCTTCTATTAAATCATCTGATATTAAAATGTATGGAAATGAGTGCTTTAAGCCATTGATAGAAAAATTAAAAAAAATCGAGGTTGATGGAATTGTTATTAAAACAAATGAAAGTGAAAAAAAAGTTCATTTCATCATGGGTGTTCTACTGGGTGATAACCTTGGTTTGAATATAAATCTTGGTTTTTCCAAGTCATTTTCATCACACTATTTTTGCAGATTTTGTTTAATGAGAAAATCAGATACTCAGTATCAAACTAGAGAAAACTATGAGCTATTGAGAAATCGGATTAACTACAGAGAAGCAATTGAAAATGGTTTATTACCCGAATCAGGTATAAGCACCTCATTTATTTTTAATGAAATTCCATCATTTCATTGTACGGAAAACTATGCTATTGATGTCATGCACGATATTTTTGAAGGAATATGTCATCAAATATTCTGCGAATCACTTCTTTATTTCATTAAAAAAATGAAATACTTTACCCTTCGAACAATAAATAATAGGCTACATAATTTCAAATACAATGGACATGACAAAGGAAATGAAAAGCAAACAATTTTAATTAATGAGTTGGAAAATCGCAAATTGAGGATGTCTGCAAAGCAAATGGCGTCATTTTGTCACTATTTCACTATTTTATTCGGTGATTTAATTCCTTATGGCGATCAGGTCTGGAAATTTTTAACTAATTTTTTAGAACTACTAGATGATGTAATGTGTTATGAGGCTTCAATTTCTATAATAAGGCAAATTGAATTGAAAATTCAAAATTTAAACAGTTGTTTTCAGCATTTATTTAAAAAATCCCTTACACCTAAGTTTCATATCCTTACGCACTATCCAACCGTTTTGAAGCAGAGTGGACCGTTACGACACCTATGGAGTTTCAGATACGAGGGAAAACATAAGGAATTTAAAATTTATTCACATGTCATAACATCAAGAAAGAATGTCGCAAAAAGTTTTTCTTATAAACAGCAAATGTCATTCGCAAACTTTTTACTTGATAACCATTTAAGTGAAGAGTTTTTACTTAAAAAGCCTGTAAAAGATCTTAGTATAATTGAAACAGTTAGCAAAAAAGTTGAAGTTCCATTAGAAAGGTGTATGCTCTATGAAGAAGCTGAAATATGGGGATATAAATACAATTCCAACAAGTTTATAGCCATATTTACGAATGACATTGAAATATACAAAATTTTTACAATTATAAAATCACCGAACGAAATAAATTTGTACTGCAAAAAAATTACAGCTAACTACAATATTCACTACATGTCATATGAATTTGAAAATATTTCAGATATAAGCAGCATTATAAATATAACAGACATCGTTGGACCACCGGTGGAAAAAATACAATCTACAGTTGGTCGTTCTTTTATTAAGTTAAAGGAGTTTTACAAAAATAATTATTATTAAAATGGATAGCGCCACCGATATGGATCTAATCTGTCTTTTAAATAGATGGAATTTGAACCACTTGTATAATAGGTTAAAGGGTAAGTTTAACTTTCTAAAGCTTTTTTTTATAATTAACTACAAACAACTACTCACTTTTTTCTTACCAAATAATAGAACAAGAAATCAACGTAGAACTTTTCAAAATGCTAAAGGGAAATCATATTGAAAAGCTTTTGATTAACTTCCCCATTGGAGATCAAGTAAAATTTGAGTATTATTTAGAAAAATGGAAAAGCAATAATGAGCCAGTAGAAAATGAATTACATATACAGCAAAAGAACTCTATTTTCACTAACAAACACCAACTTTCTATTCTGGACATACTTAACAATACCCATAACGGTAGAGAAATTCTGAGGTTTTACAAAAAGAACGAGATCCTTTATGACGAACAAAGAAATCTTTTAATAAATACTATAGCAAAATATGTAGAACTCAATGGATTTGAATGTAGCCTTTCGGATTGCTCCGCAATGGAAAAAGAAATATGTTCCATATTTTCCTCAGAAGAGTTGGTAAACATCAAAACATGTTTTATATCAGGGACCGTAAAAGTCAAATGATAACAGTTATTTTTGAATTTATATTTTTTTGTACAAAAATAACAGTTTTTGTTGTATTTGTTCCTTTTCCCAGAGTGATGAATTTATGAATATTATTTTTGTCAAGCTAATAGGTCCTGAAAATTCAATTTTTGATTACAATATTTTGTTCCCGACGTTTCGTCAATTGTTTTTCGACTTTTTTAAGGGATTTTCTATTTAAAAATTATAAAACAATAAAATAATAATTTAGTTGACTTTAAATATTTATTTTAACGTGCATAAGAACTCCCAATCATGATCACACACTTAAATTAATATTAAAAAATATTTAAAATCAATTCAATTATTTTAAAACGTACATTCTTTAGAAAATAACTTTTTTCTGGAAAAAATGAAAATCAATTAATAACATATATTTGGTTCAAAAAAATAAAAATCAAAAAATAACCGTTATTTTTGATCGGAGAAATTTAAAAATAACTGTTATTTTTATCAAAGCTTTTCTTGGGATTCCAAACATTAATTAACAAGGTTTTGTTCAAAAAATAACTGTTTTATTTGATCGAAAAAAAAATCCAAAAATAACTGTTATATATGTTTAAATACTCTTATTTTTGTTCAAAAAAATAAAAACCCAAATTTAAATAATCAATATACTTTTTTTATAAAAAAAAGTTCATAAGGATACATTTGGTATACTTTAATCAGTTTTCCGCCATTTACTTCTATACGCTTTTTTTGTTTTAAAATTTTAAAATAACTGTTATTTTCGGTCCCTGTTTTATATTTATCTTTATTTCGTAACCAAACTGGACTATTTTATATTTTAGGAACTTTACACAAATGGTAGAAGAGGAAAAATTTATAATAAGATCATGCATTTAAAAAGGCTTTCCAAGGATATCTTAAAACATGATAATATATCATACTCAGAAAGTATAGAAGGTTTGTTGGAAATTTGTTAAAAATTAAATAAACTAATTATATAATATTGTTACCTATAATTTCTTTTGTTAAGAATCGGAGGAACCCTACACAATATACATCCAGCACCTTAAAAGTGAGAATATTACGGCAGAAGAATTCGACCTTTATTGGCGAAAATGTGCCACGTTTCGTTTTAAACAAATAAATGACTCCAAAAGCACTACACAAATTTTTAAATTGTGGCCAGACTATATTAAACCGTCTGGTTTTCACTTGGTAAGTCCTTTAAATCAATAAAAATAAATTTAAAGATTTATATATGTTTTTATTTTTTAGGTTAACATTGATTTTACATTAAAATATCCAATGGCTAAAAATTTAAATGAGAGATGGGCTCAATATGAAGATAAAATAGTGGCATTATTAAAAACAAAAATTACAAATGCCCAAATATCGAAGCAACTTCATGGTATTGACGGCACGGACAAAGGTAAAGAGATATGAATTTTTAACAAAAAATATTTATTTAATAAATTTATGCTCACTTTTATTGCAGAATCAAAAAGCTTTTTAATGTTTTGGTTTCTTCATAATCTTTTTCCACCACAGCAAATAGTTCGTGAAGAACCCAGTGGATCAAAGATTCGAAAAAAATACTCAATCTCTGATTCACAGGAAAGTTTTGCATTATTAGCCGCAACTAATGAAGAATTAGAAGCTAAGCTGAAGCTTCTTAAGTTGCAAAATCTTAACATCCAACCAAGACTTTTAATAATTGGCGAATTAAATAAAATTAGTTCAATTTTTGTTTATATTGACGAAGTAAAGTATCCCGTATTAACCTTTTTAAATGCTTTTGATATTCTGTTTAAGATATTCTTTTTATTCAATCTCAAATATCCTGAGGAATCTAACATGTTTTATAACTTTATACAATATTTTTTTTATGATATTCCTACATCAAATAAATATACTAGAATCTCATCTATTAAACACGAAATATTAAATTTATTGAGTTAGAAGAAATTATTTTATTGTACAGTCAAACCCCGATAATTCGTACCCCAATATATCATAATTCCCGATAATTCGTAACAAACTTTCGGTCCCTTGAAAAAATCTCGTTAATTCGTAAAATTTCCATACATTTTGGCTCTTCGCTAATTCGTCTTTTTTTTCAAATAAAATCTTGACCTCTTATACATAAATCGAAATTGTTTGCTAACTACTATTTAAAATTCGTAATAAAAACAACAGAAACATGGAAAGAATGATTTTTTTGTTTACCGCTATTTTTTTTTGCGTGGGTGGTTGCATGTGTTTGTGTTAATTTTATTAAGATCAGTTTTTATATATAATTTTTATATATGTATTTTATTTTTAACAATTGTCTTTTGTTTTTTTATCGTTTTAAGTAGTAAATAAATTGAAAGACCTCGTTAATTCATATTTATTTTATTTAAACCCGGTTAAATTGAAACACCGCTAAATCGAAAACCCTAATAATTCGTAAGAAATGGCCGGTCCCTTGCGATTACGAATTATCGGGATACTACTGTACTTCACATTTTGTTGACGCAAATAGTCGTCAGTTTTTTTTCAAGAAAAAGTTTATTGTTTTTGTTTTTTTGTTTTGTTTTTGTATAATTATACTTATTTTATCTACATTTAAATATTTTTAATTATAATCTGACAATTATTCATTTTCTTAAGTAACTTTTTTGGTATCATTCAACATTTGTATTTTTCGAATTATTTCAATGAGGTAAATTTCAATACTTTAAAGCTTTTATATAATAGTCCTTTTCCTTCAATATTTAACATATTTGTTATTGCCTAAGAAAACCATTGGTTACCGTTGAAGCATAGATATGTTGAAATACTTAGGAATTATTTTTATACACTACCATACTAAAAATAATAAAAATAATTTTTAAGTATATGAACATATTTATAGCTTCATCGTTAACCAAGGGTTTTCTTAAGCAATAACAAGTATGTCAAATATTGAAGGAAAAAGACTATTACATAAAAGCATTAAAATATTGAAATTTACCTCATTGAATAAATTCGAAAAATACAAATGTTGAATATTTTTAAATATATTAAATATGTAATGTAATTTGAACTGTAATGTAAATAATGTAATACCTGTTTATTTTATTACTCTTGCATTAAACATATATTATTTATTTAATTAAGTATTGTAACAAAAAGCCTTCAAGACAAAAAAAAAATGTATAACATAGTAATAAGGAACCTGAGTGTTCAATTTTGCTAAAAGATGTTAACAAACAAATTTAATAATAATTTAAAAACTAACAGCCAGTATCAATTTTGAACGTTAACGTTCGCATAGAAATTTATATTTAAAACAAAAACAAATTTAAAAATTTTGTTTTTGTCTTAAATATACATAATTTTCTATGCGTACGATGACGTTCGAAATCGTTAAACAGGCAGTAAATTACAATTCATTCAAACAAACCAAGGAAAAAGAAAATGTATAAGTATGTGCATAACTAAATCTTTTTTTTTATATTTAAATAAAAAATAAACCAATAACAATTCCAAAAAGTTTTTATTTGCACAGGACTCTTGTTAAGCATATTTTTTTATTCAGCGAAATTATTTGTTTGAAATTTTTTTTAATTTCAGAAAACTTTGTTTGATTCAGCGAAATTTTTTGTTTGAAATTTTTCTTTAAATTCAGTAAACTTTGTTGTCTGATTCAGCGAAATTATTTGTTTGAAAATTTTCTTTTATTTCAGTAAACTTTGTTGTTTGACTCAGCGAAATTATTTGTTTGAAATTTTTATTAAATTTCAGTAAAATTGTTGTTTGATTCAGCGAAATTATTTGTTTGAAATTTATTATGAATTTCAGTAAATGTTTTTGTTTAATTTAGCTAAATTATTTGTTTGAAAATTTTTAAAAATTATAATAAACTTTTTGTCTGATACAACGAAATTATTTATTTGAAAAATTTTTTAAATATCAAAAACTAATTTAACCAATTCTCACAATTATTTGTTTGAAAAAATCAGGTTTTTTTTTTCAATAAACGAAATGCGAAAAAATTGTTTGAATATGCAAATTTGTTTATAGGACCGATTTCAGACAAAAAATGTTTTGATTCTACAAATTTTTTGTTTGAATTGGAAAAATAATTTTTTCTGTGTAGTTAACAATAAAACCAGGACCTCGAGCTCAAAAGAAAAACAAGTTCTTTTATTAAAATAAAAAGAATTGTTTTCGTGGTTGTGATTAATTGTAAGCCAGTCGATAGGAACGCTCAATTGTGCATGTGCTGTATATGAACTATTTTTTATTTTTATTACATTAAACTAAATTAAAAAAATTTTATAAAAATGCTGAGTTTGGTTTCATTACATATTTGATTTTGCAGAAAAATTTTAATTTTTTAAAACATTTCTATAGCAGATTTTAAAGAAAATTGCCTTTGTTTCTACATATCAGTCTTAAGTATTTCAAAGAATTATTTCGTTGAATTTAATTGCGTTTCTTTGTAATAATGTTAAAATTACGTCTTTGTTACATTGAAAATTGTACTTAAAATCAAAAATTCAAGTCTTAATACTAACGAATGAAAGTCTTTGTGCCAAAATACTTTTTCCTTAGTTTAAGGAGTTTTTTCATGTGTTTCCAAAGACGTACATCCTTGCTACAAGATTTTAAGTCTTTGATTTTAAGTATATATTTCATGGGAATCTAAAGATCTTTGCGCCTTTCCGGTAAAGATGTTTTGTCTTTGGGCACAATCTGACCAATAAAAGTCTTTGCAACAAAGTGTATTTTCTTTGATTTTACGATTTAATTTTCTCAGTGTAGTTAAGGGAATCAGGGCCCTGGTCCCTATCATTTTACAATTGTCACGTGATAAAGTTGGTGTAAGCTACCTTTCCTCCAGGTTAATTAAAACTTGTTTGCTTTTAGTGTTTTTGTGCATATTTTTAAGTTGTTTCCGGAATATTTGTAAGCATATTTTAAACATTGCTGTGTATATTTAAACTTACCCTGATAATAAAAATAAAAATTTACAATAAATATTTAAAAACTAATAATAAGTAGTGGCATTCAGATTAGAAGTTGATCATTTCAAATTTAGTCATCGGAATGCCATCATAAAATTAAATACACAGTATCCAACATTGCATATATAACTAGCATGCCAAATTAAGAGAGCGTTGTACCCTGTTCCCTCCACCGACAGTTCGAGTATTTCAGGAGTGAGCTCTATAATATCTATATTTATTACTATAAAATCTTTTTTTAAAACGGACGTCAGCATTATAATTGGTTGCCGTTTTTTAAAAATATTGACCGATAATCAGAAAGTTTTTACCTTTTCGTTTTAGAAATTTTAACTACCTTGAGTAACATATCAAGATTCGTTTTAGCCGAACTTAAATCATTTTCAGAAGGGGAACTTATATTGGACCAATCATCCCAAAATTCTGAAGAGTGATTTCGTGTGTTAAAAAACATGAATAAATTTCAATACAGCAGTAAAATTAGTTTTAGCGTTTAAAGTGTATTTCAGAAGACTGCTTAATATGGGATCTAAGGTAAATTATGGGCCGTATATCACAAAATTGCATGACCATTTTTCTGGCCATATGAAGCTAAGTGGTCTTTCTATGAGGCCTATGGTATATTATGGACCGATTATCAAAAGTGTGACTTCTAGCTCTATAAAACTGTAAAGTTTTAAATTTTATGATAGCATTTTTTATACCACAGATAGAAAAACACTCGGGATAAATTAAGTTTTTTATACCTAATTTAAGTACCGGTCGTACTCAAAAATTCAAGTACTACTAACACTTTAAAGTACTAAAAACAATCCTAAATGGGATTTGTTTCGAAAATAAATCCGGAAATTTCTTAAAAAAGGTACAAAATTCTTAAACCAGGAAAAAATTATATAACTTTTCGTTGGTAGTGCCACTCTGAAAGTAAAATTTCCTAATGAGCGTTTTAATCTCATTTAACTTATCAAAATTTGTGGCCGACACTACAGAAACACCACACAAGTAGATAAAAAACGATTTGCTTGGCGTGTGTAGAAACTAGGGTGATCGATTATTCGACTTTTTTCAATAACCGGTTTTCGAATATTCCGAATAGTTGCTATTTGAAAAAAACCGGTTTGCGGTTAGACATTTTAAAAATAACCGGTTAACCGGTTTTAATTCGAATACATAAAAATACAAAAATCAAATTAGTTTTTGTAATAAAAAGTAAATAAGAATAAAAACAAAACAATTCACGATGGTATGGAACCAAAAAACTCCATAGATATGACTTAAGGTATGTTCAGACCACAAATATTTGACGATAAAATCAA
The DNA here is from genome assembly GCA_949318255.1 of Pollenia labialis. Taxonomy (NCBI): domain Eukaryota; kingdom Metazoa; phylum Arthropoda; class Insecta; order Diptera; family Polleniidae; genus Pollenia; species Pollenia labialis. The sequence continues at coordinate 141,540,442 of OX439141.1, read as the reverse complement.
AAAAAAAAACCTGACTAGTCAATGAGTTTTAATTTGTTGCTGGTTAAGCATGTCTATATGAAGCAGTAAACTTCAGCCATATTTTTGAAAAGTGGCAAACAAAACCTCTTATACAGGATTATATATTTCAATTTTTTTTGTTTCAGCATTAAAGACAAGAAAACATGCATTTTGTATGAAATATCTTTCAATTCGTCGATCACACAATTTAAACCCTTCCAGGACATTTTTGATTCCTTAAATTTGGCTTAAGTTCTTGGTGTTTTAATAAATAAAACTGATGAATTTTCCCATAACGTTGATTCCGCCGGTATGTTTTTGTTTTAACCTTTGTCCAGCGGAAAAATTTTACAACGTTAAAAGGCGATTTGGGTACAATTGTACCCTTATATACTTAACACGGCTTTCCTATTAATATAATTAAATTATTCTGTTCTTATTTAATAAACAAATGATAGAACAGGCCCGTGGCTAAAAAAAACTTATTTTACGTACACATGTTTACATTATTTGCTTTATTTTCTTGTTTTTTTCTTATGACTTATATGAAGGTACAATTGTACCCCTTCAGCCTTTTAGGGATATCAAGTCAAAAAAGACTTATTTCGGTATGATATAAACAAAATGTTTTTTTTAAATTTCGAATATGCAATCCGTGATAAAAGTTTAGAGATGTCAGAAAATTTTAGATATCTAGTATTAACAAAAAAAAAGTTATTGCAATTTAAAAACGAAAAAGGTACAATTGTACCTCTTCCGCCGGACAAAGGTTAAGCATGAAGATGTGCTAGAACTACTTAAGAGTTTTTCATTCATTATTGGCAGCAAATTTTAGTAAAGTATTATTTGCAGTCTCTTAAAAACTACTTGACCCTGTTAAGTTTTACTTGGCGTATATTTAAGTCAAGCTTGTAAACTAATTTAAAGTGATTAATATGTCGTGACGTTAAAGAACCTTTGCAACTTATCATTTTGGGGCCGTTTAAGCACAATTTTCATTTAAGTCAGTTTAAGATTTACTTTTTTTGTAGTACTATAAATTGTTTTTGTTTTTTGTTACAAGAACACACACTTATATAAGCGATTTGTATTTACATTGCTCATAATGTTTTTTGACTTTTGTTTCATTTTGTTGTGACATTTTTAATAAAAAGTTTAAGTTTGCCAAATATTCAATTAGAAAAATACTTAAATTACGGGTTCATTTATAACAAAAGTAAGGAAAACGTATATAAATTACACATTACTTAAATAACCGGGTTATTTTATTAATCAATCATAATAAAATTCTCCATCTAAATTTACTTTTTTATTTCAAGTACGAATTCGGATTGAAAAAACTTTATAATACTTGAATCAAGCGCATTTTTAAATTGGTTAAATCTAAGTTTTACTTAAATCAATCTGACTTTTTTGATTATTTCAAGTAAATATGGATAACTTAAGTATCAATAAAACCCGTACTCACTGTGCTATTAATACCGCTTCGGATTGATTTGAGTACGAATGGATTGATTTTAGTACGGATGGATTTATTTTTTTTTGAGTGTACGGTTTTAGGCCTAATAAACTCTTTTCCGAGAGTAGAGTTTATATGGGGCCTAGGTAAAATTATGGACCGATCTTCACGAAATTTGACAGTGTGATTTCGTATAAAATAGTCCTATAAAAATTTGACGCACAAAATTTAAATATGGTAGCATTGTTTTTTACGGTTAACTACAAGCAATTAGAAACCAAGTTTGTTCGCTTCTTTTAAGTTTTTCGAAAGTGAGCAACAGACGGGCATGGCTAAATCGACTGGGAATTACTCAAGGAGCCATTATAAATATAATCACTAGCTATATGGGGTCTTAGATGTATAATAAAAAAAGTTTCACACGGAATGACAAACTTAGTATACCCTAATTCGCCACTAGTGGTGGTTATAACATTACATGAAAAATATATATATAAATATAAACTGATATTTAAATAGAATTGGTGAAAAAGGCCAAAAGTAGTGTAACAGTTTTCTTTTAAATTATTGTTATCGACGAAAATGGGAGATTTTTTGCAATGAAATTTGAAATATGGAGTGTCGCTGAGTTTCAGATTGGAAACTAGTTTTCGGCTAATAATGGCGCAAATATTCGTTTTTGTTGTCGGGAATATTGCATATTTAAATTCGTAAAATCAGTATAGTATGGATAGTATCAAAATTCCAAAATGAAACCGGTCTTTTTTAAATTATATAGAAAAAAACCCTTGTGCCCGGCTGTCCAATATGTTTTCAACCAAAACTTTACATCTATTCGTAATATTAAAATTCAGGATTTTGAATTTCAAGATTTTTAAGCCTGTGATTTTAAAATTCGGGCTTATGCAATTCGGGATTTTGGAAATCGGAATTTTGAATTCGTGATATTAAGTTTCAGGCAAAAGACCCCAAAATTACGTTGATAATAAATTAACAAGTGCACGGCATAACAAAAAACTGAACTGACAACTTGCTTTATTTTGATTTTCTTCTGAAAACAATAAAGCAATTTGTGTTTGTTTCGATTTTGTTTTCTCTTAACCTACTTAAAACTACAATTAATGTTGGGAGAATTCCAAACAGTTGTAGTGGGGAATTTAGGTAAAGATAAACTCACTGTGTATTTTTGGAATTTTGTTTAAGCTTTGATATCGTCGCTATTAAGACTGCAGTTTTATTTGCTAATATCTTTGGCTTTTCTAAAATTTTTTAGGAGAATTTTTCCTAATCATCTGGCCTAAGCAACCAGTGAAATGCGCATAGAAACTAGCTTATCCCCCAACAATAAATTTCAGTGTCTTTATCAAGAATGATAATTGAGAATTAACCACGAAAAACAAAATCTTACCATCCCAAATTTTAAGTATATATTTCCTTGTGTTATTTTAATTTTTACTTTATTAGGGGTAACAATTCATTAAAAATGTAACGCTTAATTGAATACTAGATCCCAGCCAGGCATTTTTGAACTTTCTCTTAATACTTTACCAAGAAATCATGGACAAACCCTTCTAATTTTTTTTATGAATTCCTTAATCAAGGGTTTTTGAGTGGAAAAGCTTAGAGATTTTTTTTTTTGTTTCCATCGACAATCTTTTCTAATAAACTTGTATTACTTTTTGTACGACCAGGGCCTAGGAAGATCCTGCTCCATTATGCTTCGTTTGCTTTTATACACTGGAAGTAAAAGAAAAGCCAAATCCATCCTTGTACTTCAGGGAGTATTGTAGATATATTTTCCCCCTTTTAATGTCTTTTGATTTTAAAAAGATAACTATGATTTAGTATATTATTTGATTCTTACTTTCCGTCGGCAAAATAAAAAACATTTTTCACTAATCAAATTTTTTTAAATGACATAAAATAAAAATAAAATTTCAAAAACGATATTAACTGTACCCAACAAGCCCCATTGAACAGGTCTGCGCAAGAAGCCTGATGATCAATGTTTTTGTTCTTTTGAGCTTTCAAAAGTTGTTTACTTATTGCTTACATGTGCATGAATATGTTTGTTTGCGTTTATGGTTTGCCACACACACACACGTTTTTTCCTTTTGCTTTGTATATGTGGTAGTAAGTTTTTGACAGCTTAAAAGAATCGTTTTTTGTTTTTGTACAAGTAAGCAGACCTGATAGATGGGCCTTGGTACCCAATAACAATGTTTAAAATTGCCGCAAAACTAGATTTGAAGTTAATCTCTTTTTCAAATAAAGAAATTTCGTAAAACATCCTTTTGTAATTTGAACGAAACAAAAAATTCTTTAGAAAAATATCCGTATAGATTTCACAAAATCAATTTTGAATTTTTTACAAAAAAAAAAAAAAAAAACAATAAATTTAATATGGGAAGCTAAATTAAATACATATTAATATAAGACAACTACAATATATGCGTTTTAAATTAAATATGTGGGTTAAAATGTCGTAAAACGTTAAAGAAACTCTTAGAAGAAGATGAAAAAAGGATCACAAGTATTTAGTATACTGCTGTGCCTAAGCTCACTAACTTTAAAAATTGTGCATACACTTCATTTAATCCAACAAAAAAAGTATCAAATTTTAACAAAATAATTAAGAAAAAAAACAAGAACCTAAAAGCAACAACATAAAATGGATTAACAAAAAACATCAAAAAACTTATAGAGAAAGATAAAAAAAAATATATATTTATATGACACCACTACAAAATCCCTAATGCAAGTTCAGAAGACTCCGATGTATAAAAAAATCAAAGTTTAAAATATAAAAGAACAAGCAGAAACCTCTTTCAGAAAAACTCCTGCTAAAGGAGAAGCGGAGGAAGAAAACAAATTTATTGCAATGTTTTGGTTGGAGAAATTTTACACATGATGTGATCTCAAAGAACATGTATTCAAAACGACATGTTGGATAAGTCAAAAACCAAAGACAGACATACAAACTCTAAAGTGGGTTTTTTTCTTATTATTTAACCCTCCACCACCACGAGTGTTACACGATGGTATATAAAATTTGTTATTCCGTATGTAACATCAGAAAATACATATTAATTAAAGAACACATAGATAATTAACATATACATACATACATAAATATAACGAAGATCGATCAATCACTATCGAAATGACTTGATCGACAACGAATTAAAGTGACAGTTCCCTTCGTGTAAAAACGCCTAGTTAAAGGTGCAAATAAAAAAAAAGTTAAGAAAAGGCACTTGGCATCAGGGCTGTCACATTTGGGGTTCTTACCCCAAGAGGAAATTTGTTGTTGAAAAGGATCATAATTTTTATTTTCATTTTGAGTTTGGGGTTGACATTGGAGAGGCTCCGTGCAATAACTCCCAGGTGCAATAAGTCCCAAGGACAAAATTAAATTAGACCCAACAATTTTTCATACAAAAGTGGGAGTAATTTCATTATGAAATAGCTCCCAGCCCTCTAGGTTTTATTTAATTTTTTTTAGAAGTTATTTAATTTTTTGCATGGGAGTTATTTCATAATGAAATAAAATCCAAATGAAATCAGTCCCCGAAAAAATAAACGTGGAAGTTATTTCATTTTATTTTGGTTTTCGGTGTTATTTCATTTTTTGTAGGAGTTATTTCATTTTCAACTATTTGAAATTTCTTAAAATTGTTTAACATTTTAAACGGTATTTAAAAAGGGATAGTTTATACGGTGGCATTTCATAACGTCCAGTGTCCATGGATTCTTTCAACTCTATGGTATAACAAAGACCGTGTTCGTTAACTAAAGCTTCTCTACACAGCCGGCCTTCGGTCGGGCGCAAGGGTTTTCTCTTTTCTGGTATAGCAAAGACCGGCTTCTCTAACGAAAGCTTAACGAGTTTATTCATTTTTTTCTTGGCCTTATTTCATTTCTTTTCGATGGACTGTTTTTGGAAGTTATTTCATTGATGTCTTTAGGAGTTATTTCATAATGAAACAACTCCCAAAAGTTGGGATTTGTTTCATTTTAGACTTGGAAATTATTTCATTTTTTGGGATTTATTTCTTTTTTCCAGTTTGGGACTTATTTCATTTATTTTGGTATTTAGTTCATTGGGAGTTATTGCACTGAGACTTATTGCACCTGGGACTTATTTCACAGAGCCATTGGAGATATTAAACAAACAAATTGGAGGAATTTTAAGTTTTCCTTTTCGTATTTGAAAAAGTAAATTAACTTTTTAACTATTGTCTATACACACTATGGATGAGTCAATTGATATTTCACTCTTTAAATTTTTTTACGCAGAAACAAATTTTTAACCAATTAATTAATCAAAAATTAAATCAATTTTAATTATAAATTTAATCAAGTGAATTAAACGTTTAATTGATACTATTAATTTTTTAACTGGTTCATTATTTTTTGCGATTAAATTTATTCCGTTTGAAACTTATCTAATTTATTTTGGGATTTTAGTGGGAGTCATTGTACTGGTGCTTATTGCACCTGGGACTTATTTCGTGTTGTCATGGACTGGTTTATAATTTTTATTTCAATATTATATTTTTGAACCTAATGTAACGTTGTTAATTAATGAACCTGTGTTTTGACCACAAGATTACTTGGACAGGCAATAAGCTTGCAAGCCAGCCATAAAGACGGATGAATGGACATTTTTATATCTACTTAGAAATTGATTCTAAATCGATCGAGATACTAAAATGTGGATCTTTGGCGAGTATTTTAATGTATTACCCACATCAGCATTGTTTTTCCATTTCCACCTTTGGGAGCATATGGCGCTCCAAAAAGATTACCTTGTCCTTGGATTTCACTATTCATTATTGTTATTTTGCCTTCTATCAGTTTCGTTAATCAGTTGTTGTTGGTTTGCTGAAGCAGGTAAGATTGCACTGTCCTAGTTCTTGGAGTGTCGTTCAGTCTATTGTTATTTTGCCTCGTATCAGTTTTGCTAATCGGGTATTATTCAGGCATAGTAGATTATTAGCAGGTCCTACACTCAAAAAAAAATCAATCCATCCGTACTCAAATCAATCCGAAGCGGTATTAATAGTACGGTGAGTACGGATTTTCTTGAATCAAGTACAGAAAGATTGATTCAAGTACGGATTTTTAATCCCAAAATACTTAAATTATCCATACTCAATCCCGTTTTCGTACTTGAAATAATCCGAAAATGAGATTGATTTAAGTAAAACTAAGATTGAATCAATCTCAAAATGAACTTCATTCAAAAATTATAAAATTGTTTTAATCCGAACTCGTACCTCAAATAATCCGAAAATGAGATTGATTTAAGTAAAACTAAGATTGAATCAATCTCAAAATGAGCTTGATTCAAGTAATATAAATTTGATTTTATCCTGAATTCATAATTAAAAAAAAACAAAAGAAATTAGAAAAAAAAATAATTATGAGTGATTTACTTACCCGTATTACACATTACAGAATGATAAAACATCAATATCATGCCCGATATGGTTTTTATTTTAGAAATCTTATGTACATATTTAACCAAAAATATAAACTAAATGAGTAGCATAAGTTCAAATTTAAAAAAAAAAGTTTGAAAAGAAATTAATTTTCAAAAGTAATCCCATTTAGGATTGCTTTGAGTACGTTTAAGTGTTATTCGTACTTGAATTTTTGAGTACGACTCGTACTTAAAGTAATCCAAAAAAACTTGATTTATCCCGAGTGTTTTTCTTTCTGTGTAGGATAATGCAGCTGCCATTTGTCGTTACCTAGAAACAACAACTTCCGTGTATTTGGTGAAGTGTTGGGAGCCCTTGCTTATCTTTGATTCCTAACTTTAATATTCCCAGTGGGTGGAGGCTGCCTGACCTTTGCCATGATGTTATCCTCTTTGTCAGAGGAGGGTTGGTCAGGGGCATTGGTGGATGTATTGTTTTGAAGGGAAGTTGAAGCCACTAAATTTTTATCCCTTTCGGTAGGGGAGAAGATTAGTTGGATTCAAGCATTTATAACGGGTTATTTTTACAAAGATATGAATATTAAACTAATATTTATCTTTTTTTTGTGTGGCCCTGCCCAGGGAAGAGACTTTTGAAACCAGAGCTCACCGTGACCTTGCGCTTCAATTTCAGGAAGCACAAACATTCTAATTTTCATAATTTTTGAAGAAATATGATAGTATTTCAAAATAGTAAAAACCACATATTGTTTTTTTAACCTATTAAAACAATTTTAAGTTCCCCATCAAATTTATGTTTTTTATTTTACATAATCAAACTTCAAGATGAATCACCCTATAATCAGTTGGCGTAATAACGCCACCTGGTTGTCAATTATCCTTATTTGGATTGATTTCTTAATGATTTCTTACTTACTGATTTCTTACTTAAATCGAATTGAAAAACTGGGAATTTCCTTTTTATCGCTTTTAGATCTTGGAGGTTGGATTTTTGTATTATTCCAAAAATACTTAACATATCGGCCGACTGATAAGTAAACTTACCAACTCATATCTCAGAAACCAATCGTTCCATTTTCTTGAAACTTAAAATATGTTGTAGTTAGACAAAAAAATAAAATGAGCAAAGTTTCAACAAAATTGGTTCACGTTTTCGGGTACCGGGCAATAATGGGTTAATATTTAACCACCCTTTATATATAGAATTCAGTCTATTGTTATTCAAATATCTTAAAAAAAACTTAAATAACTAATTTAAATTTTTGTTTGCTTAAATAAATAAGTACTTTTTTTTATTAAAAGTAAAACTTTGTCTTGTACTTGAAGAATGCCAATGGATTTTGCAGAAATTTATCTTCAGATCCCACTTTGATTAAAGATCAGCTCAAAAATAATTGAAATGTACTTTATTTTTTGAAATCCTTACTTTTTTTTGCAAAACGTTTTAGATTTTTTTTAATTTGTTTCACCACTATATCCGCAATTGGAAAATATAAATGCTGATTTACTTCTGATTTTATTTAAATTTAATTTGTACTTGTTTTTTTTAATTGAATATTCATCGGTATCAATAAGCTCTTCTAACATTCTTAAATTACTCGAAGTTTTTTGAATATAATTCTATCATCATCTAGCCATGTCCCCCCATCTTTTAACTATTGGCTGCGGTGTAATATTATCGAATTGGCTTCTAATTTCCTCTGCAACGCGGAATGCCCATGTGCCAAGTAAACCCATCTTTTGTCGAAATCTTGAATATCTTGTATTTAAGCAAAGCTCCAAAGAATTTTTATATTGATTTTAAGATTTTTTTGGAAGGTTTTTTCTGTATTTAAAATTTTTTTTAAGAACTATTTTATAATATAAAAATTTAAAAAAAATTTCACAAAAAAATTTCAAAAGATGCATTTAAAACCTAAATTTGCAAAAATATGTATTTTTACCAAAATATGCAACAATATGCAAAAATAAATCTTTGTTATTTTAACGCAAATTTAATGATTCGGAAAGATAATTGGTCGACGTCGTTCTTAGACTGTCGACATATGTGGAGAACAGAAAGAGCCACAGATTCCTAATAAGGTATTCAAGGCATATTTATTATCCATACACAATATACGTGGCACAAAATAGATTTATTTTTATCCAAACAACAGAATTAAAATAACTTTCTTTTCTTATCGCATTTTAGCAAATGGTATGTAAGATTCGGCATAGCCGAATATAGCAAGCTTTTTTTAAATTATTCAAGTCAAAGCGAATGGTTTTTTTTATCAAAAAATTGTAAAGGGTAAAGGGTATCAAAGATTTGGCTGAACTAAATATACATACATGTATATAGCGTTCTTTCATGTTTTAAGCCGAATACAACAAAACTTTGACTGACTGTTTTTAAATGACAGGGACAGGATATTTAACACACATGTAACCATATGTGAGTATGTGTGTGTGTATTGAATGTTTTTTTTTTTAAGAAATATTACCACGCTCATCCATTTCATTTTAAAAGACTTATTTATCTAATGACAATGGCAGTTAAACTTAAATTCCACGCACTCCGCTCTCTAAATATCGTCTACTGTTCAGTGTAATACATTCTTTATTATTAAGAGGCTGCAAGTATGTTGATAACAATATTAAAAACTACAACAGCAACAGTAATAACAATGACAACAACAGTAGTAAAAACAACAACAACAACAACAAGATAACTTAATTAACTGGGAATTTTCAAGATGAATTACAACTGAGACGACAGACTTCATGCAACACGGTTAACACAATGAATGTGGGTTTGAGAGGAAGAATCAGGCAACAGATTTTTGTTTATTTTGGTTTAACAGTTTATTTTTAATTTAGCCGAACAAAGCTTAAAATTAAAATTGTGAAATGTTTAACGAAGTTAAATGTAGTTTTAATGGCATAAGCTAAATATCAATGAAATGCGTTTTTAAAAGGAATATTTTTAACAATAAAATAAGAAAATTGGATGCCCTTGAGCTTGTGTATTATTACGGGGGTTGCGGACTCGATTCCTTTCATAGACTCTGGTCTGTTTAAATACCACAGGCTAAAGTTAAAAGTTTTTCTTGCCAGACTTTCGACAACAGCAACGCAGCATTCTTGTAGCCTTTTTACACTGATCACCATCTTGTCGAAGCAAGTTGAAGATGTAGAAAATGTGAAACATCCCTTTACATTATTTATATCTAGAATCTAGCATCTACCATCAACCAAAAATTACATCATTTCTGAAAAAATAATAGTTTTTTTAATTCTTCTTCTACAAAGTGCTAAAATATTAAAAGAAAACACAAAATGCATTTGAAAAATATCTGTAAAAAGGTAAATCTTGGCAAATGGTAACGTTGCTTTCACAGCAAATTTCATTTTGGCAGTGATGCCACAATAATAATAGAACTTATTGCCAGTTTTCTAGAGATGACTCTGAAATAATCGAAAGATTAAGAATGGAGTAAATATCATGATTTGTAGCGCTACTTATTTCTTATGGGAAGATGTTAACATCTTCGCAAATTGATGCACTCAAAATAAAAATCGATCCATCCGTACTTAATTCAATCCGAAGCGGTATTAATAGTACGGAGATTACGGTTTTGTTGAATCAACTACAGAAAGATTGATTCAAGTAAGAATTTTCAGTCGCGAAATAATTAACTAATCCCTGTTTAATCACGACTTCGTACTTGAAATAATCGGAAAATGAGATTGTATTAAGTAAAACTAAGATTAAATCAATCCCAAAATGCGCTTGATTTAAGAATTGTAAAACATGTTTGTATGATAGATGCTCCAAATGAAGTAAAATTAACAGCAAAACTAAAACACGTTATTTTCGGAATTTTTAGTGCATTCTAATCATAACTTTAGCTTAAATTAAGTTTAACAAAATAAAAATATGGGAGGTCGACATGTCCTTGTGCTGTATACAACGAAATTTATAACAACGCTAGCAAAAACTATTTTACAGACAGATATTACTTTTTTGCCACATTCTGATATAAATTGTGGCAAAAAATCAAAGTTTTTCATTCGCCATATTTACTAAAGTGGTTTTCAAAATATATACTTATACTTCCTTTTCATCCACTTTCATCCACAGTCCAATACTGGCTCTCTTAAAATTTTTTATATCTCGCTTAAAAGACTACTAACTTAAACATCAAATAGCGGCTTATTTTCTTTAATCGGATAAAAATTAAAAACAATATTGTGAGTTTTATAAATTTATAGTATCCATTCGATTACAAAAATGTGAAGTTTTAAGGCGACGGTATCGGAAAAAAACTAAATTTTCTTTAATAAAAAAACTAAAAACTTTTTTCTCAGTTTTTGTTTGATAGCAAGCGGTGTAGAGTAGAAAGTGGAAGAGAAATTGAAATCATGTCTATTTTTTTACCCCGCTTTCTTCTCTACGCCGCTTGCTGCCAAACAAAAAAATGACGTCCAAAATTGGACGTCATAAAATTCATCATGTAAATTGAGTAATAATGTAATTTGAAGAGAACAAAACCCAAGTTATGAAACAGTGTATTTAACAGCAGACAAAAAATTTGTTCTTCAAAATATAAAAATGGCTGCGATAACATTTTGTCTTATGGTGTTTTCTTTTCTACACAACAAATATCGCTTTCTAAAAAGGTGCATATATATAATGTTTTGCCAGCCCTGTAATAATGCTATTTGATAGTTGACAAGAACATCGAACTCCCAAAACACAAGATATGAAAAAGTGAAATGCCCTGTTTTTAACACATGACGAAAATTGGTCTTCATCAATATAAGTAATTTTTTAACCTATTTTTTCATTATTTTCTGGCATTTTGTTTTTAAGCCGATTGAGCGATTACAAATAAATTTTTGGGATTGTTTCCAATATTGAAATTTTTCGCGATTTTAAATTAATTTTTGCGAATTTTAACATTGGTCGCGATAGTAGCAATTTTTATCTATAAGGGTTGTGATTCTTTACAGCTTTAACGGTTTGTAAAAAAATAAGACATTTCTATTATGCCGCTGTTACAAAATTTTTGCAAATGTCCGCTAATTTAGCAATTTTTAACGAATTTTTTCCATTTTTTAAAGTTTTAAGTACTTTTATCAATTTTATGGCTCGTTTAAAATAATAAAACTTTTCGCAATGTTTCGCTATTTTTGCAAGCTTTTCCAAATTTTTGCAATTTTTGCGTAGCTTTGGTGCTCTTTGAGGCAATCGTCGCCGTTATTAAAAAAACCCCCATATATAAGCCCTATCATATATCACCTCTTTTACAGGGCACAAACAACACTCTCGATTTATTCGGGGTCAAAAGTGCAATGCCTTATGTCATAAGTAAGGGTGATTGTTTTAGAATAAAACATGCTTCCCTTTTAGAGAGCAAAACATTTTTAAAAAACGAACACAAAATTCCATTTTTTAAATAAAATATCACATCCCAGTAAAAAAAATTTGGGTTTTTTGAAGCTCTTTAGAGAAAAAGCGCGTAATTGAGCGCTTCAATAAGAGAGCTTTTATATAGCAGTAAATGATAAAGAATAAAATATAGAAAAAAGCTGCTATTTTAGTGCTGACAACGATGAGGTTTTAAAGCGAAAAAAATACAAATATATAATGGTTTACGAAAATTATTGAAACAATGCATTTAAGCAATTAAAAGCAAAAAATCAATGAATATGGAAATATAGTTATCCCTTAAAAAAGCGCTTTAGGAGTGCTTTGTTTGCATGCTTATTGTCAGTAGTAAATAGTCCTCCAAACCGCGAACACTCCATACAAAAATCAGGCATCTTATTAGCAGGTTTGAAGCGATTTGAGGTATGCATTCATACATAAAACCTGCTCCTTTTGGAGCACATTTTTTACTGGGATTCTTCGTAGAAAAGAAAACACCATTAAAGTGTTGAAAAATTTTCTTTAGTTTGTTTTTCATAAAATATTTAAACAAAAAAATTCCTTTGGCAGATTGCCGAAGTTTTTAGGATTTTTGGGTTTTTACGATTATTTTTTAAATTCAACATTTTTACTGTCCTGATTAGAGGCGATTTTTTCCAAACTTTGTCTGGTAGCCTTTTAAATGAACAGAAGTTGTAGGGCATTATCAACACTGTCGATTTATACGGGGCGTAAAGTGCAATGCCTTATGCCATTATTAATTGTGAGTTTTTTTTAGCATAAAACAAGCCACCTTTAGAGAGCATAGCATTTTTAAAAAACGAACACCAAGTTGCATTTTTTAAAATAATATGTTACATTTTTTTTTGGAGCAAAGGAAACACCATTATATTTTATTTAGTACCCCACCCACTCCCCTTTGCCCATCATATTTTTTCCTTTTGATAGAAATGTACACGTAGAGAAAAAACATGGTTGAAGAAATTATATTATGATCCCTGCAATGGCAACAAACAAACTTTTGTTGTTTTTAAAAAACTTTTTTCACGATTGATGATATATTGTTTCTATTTAACAATAAAGTGTTTACATCCCTTAAAACTTCAAATATGGTTGATTTTAACAATATAAAGTTTAAATTAAATAAAACTACAACCATACACTTAAATGTATTATGGTAACCTTAACCATATTATATTCGCGGTAATCATATTATGGTTAAATTCATCCATCCAAGAGCTTAAACCATATTATTGTTGCCTCCAAACATGTTATGGATAATATTTAATAACAAGAATATGTTCGAAATTATAATATTTTAAAACATTTTATGATTAATTTTAAGTTTAAAATATGTAATATGTTTAAAAAGCACCAACATTCTGGTCGTTTACATTTTACTGGGTTTGCATAAAATTCTCATTAATTTTATTTTAATTATTGATTAAAACACGTAAATTTACGTAGAAAAAACTCGTAGAACAGAAAAAATGGTAATATGAATGTCGTCGCTGGATGGAATATGGATCAAAGGGAATTTTTTATAAATGTGGAACGTAACACCTATCAAGAATATAAAATTAAAAAAATTTTAATTTGACACTTAACAAACAAATTGAAAAAATGGATTAACCATAATATGATTAGCATGCACTATATTATTGTTAATCCTGACCATAATATGGTTACTTTCTCAAAATTCTGGGAAATTTTTTACCATATTATGGTTAATTTTGAACATAATATGTTTAGTTTTGACCATTACTATGGTTAATATTAACTGAAATATGGTTAGTTTTTACCATATTATGGTTAATTTAGGGACAAATTTTGTTGATTTTAAACATACTATGATCATATTTAAACATAATATGGTAACCTGCAAACTTAAACATTGTTAAAAACCAACCATAGTATGTTGCTCTTAGAATATGGTTACCTCCAACCATATTTTTTTCTACGTGTATTTCTACCGAATGAAACCAAATTTACAACAGAGCTTAAGTGCATTACTTTTGTAACACTTGTTAATGTATTGAATTATAATCTTAAATACAGCTAAGATTTAAATTTTTTTCAAAGGATACATAGTACAGGTTGGCATATCCTTGCGCTGAATGCAACACAATTTACAACCCCGCTAGAATATCAAATTTTACAGACAGGCACTCACGTTTAATACAGTCTGATAACAAATGGAGCTAAAAATTAAACTTTTTTCAGAATGTATAGGAGGTGTAGGCATTTTCTTGCACCGATTTTTCTTGACTTACACATAACGTATCAGTACAAGCAATTTCGTATTTCTTCGATAACTGCTCTAGTATTCCCAATTCACTATACATAGCACTGTGCGACCCCACTGTCCATCGTATTTGTCAAATACAATATCAATTCCACACTTGAGCCAGCAGTTTTAATTTCTTTACTTAATAAAAATCAATTTCTTTCAATAAATTCAAATAAATTGTTAACAGCGGAAAATCTTTATTGGCATGTTAAACGTTTGGTTCATTCAAATTAATTGAAATGACGGGATACCAAACTGCACTTTGACCCTTGAGAGGATGTTTTTTTTATTTTTTTCAAACATGATTTAGATTTGCTCATTATGTTACAAATAAGTATCTTCTTAAATGCCTGCCTGATTATTTCGCATAACGACCACATATTGTCTGCTGAGATATGCTAAATAGGCTGTCAATAATAATTTAAGTAAATTAAGCTTAAAAACAGTTTAAAATTGTTATAATTTTTTCTGTTTCGTTTTCTTCAGTTTTCCATGTTAAAGCCAAAATAAATAAACCAAAAAAGAAAAAAAAAATAAACACACATAACAAGCAATCACTACTTGCAACTAGCAACACACAAACGCACTGCAGAACAAGAAGTTTTATAATACTTGCAACACAAAACAATATTTGAATTGAGTGTACGATCACTTTGGCATGATGGTTGTTTGGGAGAGGAAACAAAATAAATAAAAAAATTCAAGTAGCATGAAAATAAAATTATGGTTAAAGGCTATAAAAATTGCTAAATTTATACAGACAACAAACATTGAAAGGTAATAATAACAATGTCATGTAAAATTGTTAAAGAAATCTTTAAAATAAATAAAAAAAAAAAATTAAAATACCTGAAAGAAATACACACGAGTTTATAATAAATTGAACAACTAAATAATACACAAAGACACCAAATCTCAAATAAAAATCAGATATCAGAAAAATTATTTTAAATGAAAACGAAGAAAAAGTGATCAACATACAGAAAACAGTAAAAATGTATAAAGAGTTAAGTCAAAAGTGGTGATAAAAAGGCACAAAGACCATTTTTTTTTTAATTTTCAGTCATATTCTGAATATCGAAATCGAGTAAAATTTTATTAGTTTTTTCTGATTCAAGCAGTAAATTTGGTACAGACGAATGGTACTAAAAATGTTAACTTTGCAAAAGGGAAGTTTGTAAAAACTTTCACGATGGGATAATTTCCAAAATTAGTTCGATTTTAATTTCTCTAGAATTCGAATTCCGAGACATCGCTGCACAATTTTATTGAAAAGTTTGTGTTACAATTTTGTGCAAATTCGACTTTAAGCAAAAATTAAAATATTTTGTTAAAAAAGTACTTTGTTAGACTTTTGTGTAATTGAGACTTTAAGCACAAAATATGGACTTCTTTGGACAATGGTGCAAAAGTGTTTTCTTTACACAGAAAGAAAAGAAAAACTCGTGTTGAATAAAAGTGTTTTCCACATACGTTTAGTTAGAGTCGTACATAAAAACTTTAGTACGAATGACATCAAAAAGTACTTAAAACCAGCGTTTAAAAAACTGCAGTAGAAAAACTATGGTTTCTTCCACTTCTTGATGTGTATTTCTGTGGCTTTTACTTCTGATTCATTAAATAAAAGCAGTCGCTGTCAAACCTTCTTAAACCAACTCAAAAACATAGTTTTTGTTTTCGACTGCAGTTTTATAAGCCCTACTTAAAACAATCCATAATGGGACGAATTTCAAAAACCTTGAACTCTTTACGCATAAGCTTTTGTTTGTTATACCATGTTCGCACGACAGCGTTTTTTCGTAATTCACTCCCTCATTCGTAATCCACAGCCTAATTACATATGATCCAAATTACATAATTCGTCATACAAAATTTTGAGAGCGGATTATCTCATTTGTACGTAATTCAATTTTTAATACCCTGTGGATTACTTTAAAATCAATGTGATCTCTAAATTTTATCGTCTTTTTCCATCACCATCTGTCAAAGCACTAAAAAACAAACAAAATATAACATAAAGAAAGTAAACAAAAGTAAAGGAAGTAATTTTATATTATAAAATTTAATGGAATCCAAAAAGGAAAATAAATATTTTATATGTATGTATGTAGTTCTTTGAAATAATGTTTTTTGCATACTTTTTCTTTCCATTCTTAATACAAGTAACCGCAAACAAACAATTAAATTTAGCAATAAACAAAATTATTTAAAAAAAGAAGAAGAAGAACTGTCAAAACCGATAAGGAAAATGCCGTGCGAACATCGTAATTCAAAGAAGTAATAAAAACAGAGAGCGAAGTAATCCAAAGCACCGTGCGAACATGGCATTAAAGTTTGTTGTAAAACAAGTAAAAAAGTAAAATAAGAAGCATTAATTCTCGAATTCTATTTGTTAAAATAATTTAATTAAATACACAGAATTTACAAAGTTGAATAATTACGAAAAATACATCGGGCATGCATGCTGGTGGTGTCTTACAATTATGAGTTGTTAAGTTGGTAACAAAGGGGGAAGGGGAACAACAAAAACAAACATATATATAACGGAGTAAACAGGGAAACCATAAATATGCAATTGCATGTTTTTCCTTGTGCGACCACGGATGAATATATTTATCCATTTTAGAGCTTTTTATGAATTTTGACATCGATTTGTAAGTGCATATTTTTTGCATATTTTACCATTTGCTGCATTTTTTAAGTTTAAAGCGCATATGTTGCCTTTTGGAGGCATATTTTGATTCATTGTAAATTTTTTTAGATGCTTATAATTTGTTTCGCAGCAAATAAAAAAATGAGAAATTTTGGCTTTTCTTTTTTAAATATCTGTCTGTGTACCCAACGCTTAAATTTCGCCATAGAATCTTTTGGTATACCGATCAATTTAGCATCCGTCCGTCTGGCTGGTTGCCTGTCCATGTTAATTTTGTGCGCAAGGCACAAATTGCAATCTTGTAGATAATTTGATGAAATTTGGTAAATACATTTTAATTGTATTAAGGACGAAGTCAATGTAAATAATGATAATCGATTTATGATTTCACATATTTTCCATAAAAACTTCTGTCCAAATTAGACTCTTTGTGACCATAAACCATCGTATTACGTTGGTGTTTAGATTGAATTCTCCCCAAAAATATTTTACTGCATTTTAAATTTTTTTCGAATCAGTTCACATTTGCCCAAAGCTTAAATCTATGAATACTTTCTTTTAAATGTTAACATTAATAAAATATTAACGACCGTCCCAAAAATATCATTAAGTCAACAAAATTACATATGGATGTAAATATACATAAATTAATAATAATAAAATAACTGTTACATGAACTTTAACCTCTTAACATAACTTTGTTTCTATAAGCCGATGACTGTCCATCGCTTCCAAATAGGACAACATTTTGAAAATTCTTTTGTAAATACTTTGGTGTATGGGCTTTACCAACTATAATTTTAGGATTGTTTTTATTAAATGAAACTGTTATTAAATTGTTGATGATATTGTTTTCAAAATAGCTATTTTTGATAATAAACGGGAGGGTGCACGGCCTGGGGGACACTTAATTGACAACATCTTTTGTAAGTTGTTGTTGTTTTTTATTTTGTTTTTCTTAACCTACTTACAACTACAATTAATGTTGGGAGAATTTCAACTAATTGTAGACGGGATGAACGCACTGTTTATTGTTGATGTTGTTTTGTTTAAACTTTGATATTGTTACAAGTAGGACTGTTGCTGTAAGTCTTATACGTTTAACATTTTTATTTGGTTTAATATCTTTAGTTTTTCTAAAATCTTTATGGATGAAGTTTCCTGATGATCTGGCCTAAGCAACCAGTGAAATGCGCATAGGAATGGCTTATCCCATCAACGATAAATTTCAAGTGTTTTTATCAATAATAAAAACTGGGAATTTAGCACGGATAACGGAATTTTTTGAAATTTGAATTTTGTATTCCCAAAAATTTAAATTAATTTTTGATAATTTTTGGGGCATATTTTTAAAAATTTTCAGGACATATTTTTAAGTTTTTACTGCATATTTAATGTGCATAAAACTGTTCTTAAGGCATATTTCTGGTTCCCTGGTAATAGATAATAATATTCCCTCTCTCTCTTTCTCTCTTTCTGATTTCATAGGATTGATTAGTGTTTGAATCAAGCACAGTTTGAGATTAATTTTTATCTCACTTTGGCTCAAGTTAATCCCGTTTTTGGACTTTAACCTTTATGTCAACAGTAGAAAAATTGTACTTACGTCAACAGCAAGCATACCCGGGCATGCAAGCACATTTTATATAAAAATTCACGTGTTGCTAAGTATATTTCTGTTTTTTTTTTTTGTGAGAGTGTGTTTTTTTGTTCTATTTGTCTTTTGCTTGTGTTTTTTCCTACTTTGATCTGTTTGTATGCTTAAAATAAGAAGATAATAGTGATGATGAAACGATAGCATTTGAAGGTATTGCAGAAGAAAACGAAGTTGAAGTAGCTCCAGATGACTCCGATATCGAAGAAATCCAGCTACCAGAATATAACCTGGAAGACGAACCTGAAGATGGCGAAGAACTCGCTGATATACCCCGTGAAATTGGCACAGGCTATGTTAGCAAAGACGGAACAATTTGGTCTGTCTTTCCACCACATACTGCCAGATTCCGTAAACATAATAATCTAAGATCTGCTAATTATGGTGGACGGAATATTGTTTGCGATAATTTCTTTACAAGTTACAATTTAGCGAAAAGTTTGATGTTGGACAGTAAGTTATCGATGTTAGGTACACCGCAATTTGTTGTTCCAAAAGGACGTGAAGTAGAATCAACTATTTTTGGTTACAACAACAATATTTCCATGTGTTCCCACATCCCAAAGAAAAATAGATCAGTTGTGGTCCTTTCAACAACGCATAATACAAGCGAAGTGGGGGGTCCAAAGAAGAAGCCACTTTTGATATTGGACTACAACAAATATAAAGGAGGCGTTGATAACATGGATAAATCTATGGCGGAATATTCTACAAAGCGACGAACAAATAGATGGCCTTTGGCATTCTTCTACAATATCCTAGATGTGGCTGCCTTTGCAGCGTACATAATTTATGTTGAAAATAATCCACAGTTAAAGACTTCCACAAGTAGTCGTAGGATATTCCTACACAATCTCACCGAGAACGGGATAGCACCGGCAGAATTAAAACCAAAGGTAA
This sequence comes from Pollenia labialis, assembly GCA_949318255.1. Lineage (NCBI taxonomy): Eukaryota > Metazoa > Arthropoda > Insecta > Diptera > Polleniidae > Pollenia > Pollenia labialis. The sequence goes on along the minus strand of OX439141.1, from coordinate 141,520,624 downwards.
CTGCTACATATGTACTAAGCGTCGACCTACCAGGAAATCTTGCTCATTATGCAAGAAACGCGTATGTGCTGCACATTCCACTATAATTCCGAAATGCAAAAATTGCATTTAAAAATTATTCAATAGTTAAAATTGATACATGTTTTCTCTTATTATTTGATTAAATTATAATTTATTTGAATTAATTTTATTTTATTTTCTTTATATTAATTTTATTTTTACTTTATTAAAAATCGTAAATCTTATGAAATAAACATGCAATATTATTCCATTTTCATTTGTTTTTATATACATACCCAGGTATGCGGCTGTTGACGTAAGGGGTAGAAATGAAAAAATGACCACATCCATGGTCCAATTTTGTCCAATTTTATCCAAACTTCAGAATATGTTAAAAAACACTTCCAGTGAGGATATCATGAAATTTCAGACCGCTATGATAGCCACTTTCAGAGATACAGAGTTTTTAAATTTCAAAACATACCCGGGTATGTAGCTGTTGACATAAAGGTTAAGTAATTAATAGGGTGTTCAGTCGAATAATTCTTGTTCGATTAATCGAACAATTTTAGACGATTAATTGTTCGAATAGTTTAAAATTACTAATTTCGATTAAAGGATTAATCGAAGAATTTTTACCGATAAATCGAATAATAATAATATATAGTATTTCTCTAAAATGTATAATTTTTTGCAGTTTTAAGTCGAATAAACAAACAAAATGTATGTGTCCGTAGGAATTAAAACAACAGTCATGTTTAGTGAGTAAATTAGCTTAAATTTTTGGTACATTTTCTCAACACAATTAAAAAATTAATTTCACAAAAGAAAAAATGACAAAGGTGTGTTACCTCAAAGATTTATATTAATTTATCGGGTATATACTAGGAATAGAAATAAAGTGAAATTGAAATCGAACGATATTTTCAATTCAATTATTTACAAAATGACCATAGTTTAAACAATTTGCTCGATTTTAAATCAACTTCATTTCGATGGAACTGTCAGGACATAAAATAAAGTATTAGGATAAGATATGATTAATTATTGTTAGTTCATATTTAATATATGAAGATTCAATAAATAAATAATGAAAAAAATAATTCGATCGATTCTCTAGAGGAAATTAATTGCACAAGCATAGCAGATGGTGCAATGTCCGTGAAAAGTTTCAAGATCTCCAAAGTTATATTGACTCTTTTAAAATCTAAGTGCCCGAGAATGAAACAACAATTTGGAGCAACATTGACAAGTGTTATTTAAAAAATAATGTTTATTTACATAAGTACTAATTTTTTCTAGAATTATCAACAACAAAATCTCGTAATTTACAAATTTCTGGATTTTGAATTATTCGATTATTCGAATAATTTTAAAATTTTTTTCTTTTTATCGAATAAGTTAAAAATGCCAAATATCGATTAATTTTTTAATCAAACCAAAATAAAACCCGATTAATTGAACACCCAAGTAATTAAGTATAATGTACTTGTACTTGAAGAAAATCCGTACCATCGAAGCCGCTTCGGCATGATTTTAGTACGGATGAATTGATTTTTCGTAGGATGGTATGAAACTATTTTTTCTATATTGAATATTTTCTGTGTAAATAACATTTTATCCCAATTGTGATTGATTAACTCACAAAAGTGAATTTTATTTTTAAAAAAAATTATTTGCTAAAGAACTTATTTCTTCTCCTTAACTTGTTTGAGCTTTAAATTAAAAATTTATACTTTTTCTAAACTACTGCTTATGTTTAAAGTAAATTTTCTTGAGTATTTTATAAAAAATTGTATTTAAAGTTTCTATTGACTTTTTTATGGGGTTGTGGAGTGGTGGAGTGCGATTGATAGGGGATATATAGTACACTCACAATATTCTGTACGTAAAATTTACTGAATTTGTAATATAAAATAAATGAAAATTCAGTTAAAAACCGGTCTACTTATTTTTCGTTTATTAACAACGAAAAGTTCTTTTAATTTTTTTTACTGTCAAAAATTCAACCCCATGTTCCGTTAAAACAAATAAATTTTCAGTTATTTTATATAAATTAACTATCAAAAAATTAACTGAATATTCCGTAAAAACAAAAAAATATTCAGTTGTTGTTTTATTAAAATCAGTAATTTTCCTTTACTCCACAAAGTTGCCGAATTTCATAAAAACACCAGACAGACACCTGTCCGCTTGTTTTTCTAATGAGAGAGAGAACATTATTGTTTTCTTTCCCTGTTACACACGCTTGTTTTACTTTTGTTGTACTGACCTCGTTTGTTTACAGAAGAACTCACAATCATAAGATACCAGAAGCGTGACCGATATGGTTTCGCAATTATTTTTCTTTAAAAATTTGATGTATTTAACTAAATCATTTTAACAAATAGAAAATGGGAATTTGTTACACAAAACATCGTTTTGTAATGATAAGTTAAAAAAAAACAAATTTTTGGTAGTTTTTACGGAATATGCAGTTAGTTTTTTAACAGTTAATTTATATAAAATAACTGAATATTTCTTTGTTTTATACGGATTATTCAGTTGATTTTTTGATAGTTAATTTATATAAAATAACTGAAAATTCGTTTATTTTTACAGAATTCGCGGTTAAATTTTTGACAATAAAAATTAAATGAACTTTTCGTTACTTTAAATAACATTTTCATTTAATTTTACATAAAGAAGAATTTAACTTAATCAACGGACGATATTAACTGCAACTGAAAATCCGTATTAATATGCACTTGTTTTTTTTTATTAAATGTTTGAATCAGTTAAAAATAAATTTTCTTGGAATTTTACATTTTTATTTATTTAAATATGACTGAACGGAATACTTCTTAAATAAACTACAGTCCGTTACTGTAATAATATTGTGAGTGTAGATGCTTAAAATTCTATACAGACTGGTAGCGTTGGTGATTATAGAATCAATGCGTTTTACCCCCACGAAAGCTCTCTTTACGTTATTAAACTGGCTCCCGGTGAATATTACGGCTAGACAGTTGTATACTTGCTCGGCGGTAGGGCTGGACGCGGTGCATAGCTGGTCGTCTTGTTTATTATAGCCAACCAGGATGGTCAGTTACTCGATTTTTCCTGATAAGGTGGACAACTGCATCCCACAAACTTTTTTCGGTTCAAAGTACGTAGCCCATACGGTGTATGGAATAGGATGCATATTAAGTTGCCTTTCATAGACCCGACCTTATTGGTCTATACTGACGTTTTGCAGAAAGGAAGAACCGTTGGCGACGGTTTCTATATGGAGGATCTGGATATAAATGTTCCCTTTTGTCTACCGGATGATTGTAGTGCCCTGCTACCAAGCGGGGTCTGCTGTAAGGAGGCCTCCTAACTGTCTGAGGTATCATCGCATATCGATGGATATACATATGTATATTAACTGGTAGCAAGGCTAGCAAGTTTCTATACGATATTCTAAGTTCACTACAGAATGTCGGGTAACTTTAAATAAGATTACGAAGCATTCTAGAACAACGCTAACGTGGATACCTGGGCGTGCGCACTACAAGGGAACTACCATGCGAACTAGAAGATGAGTTTGTCAAACGAGGTGGTCACCTCGATGACAGATTTCTGGCTGAATTTACTAGCTTTACAATGGCTCACTGCAAGTCGCTGATTGAGCCCGATTCGTATACATTTGCGCAGTAGAGGTCGACTCGTAAAACAACCTGTTTCGTATACAAGGTGTGATTTCTATTTACTTTCAATGGGAAACATATTTGAACAGTTAGGGATAAATGGGCGCCGACTGGTAGCGACTCATGCGAAGAGAATATGTCTGGAATTAAATAACTACTGAAGAAGTTGTGTTTCATTCTCTCTGTCATTGTCTGTCACATTGTCTGTTCAGGACATTTGAAAAATCGGTATTACCTGTTTTGAGGATCAATCTAAATTAGATAGAACTATGGTTAATTCTTCTCTTTATTAGGAAGACGAATTCGTTGAATGCTGCAATAACACCTATTTAGCAACTGCTCTCACAAAGGGAACACTTAAGGAGCCAAGTGAGCTGCCTGCAGAAGGAACATCCTTATTATAAGTGTGTTCCAAATATTGCAATTTTGTGCTAAAAATTAAATGTTTTTGGAAAAAACAAAAGTTGTAAATTTTCATTTTAAAAAAGCCCGTTTTGGGTAAAAAAAGTGTGTGCTTTGTAAATTTCTATTTACTTCACCGAAGGTTAAAACGTATTACTTTTTCTTACCGTTTATAATTTCTACAATATTCTGTATCCCTATTAAAAGACAAGTTCAAATCACAATGTCCGTGTGTCCGTTTAAATGGGTTTTTCGCAGACCCCAGATATGATGGGGACTAGGTAGTCATATTTTTATTTTTATGGCCCAGAATTGTTTGCTATTAAAATTCAGCCTGATCGATCTGCAAGTGACTGAGATATGAGCAAAAAACTACGACTGCCTTTAATTTTACCATTTAATCCCTTATTTTTGTTTTTTAATTAGCAAGAGCAAACGTTTCTAAATTAGGTTCCAGCATCTTGGTTATCAGTATACAACATCCGAAAAAATGTGAGCGGTATTGGATAAGTGGGGATGGTTATTCTCATGCAAAGACATTATTGATATTGTATATCTGGAAAATAGCAAGAGCCAAAGTTTCCAAATTAGGTACAATCAACGCAATAATTATCATCCGAACAAATGTGGCTGGGAGTTGAGAGGTGGGCGTAATGCAAAATATATTTATTTATTTATAAAAGACGTTGTTTATAAAACTTTCTGTTCGTATCGCACAATGGTGAAGGGTATATAAGATTCGGCTAAGCCTAATATAACACTCTTACTTGTGTTTTATTTAATTTGTGAATAAAATACAGCTTTTTTGAATAGTGTAAAAATATTGTGCGATAGTCTCTTTTTACACTTCCATAATCATGTTTCATTATATTTGAGACAGTTTTTTACCGCCAATAATCCTGTGTAGACGTGCAAATGCTTAAAAAAATAAACAAAATTTTTTGTTGTAAATGTTAAATATAATTTAAATTGTTATTATTTATTACTGCTACAAGCAATATTTTACATAACCTCTTGTAACAGACATTTAACACATTAAACATAACACTTTCGGTTTCTTAAAAACCCTCCTCAATAACTGCCTCCTGACTGTATTGCTCCCAACCTTTCCCCTCCCTACCCCAAACCATTGATCACTCTCGCCATCACACTAATTCAGCTCAATTTAAGACGAAACATGAAAAAAATATACTGGCCAAAAAAAGTGATTTTCCAATGTTTTGTGGCAATAAGCAACAAATTAAAAAAAAAAAAATACAAAAATCGGGGAAAAAAGTGCAGACGTACATACATAAATTTTAATGTCCTCACATGGATTGTTTTGTTTGTATGTATAAACTGCCATAAACAACATGTTGCATTTATAAACTAAAAAACGAAAAAGAAAAATTATATAAATTTAAAAAAAAAAATTAAAAACAAAATCACAACTTAACCAAAAAAGGAGACAAAAATTCCATACTACAAAATATATAAATTTTAACAGACTCTCATTCAAAAACATTAACGTGATTAATTGATGTTTAATGGTTAATAAAATTCAAACGTGTTTTCTGTTCAAAAAAATAAATAAAAATTTACTAAAATTCATTGAATAATTAAGGAAAAATTATAATGATAACAACAGTAACTGACGGAAAAATTACAAACTTTACCGAAATCTGTCAATATTTTATAAAAAAATTTCTTATAATTAATTTTTTTTATGAAAAATCATTAAAATTGTTAGATGTGTAATATAATTTAAATAAAAAATGTTTTCCTGAATAGAGAAAACTATCAGCAGGTTGATTTGCGTATTTAGGCTTTGCATAAATATAAATATAGTTCTTTATGATTAACCCTGTAAAAGCCCTGCCTTATAAAAAATTAGAGAATGTGTTAAGCTTTTACAGCATTTACATTTAAAATTAAAAGAACTAATTTATGACCTTTCGCGATAGAAAGCTTTTAAAAGTTTGTGTCTTAAGTCTTTTGTTTGCTGTAGAAAAAAAAACTTAACAACATTAATTAAACTTAACTAAATCGATGACTTTTTATGTATGAATTACTAAAAATTATGTACACTTAAAGCTAAAGAACATAGTGTTCTTCACTTGACCTCTTTATAACATTGACCTGATTTCCTTTCTAAAAATTTCTATAAAATCCAATTTTTCTCCCGTTTGTTATTAATATTTCCCATCTAAATCTTTGCGCATACTTTTATAGAAATACGTATGTATATATAACTTCATTCGATAACATTTTAATTTTTAAATTGCATTTTTTAATTTCATTTTAAATTCCACTTAACTCTGCAGCAGCAGCCGCGCAGCAATTACTAAATAGAGCAACTTGCAACATTCGAGACAAAGTGCAACAAGCAGCCAAACGATAAAGAGAAAAACTTTTATAGCAGTATAAAGAACAGAAATCAGCAACATCTTCTGCTTTTTTTTAAGTCGATGATGATTTCTTATTTTTCTGTGTGTCCGTCTGTCCGCCAGATATTTCAAGTCATAAATTTGATTTGTAAGCGTGCAGTGAGATCTAAAACAGGGCATAACTTTAATTTAAAAATCAGACAAAAGAAGAAAAAAAACTTGAAAAAAACGAAGATCACATACAAACATTACAACAACGAAAAGTAAAATTTGTTATTGTAGAAGTTCATCAACAGCCGGAATAAATCTTGAATTGAATGAAAATTAAGTAAAAGAAATAAAGAAAAGAGAAGATGAAATGAATTTTAAAGATCGAACACACATCCTCGAAAGAAACTACACACACACCAGATAGTAAATCCCATATACTTGTGGAAATAAGAGCGGGCATTAAGATAAAGAAATTAAACAATTGTTTTACGGTGGTTTGCATTGAAAGAGAAACGATTAATATTTTCTTTGATTTCAATAAAGTTAAAAATATTAAAGGAAAATAGACTTTATATAAAAAGCTAAAAGCCTTAAAATTTCGGAATTTTTAACATTTAAGGGTGGTCCAACAATAGTGCACAATGTTAATTGGGAGTCACTCCTTAACGTCAAGTTTATTGCCCATCTTAATTTGGCATTTCTTTGTTTTAGTTTTTGACAAATTAATAAATCAAAATGCATTTCATGCACTTCGTGATTTTTTTGGTCAGCATAATCGACCAAATGTATACACAATCGGGTTGCATTGAGTGCAAATTTGAGTAAACCGGGTCTGTGGAAATTGTGAAAACACTTGTGCATGCTCGCCCAGTTTCTTCTGCGTCATCGGACCGTCTTCTTCGAAAATGCGGTCGGCCAAGCAGTTACCGTAAATGGTGTTCAATGTCGCGAGAGGATAACGGCTTTCTTGTAGCCAGAAATTAAGGGTATGGACCTGGACGATATGTGGTTCCAACAGGATGGTACCACTTGCCACACAGCCACGATTATGTGAAGAATTTACAATTTAAAAAATGTCAAATGTGAATAAAAGCAAAAAGACAAAAAAAAATCGCCAAACCAAATTGCCATCTTAGAAAAGTACAAGAAAAAAGGCAAACATCTTTACGAAGAAAAAGCGCTACAAACGCGAAAGTGGTCGGTATATAGTTTGGAGATCAATTTTGTTCAGTTGGTCATTTATTTCTTCTTGCTGCCATTTTACCATAAATATATCATCACATAAAATACAAAATAAGGAATCAGCAAACAATTCAAAATTGACTTTTCATTGATTTTTGTTCGTTTTGTTTATTTATTTTATTTATTTATTTATTTAGTCTATGGATTACCTCCTTTCAGACAAAAATTACAAAATTTAACATCATCTATTTAAATATAAAATTAAATTCAGTTTGATAGTATTAATATTCAAATTCATATCAATAATACTGTACAGATCATTAAAGTTTACACATATTCGACGAAAAGGGTCAGCATTTGCATAATTTTGTTGAAAGTATTCAATTGATAACGGCTGGTAATAACGTGTAGGGCGTTGGGGAACATTAAAAAATAAACTGTTTAACAGGAACTCCGAGCAAATATTGCCTTTAATTAGATTGATAACAAATATGACATTCAGCATTGTTCGGCGGCTTTTTAAAGTTGGTAAATGAATCTCCAATAACCTGGTTCTATATGGAGGAAGATATATAGATGGATTTGGGTAAGTGCTCCGTAATATGAATAGCAGAAATTGTTTTTGGACAGACTCAATGCGATCACTATGAACGTTGTAATATGGATCCCAAATTATTGAGCCATATTCGATTATAGGTCTGACAAGTGCTATATACAACTGTTTTGTTATAGATCTGTCAGAGAATTCCTTTGACCAACGTTTAATAAATCCAAATACACCACGAGCTTTATTAGTACACATGTTAATATGTTCTAAAAAAGATAACTTAGTGTCAAATAATACACCGAGATCCAAGAAAGCATTAACAACTTCCAATTTGTGATCACCAATAAAATAGCAGCCAATAGGTCTAGTTTTTCTGGAAAAACGTATATGTTTGCATTTTTTTAAATTTATATCCAATAAGTTTATTTGGCACCAGTTGAAGAATAAATTTAAATCCTGTTGTAAGTAGGGTTGAACAATGGAGTCAGCACAACTTGAAAAAATTTTTACATCGTCAGCATACATAAGTATATTGGAAAATTTTATTGTGGTAGGTAGATCGTTGATATATAATAAGAAAAGTATTGGTCCGAGATGACTACCTTGTGGAACACCAGAGTTGACTATAATATGTTTAGATAATGTATTATTAAAACACACACGCTGTTCACGACGTAAAAGATAAGATTTTAACCAATTCAAACAGCAATTCGTAAATCCCATTAAATACAGCTTATGCAATAGAAGTTTATGGTTAACTCTGTCAAAAGCCTTACTAAAATCAGTGTATATAACATCGGTATAGCATCCGTTTTTAAAGCCATTATTAATTATTGTTGTCAATTCTAATAAATTAGTCGTAGTTGAACATCCTTTACGAAAACCATGTTGGAAAGGTGTAAGTATGGAAGAGACTTGTTTACTTAAATATTCAGTAAGATATTGTTCAAAAAGTTTGGGAATGATGAATGTTAAACTACATGTTAACAAAAAATATTTTATCCCTGAGATCAAAAATTACGCACCTTGTACACCTTGTAGTTATTGATATTGTGCAACGTTTTTTGCTTCTCCTGTAAACTTATAAAAAGTGTTGTTACTTTATTTTGTATTTTAGGTGACAAAATTATCGAGACAAAAAATTGTTCCAACAATTAAACCTTTTAAACCACTTTGCGCTAAAATAAATTTAGATTTATGTTTGCAAAAGTCGAAAAAAGAATAACAGATGAAATTATTTTCTAGTAGTTGTTGAATAAACGTAAAATGAAATTCAAACAAGCTTAAGAATAGTTTGGATGAATATCTTAACTTATTTTTGGTTATTTTTCTTCTTTTAAACCAAAGCGGCACACAAATAGAGAAAATAGTCAAAAAAATGCAAAAAAAAAACTGCAAGTAGGCAATAGAGTATAAGACTAAAAATGCCGCAATGAAATACTTATTGCATCATCAAACATACAATCAAACAAACCCAAAGAAACAAAAAAAAAAAAAACAAACAAATCCAACTGAACCCAACTCATTTCAGCCATGCAACCAGTCAGTCCCAAATGGAAAGAGAACAAAAACAAAAAATACACATACAAATAGTACTTACGTATGAGAAGTATTCGTTATTGGTCAGTACTAAATGAATTACAACCTAGACCTGGGTAATATTTGAATGATGACGATGATGGTTGCTAGTTTTGTTGCAAGTAGATGGGGTAAAAATTACCACATCTAAAGCAACAACAAAAAAAATAAAAGAACCAGCCAAAAATATGTATTCAAGTTGTAAACGCAGGAAAAGAAACTATGTAAAATTTGCAATAAATTTTGAATGAAATTGATAAGGCGTCAAAATAAATCAAACCAATGACTAATCAACGGCAAAGGTGTAAATTCACTATCTTAAGAACTTAACAACGATGGCAACAAACCAAGTCACACAACAAACATTTCTTATTTTATTTTTATTTAACTAAATAGACAAATCGCAAAGAAGACAAATAAAATTAAATGTGCACAGCCATACAAACATTGGTGCAAACAAATGTGGCATGCAATATAAATGATGGCAAGAGATGATTCGCAGTATGAAAATGTATTTGAGAGGACATTCATAAAATTTCACACAAACACTTTAAAGCACTAAAGTGTTCGTTCATCGTTTTATAGAAGAGATTAGAAAACATAAACCATCGTCTATTTGTTGCAATGGTGACGACAATGTTGATGAAAATGTTGCTTCAAACGACAAAAGAATTATTTAATGAGATAAATCTTAAAATATTTAATAAAAGATAAACCAATAAAATTGTTTTAGAAAAAATTGTATAAATGTTTTAATCTTTATGGTTTTGTATTGGCATTAAATTTTTTAAACGTTTTTTTTTTTTAATTTCTATAGTTAAGAGCACGACGTTAATTGGTTGTCCCGGCTGAAATACTTAAACCAAAACCTTATGTTCACCAGCTGTATAGTACACGCAGAGAAAAATATGTTCAACTCCAACAAACCTTTTTTTTAAAGAAAATGTAAAACATATTATGTTTAATTAAACATTATTATTGCCACCCGCCATTTTTTCCCGAAAATTTGGCTATAGTTGGCAACACTGGTTCTTACCATCAATAATACTGCCGTAATCATGCATGATATTCCGAAAATATCGCGAGTCAATAATTAGACATGGCTATCAGAAAGTTAAATTCTGGTAAAATGGCAGGAATATACCGTATCGCCTCGGAAATGCACACACAATATTCTATTCGTAAAATTAACTGAAGTTGTAAAATAAAATAAATGAAAATTCAGTTAAGAACCTGTCTATTTATTTTTAAATGATAAGTTTATTTAATTTTTACTGTCAATAATTCAACCCCATATTCCGTAAAAAAGAAATGAATTTTCTGTTATTTTGTATAAATAAAAAAACTTACTACATATTCCGTAAAACAAAGCAATATTCAGTTATTTTATGTTATTCAGTAATTTTATATAACACAAGTCCACTCCACAAAAGAATTTCTCAAAATACTAGAACGACACCTGTCCGCTTGTTTTTCTCTTGAGAGAGAGATAGAAAGAATATTATTATTAGTTACACTTGTTTGTTGTACTGACCCCGTTGTTTACAGAAGAACTCCCAATTATAAGACAAAAGCAGCATGCCAGATATGGTTTCGCAATTATTTTAATTAGAAAATGCAGGGACCGTAACTGTTATGACTTTTATTAAAAAAAATCAAGAAATAAGAGTTATTTTTGATTTTTATATTTTTAGATAGAAAATAAGAGTTATTTTTGATTTTTATTTTTTCAAATGAAAAATAAAAGTTATTTTTGATTTTTATTTTTTTAAATGAAAAATAAAAGTTATTTTTGATTTTTATATTTTTATATCAATAATAAAAATCAATTCAAAACTCTTATTTATTTGTTGATGCCGTATGTATAATAATATGCTGCTTCATTCAAATTTCTATATGAATATAATATACAAGCATATAACTACTGGCAGGATCAACCAGAATAATATTTCAAAAATATTATCTAAAAATAACGGACATTCAGCCATTGCCTACTGCGTCCACGTCATTTTTTCAATTTTACCATTCTCACAGAATTTGCGGTTAGTGTTTTGATGTACAATTAAGAATTATACTTCTTCAAAATATAGAAGCTTTTATATGCCCTCTTATAGCACCTAAGCTTAGAGGTTATTATTCAGCTTACTACTTAGTATTTTAATAAATATTTTCAAGAAAACATCCAATTTTTAGAGTTTTCGTTTATCATATAATGCAAAAATTACTTCCTTCCTATATGACAAATTACTTAAGACAACATAAAATATAACGCTAGTTATACGCTAAAAAAATAGTATACACCCCAAATTTACGAAAACATTCCCATCGGATTATAAACATAAAATATTACGGAGAATTTGTATTTAAACAAAAACCCATCCAATATCATGTGAATTACATTAAACAATTCAATATGCAATTTTTGATATTGACGATATTTTTTGTCGACTTGCTTTTCATAAGCAAGTTCTTATAGATAGTTACGTGTAACTTCACCGCCAATTTCAGTTTTTGAAAAATTAAAAATTCATAACTTCGGTTTTAAATAAAATTTTTTAAATTTTTTTTTGATTATGAACAATAATAAGCTTAACTAAAAATTTGATAAAAAAAATTTTGATTTTTTTCAAAATTGTGGATTTTTTTTTTTTTTGAAAATTGCACAAAGTGAACATTGGGATAAATTCGTGTTGAAAGCTGTTTATAAAAATTTGAAAAATTAAAATTTTTTAAAAATTCTTTTTGCAAATGAACAATTTAGATAATTTATGTAAATAATTTAAAAAAAAAAATCAAAATTTTTTCAAAATTGTAGATTTTTTTTTTAAATAAAAATTTTATACTTAATAGCATTTAACTAGAGTTTTTTTTCCCGGAGTTTTTCGATTCCCGGGAAAACGGGAAAAATTTTTAAATTTGCCGGGATCCCGGGATCCAGCTCCATATAAATAATACAAAGTAAATTTGTTTTAAATTAATGAAAAAAACTTTTTTTTTAAAAAAGCGTAAGGGAACTTGTTTACAAAGTAAGTAAAAGAAATGTCTAAATACTACAAAAATTAATGAAAGGTTAAAAGAGGAACTTGAATTATTTTTACCTTACGATTTTATATGTAAATTTTGTATCATTATGCTCTAGATACAAGATAAAAAGATAACATAAACATAACAATTTAATTCATAAAACAATAATAAAAACAAACAAAAATTATGGTACTCAAGTTTTGAGATCAAAAAGTAAATTTATAAAATAGATAAAATATTTTAAATAAATATGTTTTATAAATATATATATTTTAAATAAATATATTAAAATTTTTTAACAGCTTAGGAAATAACATTAAGACAGACCCAATGCGTTTAGAAAGTCGGCAAAGAGTATATTTCTTATATTAGTTACTTATTACCATGTTCCCGAAACATTTCGTTCACTTTTTTACCGAGATTGGACAAATAGTTTAAAGTGCAAAAGTTAAAAGTTGTTGCATATTTCTAATTCACAATCCGAAGTAATTTTTCTTTTTTATACACAACGTCTTTATCAGTCAAATGTATGTCAAGGTTGATGCAAAAAATAGCATCAAACGGACTTCTTCTTACAAGATCCACCTGTAATCTTTAGGACAATGTGTTTTTAAAATTGTTTGTTGTAGTATCTTACACGAGTTTCCATAGTTTTTCTTTATTTCGGTTTCCCAGCACTTCCCAGATATATAAGCCGTCACAAAATGAAAAAAATTTATGTTTATCACCTCATAAACATATCGTCATATCTCAAAATTAATTTTAAGTTAATTAAGCAAGGTGTTCCTTCTACTTTCTCGTAACAAAACATCTCGTAACAAAACAAACTGAACCGAAGTTATAGCAAAATATATGTATCTTTAAATCGGTACATTTTAACTTTTATCGCATTTTGCCATTTTGTAGATATGGCTTTGCTGCAATAAAGGAGCGATATTTTTGGATATCTCCTATTTGTAAGACTTGTCCATGGACAATTAAAATTTACTGCCTGCATCTTATTTTGAATTTATGTTCTTTATTAACTCTTCACTTCACTAAATTTATTAATTATCAACTGTTGCACGGCACATTCTGCTTTTGGTAGATTTATTGCGTCAGTAGACATTGATTTACGAACATACTCACTTCTCGTTATTGATCTAATCGACAACCCATCAACAGATGCTAATTTTTAGAGAATATAAAACTAAATTTCAAAGTATAATTAACTTTTTGCTGAAACTATGAGGAACTTTTATTTGCCGGGATCCCGCAACAAAAATCCCGGGAAAACGGGAAAGAAAATAATTGAAAAAAACCCTTATCTTATCCACTCAGGACATTACATGTTGACTTTTATGTTTCTAGGTCCAATATTAACGATAAATAAAAAAATACCAGTTGTAGAACCAAAAAGCTAAACAAAAATATCAAATTTCCCGTATTTCCCATTTTGGTACTATTTTTCCCCCCATTAAAGTATTAAAAATTTCAGTATTGTAGTGGGAGCCCATAATTTAGTACGAATATGTCAAAGAATGGAGGAAAATGTTTTGTAAAAAAAGTACCAAAAATAGTTACGATTTTCACCCCTTAATTGTTCGAATTTCGTAAAAGTACCAAATTCGTATTCGTATTTTTTTGATAAGTTTCGAATGTGGTATAAACTTTGGTTCTATGTTTATTGGTTCAAAAGATAGATGGGGTGTCAAAAAAGTTCCAAAATTCAGGTTTTACCCGTTTACTCCCTAAAAGGGCCGAATTTCAAAAAAGTACCAGACACCTGTCCGCTTATTTTTCTAAAGAACAACGATAAGTTTTACATTTTTTTTGTATCTCTTTTAGTTTTAGACATATAAGGTTACCGTATTTTCCCGTTTTTACCCTTCTTTACCCTCTAAACATTTGAATTTCCAAAAATCCCGTCTTAGTGGATCGATTTGGAGAGTGACCAATCTCTGGTCCAAATTTCAAGTTATTAGCTTCAGGCGTTTAGGCTGTGCGATGATGAATCAGTGAGTCAGTCAGTGAGTCAGTCAGTAACGTTACAATTTTATATATATATGTATAGATTATGTGACTTATCCATTATCAGCTATAAAAACATGAATGCATAGAAATAGCTTATAAGTTTTGGCTGCCATTTGATGACGTTATTCATAAGTTTTTTTTTACTGTCAAGCCTGGTACTCTGTTCAACATTTCACGTGAAATGCTGTCAAAATGCATATGAAAAAAACTTGTGCGGAATATCTACGAAATAATGTTGATGGAGTTGTACTCTGTTTATTTTGTGAAAAAGTTCCGAAATGTTTCTGGCAACATTTTTTTACAACTGCAATAAAATGTAAGTTGCCTTTATTTCACGTGGAATTTTAAGCAAAAGCAAAAAAGTATGAACTTAATATTAAAAAAGAAATAAAAAATTAAAATAACGCAATCGGTAACAGTTTTTTATCCATATTTACTTTTTTTTATAAAATTTTTTATTAAAAAAAAAATAATTTTAGTAAAATACATGTGGCGTTTGTTTACATAGACGAAACAATGTAGCATACTTTGAAGGAATAAAAACGTCAAATTGTACAAACTCGCAAGATTGGTAACATTGATAAATGCCAAAATTTTCGTGTGGAATAATCAATGTTGCTCAACAGTTTTCACAAATTTGAACAGAGTACTAGGCTTAAGGCGGGTGCCATTACAAAGACATGATTGGTTTATATTTCGTAACATTATGATTACCGATCCAACTTTGAGTTTGAGATTATGAGGCGGTAATCCGGATAATTACAGGGAGTTTAAAAATTCGATTGGATAGTTGACGACATCGTTCTAAGAAGTAAAGGAATCTACCGATTTGTACGCCTTCAATTCGCCAGCGATTTCACTTTGAATGCTTAAATTCAGTTCGTCGATATCAACGTTTTTCGCAGCTAATACAGCACGTTCGCTCAACCGATCATGATTTCTGCAATTTTGTGTTATGTTTTGAAACATCTTTCGGATGAGTTCGGACTTTGATTCGGTGAATTGGCAGAAATTGAAATATCCACCGGGAGTTTGCCGTTTCCTATGTCTAGCAATAGTTTGGAAAATACGTCTTGAGATTGATTGTTCTGCAGTTCGACCCGCATGTTCAGAGTAACGTGTTTCCACAAAGCTGACGGCTTCAAACACGCATTAACTTCCGGACAAAATAATTTTTATATTGAGCTTGACATCTTATTTCTGAGAGAGACAGAAATTATTTTGTTCGGCAAGTTGTTTCTTGAATTGGTTTACTTTTATTACTATTTTTGTTTTATGATAATGTTTATTAAATATTTTTATTATTGAGGTTTCTGTTTTCCTCGCGGGCTAATTATGATCAATAATTTGTTAAAAAATGTAAATAAAAAACATTTATGGTAAATATATTTGATTTTCCCAACGTTTCGTTCGCTTTTTTCGAACTTCTTCAGGGGTTGTTTTTATTCCATAATGATGAATTACGGTTTGCATTTGTATTGCACTTTTTCAACTTTTTAATATTAAAAACTGGACTACACGACACAGAAATAAATAAATAATAAATAAAATACAACACAAACACCGAATAATGGTCACACTTAATGAAATATCACAGAACTAAATTTTTTTAATTTTTGTTCTGAACAAAATGAATTGAGCGGGCACTTTTTTTTATTTTGTACATACAAGTTGAAATTATTGTTTTTTTTTTGCTGAATAATTTAATAAATAAAAAAAAAAAATAAATCACTTTCCTTTTTTCCTCCATTTTCTTTAACACACTTTTAGAAAACAATTGAAGTAAGTGGTGTGCTAGTTGCGCAGCCATTTTGTATAGTTGTTTAGGGAGCCTACAGACGACATGTTTTTTACATCTGACTTGTCAACTTTGCAAGTCACATGTAATTGTGCATGTCTGTCAAAACTGCTATTTTACGTAAGGATTATAATACTCGGTCACAAACGTACATGTATCTTGCTTCTGACATTGTCCCTGTTTTTTTTCGCATAGTTATTGCACAAAAAATTTTTTTTGCGCCGTAAATGAGTTCAGCCGTCTTGAAAATTTTTTCTTTAAATTCGAAGATGCCAATTTTGGATATAATAATGAAATGTTTTATATATATGTACATTATTTCTTTTAAAAGGTTAAACAACTTACATTTATCGATATTGTAAAATGACAACATCAGCCGGGTAATGATTCCGTCAATAGTGCACCGCCGCTGCCGGCTTCCTTGCGGCATTGATTTCAAAAAATTTATTTTTTATTTTTTCAAAATAACAACAGTGATGTCAGATGGTTTGCGGGAAGAAAATAGAGCACGCTCTAATTGAAATTTTGTCAGATGACTTTACGTCTGACTTTTAGACACGACATGTATGTATTTTGCAGTGGGAAATTTGACATGTCAAATGACAAAAACATGCTTTACATCTGTTAACCATATGGTAGCTTTGTTTTTGTGGAAACATTTTCCGAAATAGATGAATCGGTCTGCAGAATACTCTCAGTAAAAATATGACTCTCGGACAAAAATATTGTTCGGAACGCATGGATGAATCCACCTTTAATCCCTAGTTAGCTGACAGTAACAGTAACGTTGCAAATCAGCTGCTGCATTTTCTTACCTGCTTAATGTACTTACTGGGGCTTAAGTGTTACAAAATCAACATTAACATATTTCCCAACAAAACAGTTATTCTCTAAATATTATTTATAACTAAAGCTTAACTTAATTACCCGTTGATTTGCTTTGACATTTTCTTTCAATTTCTGTTTTACCCATTTAAACACATACTCGCATAAATTTCTGGCCTCCAATTAACTACTTTGACACGTTTAACCCATTTTAGTTGTTGCTTTTGCTATTACAGTCGAACTTCTTTATAGTGAACTTCTATATAATGAAGTTCTCCTTATTATGAACTTAAATCAAGAACACAACTTTTTCGTTCCACTTTCAATGTATTTTGATCTCCGTATAATGAATTTCCATACAGTGAATTTTTCTTTACAATAAACAAAATTTTGGAACCAAAAATACATTTCACGTGTGTTTTTGTCTCCATATAGTGAACTATTTTTTGCAGCTTTATTTTTCACTTGTTAGCAGCACTATTTATTAAGAAAATAAGAAATGTACCGTAAATGAAAACAAAAAATTTAATGATTTGACTTTTAACACCAGTTGCCCGAGTTCAGTGAACGAAAATGACGCACCGGAGTAGCATTTCTCTTGAAAAAAGTTATTAGTAATTAATAAAGTTGAAGAAGGGACATCAAAGAAAAAAGATATAAGTAGCTAAAGAGTTTGTATTTCTTCCCAGTACATTATCAAACATTTTAAAAAACAAGTCAGTAATTCAAACAAAAATATCAGATAAATAAATAAAAAAAAAAAAATTTCTTTATAATGAAGTTTCTATATAGTGAAATAATTGTCTGTCCCCGTGGAGATTCATTATAGGGAAGTTCGACTGTATTACAGGAAAAATTTCATCCTTCTCAAAGTTCTTTCAGCACTATTATGCGTGTCCATAAATTATCATTGTGGTATATATATGATATCATAGAAGTCACTTATTTACTCACCTAGTCACTCATACGCTCACTAGGTGATATGTCGTCTCATTGCCATGAAATTTAGATACGTATTATAACAATTTTTCATATCCCCCCAACCAGTCTTTTGCAATTCGTATGCGTTTTATTTAATCATCATTTTGCAGTTTGTGTAACCTGCAGGCATAATGCTTCAATTTTTTGTTTCAATACCGGACCGAGTGAAAAAAGTAAGTTGTTGCAACGAAAATAGTGTCCAAAGAAAAGTACATACAGCTGAAGTGAAAAAAAAATTGTTTGAGGAAAAAAGGGAAACAAAATTGCATGCTTCATGTTGCACGCATGCAAATTTAAACGCTTTGGAATTTTCTCCCGCATTGCATGGTAGTAAAAGGCAAACAAAAACAAACAAAAAAAAAAAAAAAAAATCTTGAAAAAATTGTTAAAGTTTTTGTTTTTCTTTTTTTTTTGGCTTTTTCTTCCATCATTTTGGCCTCACACCAAGTGCAAGAGATGTATGAAATTTCTATTTCTGGTAGGTTGGTTTTGTCCGGTGGTAGGAAGGACGGCAGACGTATGGATGGACAGACTGTCGGTTTGTTTGCTTGGCTTAGATGGCTTAACATGGGAGCACCCTGGGTGCATGTGTGCAAATTGCTGAACTATGTTTTCCCCTTATATTTTTTTTGTTTGTATTTTCGGTACACTATTTTTTTTTTATTTCTATTTTGTGTTAGTTTGCTGTTGTTTGAACGCAAACTAATGGAATTTGTTGCATAAAGTGTGTAAATTTTATTTTATTACTTTTTCTCTCGCTTTTATTGGATTTAGAAAGGTTAAAATAGGTTGCATGTGAAAGCAATCTGAAAGTGAAAAAATCTTTTATAGATAACGATAACAAATAGGGCCTAAAAGAAATACTTTTATTTAAAAAAAAACAAAAAATAAAATAAAAACAAATGTGGAGTTGTTTAGTGGTAATACATGATATAGAGATCCACTATATTTGGTTTTTTATTTAACTTAAAGTATCTAAACAAAATTTTTTTTATTTTCATATTTTTCACAATGATTTTTCCAGTGTTTAAAAAACTGCAGTCGAAACCAAAAACTGTCAAACAAAATACGAAAATTTATTTTTGGCAACGACTGTTTACATTTAATGGATAAGACGTCAAAGCAACAGTTTTTATTTTTTTTTTTTTTTACTAATGGCAAATGAAAAAGTTGAATCAATAGCAGTTTTTCTACTTTGACTGCAGTTTTTTAAACGATGGATTTTTCAGTTTGTAATAAAAATCTTTAAGTCCAGTAGTTTTAAAATTGTAATATAAAATTGAAAAACAACAAAAGCGCAAAAAAATTAATAACTCAGTAAAATTTAGAAATCTATGGCAAAACAGAAAAACTGCTAAAGTTGACTTAAGCTAAATTAGGGTTAATTGCACACCTGAGATCTTTATCTTTATAACTACCGATGGGTTAAGTTTTACCAATTTTGAACGATTTTTTAGGAAGTTGTAGTAAAAATGACTAGTTGTGAATAATTTAGTGTACACCAAATAAAAAATTTTCTTATTTTCCAAAGCAACAATTCCACATTTTTAAAAAAGGAAATTAGACATATAAAGAAGCTGTACCTTAGGTGAACGAATTTTTAACAAATTTTATAAAAAAAAATAACATTTAAAAAATACGACTTTCCCTACTTCGAAGCAGGTTTTTAAGGGAAAATATTAAAGAATAACTGCAACAAAAGAGTGAGCTGATCGTTACACTCACTAGTTCTTATATGCATTGAATTAATCGCTTCTTTTATCAAAAATGTACTGCTTTAAAGTAGGAATTCGCAAAAAAAATGCATGCCTCCCGTAACGGTGATGGTAAGCGAATATTTAACATTGCTCCTTTAAAAACCTGCTTCATTGAAAGCTCAATTATTTCTTGGGAAGTCCGTCAATTTGATGAAACGATTTAAATAAAGTATGTATGTAAATTCTGAGTCCCTGAGTAATTCAAAGTCGATAACCCAATGCCCGTTCGTCTGTCTGTATATTCTACTCACTCTACTCATTCTACGGACTCAATATATTTGACATTGAAGACCAGCAAAATCGATTCAGAAGGATAAGAGTTATGAATCCAAATATAGAATAATCACCCTAAGAAATAGATTTCTTTGTTACAACATTGCGATATAAATTTCACTAGCCAACACGTTTTTGGACTGGAGTAACCAAATATCTTCACTAGGGTGATTTGATGGGCTGAATTGGAATTTTTAATTGGTTTTTCTCTATCACGTCAGGTTTTTGAGACACAAAAAATGCTTTTATTCGTTTCTTACATAAAAAATCACTAGTTTATTTAAAAACCAATGGGTTGTCAAAAGTGAATGACGTTATTTGAACATATTTTGTAATTTGTTGGTCCAGTTTTTTACGTGTTAGAGTCAAGCATGCTTTTGTCTTAAAATCCTCGATAATTTCTTTTGTTATAAATTTTTTAAGTAAAATCAAAATTGAAATTACTTTTTGATAATAAACAGGCAGGTGCACGGCCTAAAAAACACTTAATTGACAACATCTTTTGTAAGTTGTTGTTGTTTTTATTTTGGTTTTCTTAACCTACTTACAACTACAATTAATGTTGAGAGAATTTCAACTAATTGTAGTGGGGAATGTAAAATGAGATGAAGCCACTGTTTATTGTTGATGTTGTTTTGTTTAAGGTTTGATATTATTACAAGTAGAACTGTTGCTATAATTCTTATACGTTTAACAGTTTTATTTGGTTTAATATCTTTAGTTTTTCTAAAATCTTTATGGATGAAGTTTCCTGATGATCTGGCCTAAGCAACCAGTGAAATGCGCATAGGAATAGCTTATCCCATCAACAATAAATTTCAAGTGTTTTATCAATAATAAAAACTGGGAATTAAGCACGAATAACAAAATCTTTTGAAAATTTAAAATCAAATTTTAAGTTTTTGTGTAAAGGGTGTTGGTTACGCTTGTGGGAGTGAGGGGGTGAACAATGTTTAGCGAAATAATGCGACTAGCCCATACACGCATGTAAAATGTAGTCCATAAGTGACTAGGACTAAGCCAAAGGTAACCCCAATGTGTGGAAAAAATTGTATATTTTACATTATTATGTCCTAGGGCAGGACCATATAACCCAGCTTTGCATTACAAAGGATTAGTCTTAAAACTACTCCATGGTATTCTCCAGAGGATTAGCTTTCAAATCGTTTAAAAACGAACACATGTCGTTAAAAAACGAAGACATGTCGTTTCACTATAAATTCTTTTTAACAATGCTTGCATTACATTCGACCAGTCCAGGAAGTACCCTGCAAATATATTGGACTACGTGATCCATTTTGGTTTAATGGGCTACTCCCTGGACTGGTCCAATGTAATAAAAGCATGGACCATGTCATTGGTAAAAAGTGTGTGAGGTGTGACGACATGTCGTCGTTTTTAACGACATGTTTTCGTTTTTAAACGACTTCAAAACTAATCCTATTAAGTATACCATGGAGTAGATTTAAGACTACTCCTTTGTAATCTAAAGCTGGGTTATATGGTCCAGTTATGGTTATGTTAAATAGGCCATGTCCAAGTCCCTCGTGGACGTGTTTGGACTCTTACTATTATTTGTAGGGAAGTCCATTTTAGAAAAATATATCAAGTATTCAATATTATTTTCAGGGTATGATTCGAAAAATTTTTTGACATATAATAGCGGCATGCAACAAAATCGTTACGTATGAACGCGTGTGAGATTTCAGAAGGACAGCAAAAGAAACTGCCAACAATGCCTAAAACATGAACTAAATTTCAAAAAAGAACTAAGAGAAAAAACACTTAGGCCGGCAATTGCAAATATGTAAGTGAAAAATTCAATACTTAATAACTTTTTCTTTTAATCTTTATCCAATTTGTTTATTCTAAAATTAATTACATTCATGTCATCACTTAGTTTGTTTTAATTTGATAAAAATAAATCTTTTTGTCTTTCATAATCATTAATTTTAGCTTTCAAAACAATTGCACCTTTTTAACCTCCAACAAAATATTTCCACATATTTTTTTTTAATTTCATTTTATTTGTTTTCTGGCTGATTTTTTCAAGTCATTCGCAAGCGGCGAAAATATTTAATTTCAATGTAAGTAAAACTATATATTTGCATAGATTTTAATCACTCTTTAAGACAATGAATACTTTTGTTTTTAAATTTTTTCTTGAGTTGCATTGGAGTGTGTGTGTGTGTGTGTGTGTGTTTTGCATAGTTTTCATTAAGCCCAGGTTTTACTGGTTTTTTATTTTAAGGCAAATAGTAACAAATACTCTCACCTACTGTTTCGTTTTGTTGTTGTTGTTGCTGGTCTTTTTAGAGGATTTTATGGAATCGTATGGAAAAATGCAATCTCAAAGTTGCAAATGCAAATAAATTTAGAGGGGATATTTGCAACATGGTTATAGTTTTTTTTTTGAAATTTTTTTTACAAGTTTCATTTTCAAACAAAAAACATTTTATCGTAGTTGTTGCTGTTGCCAGCTTTGCATAAATTAACACTAAATGTCAAAATATACTTTAGGCAAATATTTGCTAATAGTTTGTATTTTACATTTTTAAAAACATATAATTTAATATCAGTTGCTCGCTATGATGTACGTGCAACAGTTGCTACTGCTTCGAAAATTTCCATAGCTCTTCACTCTTATTATCATTATCACCGGCAACATCATCATCATTATTATGGTTTTTTGCGGATGATTTATAAACCACCAAAGAGTTTGTGTACTACATGTAGTTTTTACTACTCCAAAGTTGCAAAAAAAAGAGTTAATCTCGTTTTTTTAGTGAGTCAGGCTTTATTATCGGAGAATAATTTAAATAAAACCTCATTGTAAGTAGTGATGTAAAAATTTAGGGCGTGCTATTTAAATTGTTTTAAACAAACAAGGTGATGTTTATAATTAATAGAAAACTACAAGACGGCATCTTAAAAATGGCAATAAAAAGCACAAAGTCTTGGCTAAAATTTTATTAATTAACACAACCTTCATGAAGGTGACATTCAAAAAGAAGAAAAAAATTACATTACAATATAAGAACAAGAATTTCAATTAATAATTGTTTTATACAATGCTTTTGTGCCAATCCACTGCAAATCGCTCTTTGAATCAACGACCCATACGCCGATTCGTCTGGCTGCCCGTCTAGGTATCAATGTATGGTTAGTGTAAATATTAGAGGCTCAAATTTTTATGATAGTTTAATTGAGTTTGGTATCTAAGAACGAAGGCTATATAAAAGGATGCACAGAAAAAATTAAAAATTGTCTCTAATCTCCAATTTTAAACTGAATTTCATAGAATCAAGCAACCCATTTGTTGATTTTACAGCTATTACCAAAATTGATTACTAAAAATTGTAAAAATTTTGAATATTCTTTTCAATAAATTATGTTTTGAATTTTAATTAAAAAAATGATCAAAAAACTATGCCATTTCAAACAATGTGTTGATTGATTTTGACAATTTCCAACAACAATTTCACAAGTTTAAATTATTTTATTTTAAACGAAATAATTTATTGTTATTTGCTTATTATTATAATTCAAAATTTATTTCAAAACAACTAAAATGTTAATTAAATCAAAATTTTATTTTTAATTTTTGTTCAGCAAAAAAAATAATTGATTAATTATTAAATTAATTAAGTTTAAATACTTTTTTAATCATTTTTTTAATTGATAAACAACTACTAATAATTTCTTCTGTGTGGGAATCGATCCAAAATTTCACTAAGGCCACATTTACCCATCTTGTACCACTACCCCAAATCGTTAACATTTCTGTACAAATTTTGGTATTCTGATTCCTATCAACCTCCTGATTTCTGAAGATGAAAAAGATCGGGTGGCCGTGTGGGGCGTGGTGAACTGTTGCGAAAACGCAACGTTGGCTATTGACATGCAAATCACATTTTCTATATTAATAGTTGTTTTATTTAATTTTTCGCATAGAATTAAACTAAAACAACTTGTTTGCATTTAAGTTAAGAATGTAGTGTTTTATAATTACAAAAATCTAATTTAAATTGTTATATTTATCAAAGCACTTTTGATGCAATGTGACATTACATTTTTTGCAGTGATAAGCACTTTGCATCTCTTTCGTTTTCTAGAACTTTCCAAATTATATGCTCACGTATATTACTTCGAGGTAAATTGTTTGGGTTCTCTAATTTAGTAAGCTCAATATCCTGCATTGGCTTAATACATATCAAGGTTTTCGTTAAAAACCGAAGGTTTTTTTGTACCTTGATATCTCAGCTTTTAAATTTATTTGCGATAGTGGTGTGGTTTCTTCTGCTTAAGCAATAAGGCAGTGGATTTTTCAAGCATTAACTGTAGTGCTTTTATTTGAATTTGTCCATAAAGGCCACCAGAACTTTTTTCCTCCGACATCAACACGTTAATTTGACACAGCATTATCATGTAGGTCTACAGCATCCATATGCTTGTTATAATCGTCTATAAGATTTGGCTGTTGGACAGAAACCTAAAACAATATACATACATATGTACATATGTACGTAAATTTTTAATTTGTAAATTCAAGCTAAAATTTACCATCTTTTTCTCATTCTTTGAATAACGGCTAGTATAAACTTCTGGAGTAGCTGCAACAAAATTAGAAATCACATTAACTTCCTAATTGTCCTGCCAGCGACAAACTGATAGCTTATTATTTTGTTCAAGGCAGTTGTCGTATTCATGTTTGCTGAGAGATCGACCTGTAGCAAGGATCTTACTATTCCTGTTACTTAAATTTCCTCTCGCTAAGTAAGCAGAACAAGAAATACGACGAAAAAAATTGTCGTAATATATACCGCATGTTGTTCTGGACTTGAAACTGATACCAACAGTTTTTAAACTAAAGAAGCTCCTAAGCCAATTGATTTGTCAAATATCCTGAATAGAAGCAAAGGCACCAGCAATTGAAACCAAAGCGTATTGGCTTGTCGCGAATAAACATTTTGCAGCTAATTCTACCGAAAGAAGGGATGTTCTTTCGATTTAAAATAAAACAAAAAATAGAACTTAGTGCCGGTTCACACACGTCAAGTTTGTCTCGTCAAGTCTTGAGTTTTTAGGGGAGAGGGGAAAAGAAATGGCCTTCTCTTTTCCCTTCTGTCCTAAATGCTTAAGACTTGACGAGTCAAACTTGACGTGTGTGAACCAGCACATAGCAACCATATGAATGCAAAATCAACCAAAAACACGGAAATATTGCAGATGAATTCAAGACAAAAAAAAAAACATAATAATATGAGAAAGTTCTCTAGAATAAAGAGCAAGCTAAGAAGGAAAAAAAGCAAAAAGAGAAAAAAGTGTTTTGCATTTGGAAGAATATACTGAATAAATGGGACTATATTTTCATTTATGGTTTTTAGATAAACGTGTTTGAAAGCTTTTACCAAGGCGAACTCATACAAGGTGACCTTGGCTTGCTACGTAATCAACAGTTGTTAACTAACAATATGTCAAAATGATATGCCGTTACATTTTTTTGACATATCTATTTAAATATTTACAAGAATTCAAATTTAGTTTTAAGATTTTTTTTTATAAATTGTAAATGCTGCACACACACGCACGCAAACAAAAAATTAATTCATGAGAAGGAACTTTATTTCGTGTTCTTAAAAACATAGAAAGAAGAAGGAAGCGGAGTACTACTAGCTGGCCGATTATCGTTACATCGACTCAAAAAGTAATTCTGTGTCGATCGGTATACTTAAAAATATTTGGAGGTGTTACAAACATCACCACAAACGCATCCCAGATAGCATAGGCTGTTTGGTAGACGATTGTATTAAATATATACATTTTAAAACAAAAACATTAATCTTTCGGCAAACCATCATCGAATGAATCTTTTGCGACTCCCTGTATGAGTTACATATGTATATAAAAACTACAAACCGACTTTAGGATCTTTCTAAGATTTTCTAACGGGGTGGTGTTGATTAGCTTAGGAAATTAAAAAATAAAATTAAAAATAAGCTTGATGTTCTTATTTAGGTAGTTCAGTTCAACGGCTGAGCATTTCATGAGTTGTAAAATAATCCCTGTATGGGATACGGTTATTGACATGCTTTCTGAAAAAGTCGTAAGATTATCTTTACAAACACCTCAAACGACTAATATAAGCGTATTTTGCTGTGTAGTAGAAGTAGGAAAAAGCTTGTCTAACAGTTTCTTCCGCGCAAAGAATCTTTTACGAATAAAACATGTGCTTTTTCAATTGAGTTCTTAAAAGAAATTTTACATACATATAAATGGTTTGAAACTTTCGCTCAAAAAAGATTCCACGAGAAATCGGTCTGCTTCATCTGCACTTTTTTTTAAATATTAAAAAAAGCAAACCTTCTTGCAAATAATGTTTTGTTAGCACACATTTTTAAATTACTGCATTATACAACACACGAATTTAATTTAAAATAAAAATTAAAAATGGTAGAATATATTTTTGACACAGTTATTTTGTTTACTACAGTGTTGTATTATTTTGACACAACGTTAAAGTATTTTACAGTGTTGTATCCATTTTTAAAATAAAACCACCTTGTATGAATTCGCCTTGGCTTTCACTATCTAATTTAAAGAGCTGAAAAAAAAAACAATTTTTTTGTTTAAATCGTTGTTTTAGAAAAAGCATTTTTTGGACTGTTTTTAAAGCTTGTTGATCTTAATGAATAGGCACCCACAAACGTTGAATTTATACTAAACGTGTTCCTTGTATCGCTTAAAGTTCTAGCAATGTTGACGCCCTCGCAAATGAACTGTATGAAAATTCAGTAACACAAACTTGGTAAATTTGCCTTACAATTTTGGCTCGCAGTTCAATTGCGCATTTATACACTTGCGTATTTCACGATCAAGTTTTGCCTGTCAAGTTTTGATGCACTCACACTTTATACCAATACAATCATACTTTAATAAATTTAGTCGATCTTGCCTTAAAAATTCTCTTTAAAGTTGGGTATCTCAATTAATATTCAAGAAAATAGCCTTTATACATTGTTTACTTAATGACATCTTTAAAGTAAATTGCTTAAAAAGTGCGTGCAGCCTACGTTACAGCTTTAAATTTTTGGAAATTTTGACAAACAATAGGATAGTATTTAAATCTACATTAAGCTAATTTCCATAAAAACTTAAATCGTATTTAAATACAGATTGATTTTTTGAGTTGTATATGAAACATCTTATTTAAATAAGATAAAAGTATGGTAGCACTAAATAAAAAAAAATCATTAACAAGTATAATTACCCTAGAGGGAAGCGAACTGACACTGAAGTAGTCCCGTGATAGGTCTTTGGTGGTAGGGACCGGTTCCAGTTCTAACACTTAATATGAATAAGACCTATCACTTTTACATGGGGTTGTCATTGGAGGGGGTCAATTGACACTATTTGACCAATCACAGACCTATTCTCAATGAACCTGCTTAGTGTTAGTAACTAAGAAGTAGTATTATTTAAATACAATGTAGTATTATTTCAATAAAACTAGTCCAAGAATTAAATTTAAGAGCCAAATTTTAGAAATTACCAAAAAATGTGTCACATCACCGCTGAAGACTGTTCTGTAATTCATTACTTTTTCTACCTTTTTGTTCTTTATAAACCAGTTAAGGGATTGGTTCTTCTTTCACTGGTCATGAGTCCTTTCTTTTTGTACTTGTTCTATTTTCACAAATCCCAGGACCAGTCGCATGGACCAATTGACACAAATTTCCCGCAGGGTATTTACAAGGTGCTCTCAAAAAACAGCTGATTGTTATTGCTTTGCCTGGTGTTGTTGTATTGTTCTGATATTGAGGCCACCTTGCTAAAATATTACAATGGAAACTTAAGTTCAAATTAAGTGTACCACTTTTCATTTAGGTATTAAATGAAGAAGAGAATTTTGTATTTAAAAAGATTTTAAACATAAATGTGTTTTGATATCAATCCTGCAAATTGGTCATAAGTAAAAGACTATCAATGAAAACTTGAATGTGTTAGTGCAGTGCGTTTATGTTTACCGTTATTTCATTCAAACAAATTCAAGTGTTAAAGGGAAAATAAACCACGCAAACGGCATGGTAAACACACACTTTGGTTCTGCTTTTAAATAAACAGCACAAACATTAGTTTTTTATATTTGTTTTATTTTCACTGAATGCAGACGACGATAGCGCTCACTATTTGTATTAAACGTATGAGAAATACCTAAGAAAGAAAAATAATTTGGAATAGAGAGTGGCTCTTTGTCTATTTTGGGACAAACAATGCTGCTAAAAAAATTTTAATTTAAAGTTATTTTAATAATTTTAATGCTTCTACGTCTCCACTCTGCAAAGTTTTCACTGAAATGATAACATTTAGCACCAGACACCACAAAAAGTATGACAAATATAGAACGTGTCTGCTAAATATTAAAATATTTTAATATTTCTACAAACATGCAACATGCAATTTAAACAGCAAACACCCCAATTATCAATACAAAATATTTGTACGAATGTAAAATTTTGTCGTATTTGCCAAGCCAGTTGTGTAGTTTGTTTTGCCCTTAACATATCACAAACAACGAATTCTTGCATTAAACTGAGCAAATTAGTCTATTGACTTTATGTAGACTTTTTCCAAAGGAATTTCACTTTTTTGACACAAATTTTAACTTCTTTCTTATTGACATACAGTAATTGTTTAAAATTGCGAAAAAGTTAAAAAGGTGCTTCACTTACCACAAAAATTCCAAATTTTGTTAAAAAAAAGTTAAAACTAGCTCCATTTAAAAAACATCTGTTAAAAATGTGAGCAAAAATAGTACTTTTTGAAAAAGGTAATTTAACACAAAGATTCATTTTGTAAAAAGGTTTATTTTTGTAAAAAGTGTACCTTTTATTTAGCCGGTATATTACGTACCCTGTTTTGTAAAAATGAAAAAAAGCACCCACGAAATAAGTCCCCAAAAACAAGTTGAAATAAGACCGCAATTTTAATAATGAAATAATCCACTAACGAAATGAAATAACGTCCCAAACATAAATGAAATAATACCCCAGTTTTAAGGGTTTTTTTTTCGTATGCCATGCACATAAAATAAAAATAATTAAAAATGGAAATTGCCCCAAATTTAGGGCCATTTTTCATTTTCCAAAATGAAGTATCACCCAAAAAATTCAAAATTGCTTCAAACATAAAATGAAATATGACCCCAAATTTAGTGTGAAAATCAGTTAAACATTTTTAATGAATTTTTATCCCTAAAAAGTTAAAATTAAAAACAAACACAAAGAGAGTGTTTATATGACCGAAACTTAAACACCCGAATTGACAATCCTGAATTTGAATATTCCAAATAATTATACAAATTAAGATTTAAAGATCGTGCCAAAGATCGATATCATGTTGGATCTACGGCCGTGCGCAAGGATTTTTTTTACTTTATGGTATAATGAACTCTGGCTTCGCTAACTAAAAACCAATTAAAATCAAACAAAAATTAAATAAGTTAATCATATGTAATCTCAATCTCAATTCTTGGTATTAGAATTCAGGATTCCCTAGAAATTGTATATAAAATGTATATAAAAAATTTTGGGGTCATTTGCATTATACTAACTACAATACTAGGAAATTAAAAATTGTCCAAAAGTAAGAATTGCGATTTAATTTGGGGCAATATTTTATTTATTGATGTTGGCGTATTTTTTTAAGTTTGCTTTAAATGCAAAAACATCGCAACGAAAAATTTCAAAAATTACAAAAAAAAATGCCCCAAAATCGCGTGTTGCTGTGTTTCATGTTAAGTTTTGGGGCCATTCTTCATTTGACTTTGGCTCTTGTCGTTCTCAAGATATACAGAAATAAAAAAATACAACAACAACAAGGGATTTTTGGAAAAATTTAGAGGTAGTCGTGGATTTTTGCTCATATCTCCGTCATTTTTGGACCAATCTGCCTGAATTTCAAGTACACTGATAGAAAATGCATCATAACGCTGATGAATTTTGACATCAGTACTATGCCAATTGTCTTCGTTTTTGACCCCATAACAATTTTCATCATTGTGATGTCAACCTTAATATCACTTGGTCAAATTGTCATCAGGGTCAAAATGAAATTATGTGATCAATGGGATGACACATCGGCATCACGGACATAACGAACATGTCCTCAGTGCGATGATCACTGAGAAAGGACAAAGCACACATTAGCATCTATGTAATGTCAGTTTGTCATAAAGTCAAAGTCATTGGAATTGAGAGAAAATTATTATTTACTTACCCGTTACCTTTGTTTACAGCAGAACTCTCAATAATAAGGCACAAGCACCATGCCCCATATGGGTTTCTTAATCATTCTACTTTAAAAATTTGATCTATTTAACTAAATAATTTAAAAAAATAGAATATAGGAATTTTTGCTTCTTATAATAAATTGTAATCATGAAAATAAATTTAATAATATACAAAATGTGGCATCGAATTGATGTCACAATCGTCATAAAATAGGTGACACGTAAAAAATGACAAAATTGCACGAAGAAGTTAATCATTGGATTGATGTTTGTAGCAGCATTGATGTAAGGCCATCATCAATATGAAGATGCATTTTTCTATCAGTGTAGAAAGATTTTTTAAAGGAACTGTACCACATAGAGAACGGTAGATCTATATGGGTTAAAAACTATTAATTGGAAAGATTTCGGGTGTTTGGCAGTTGTATTCGACACAGAAAAAAACAACAAAAGTAATTAAGTAATAAACGAAAATTTGTTAAAACTTTTGAAATATTTTTAAAAATTTTCTTAATTAACGTGTTTGTAAATTGTCATATTAACAATTTGTTCGATTTGTAAAAAAAATAAATAAGTATTTCTAAAAAAAAAAATAATTTTGTGTCAAAAAGTTAAAAATATAACATAAAAAATATGTATTTTCTATTTAAAATCTTTAAAAGAACAAGCGATATGATGATTATTGAGAAATTTAATCAATCTATACGGTAAATAAAGTTAATATTTAATGATTCATAAAGAAATTTAACGAATCCTTTATAATTTATAGATTTTTAAATTTTACTGATAATGGTGTCCAGATTCCGTTTTGTGCTCAGTTCAGAGCCTTCTAGTGCATCCAGGTCTGAATTGGTTGGTTAAATAAATTGTAATGTTAGATATCATGTGATTTATAATATACATATGTATGTATTTTACTAAAAAATTAATAAAAATATTCTATAAATGCATCTTCTGATTTAACTTAGTTAGCAACAATATATTTTGTTAATATGACAAACTCACAGTAAAAAATTATATTAAATTATTAACAAATATTGTATTCAATATAACAAACTCATTGTTAAAAATATTTTTTGAGTTTTAACAATTTAAATTAACAAAATAATTTTTTATATTTACAAATTTAGTTGTTGGTGCTTTTTCAATTAAAAAGTTAATTGTATTGACGAATATGGTATTCAATATGACAATTGATTTGTCGTAATTTTTTTCTGTGTATAAATCAAGAACTTTAGAAATTATAGCATATAAAGAATGCATATAATATTCTTTGAATTCTCGGGAGTTGCAATTTTTATGTTCAACATTTTGACCCAAAGAACTTGTGACCCGAATTTGTTCTATTTCGTTATTTCTCTCCTAGTTTTCGAAACAACGTCGATTTAAACTTTTTAAGTCACTATGGAGATACCTTGTTTTTTTCAAAGAATGTATGGAGTTATCTAGTTTTTACATAAAAATTGGTATTTTTCTGATTTTTGTTTTTCAAATAACTTTTAAATGAGAAACTATATCAAAATTTCGATCTGACATAGTGATTGTAAATGAAACACGCTTTCTATTTTTGGTGTTATCTCAATTTACGGGAAAAGTGGAGTTAACTAGTTTTTTCATACGGCCACAGAATTATTAATAGCCAATGATATTGTTTTTATAGTTTTCTATAACTTTTAAGCTATTAACAATTATGAAAGCACACAGGTGCATGCTCTACTTAAATTAATTCTAGTTCTGTTCTTCTGTTTTCCAGTTTTCAATTCAATAGTTTCCCAGTCTAGAAAAATTCTGGCTTTAAATTCTCCTTCATATAATTTTTTGTATGAGAAAAAAATCTTGAGATTTAATTTTAATTTGAATGTTTAGTTAATAAATAAATTAAATTTGTATTTTAATAGTTTGTGTTGCACATAAATAAAAACATCTCGTAATCAAACTCACAGTCGTCATACCGCTATTTTTGACAGCAACATGCTGCAAAAACCCGAAAAAAACAGCCAGCAACAAAAACGTACATAACAACACTCTGAAATGCTCACATAATCTAGATACACTTTGACTGCATTTTACTCATTTTTACTATTTTATTTATTTTCTGTTTGGCCAAACTATGACTAGAATTTAAATAGCAATAACTTGCAATGAATTTTGCAAAAAAATTAAAACAAAAAAATAAAAAAATTTTAGAACTTTGTAACTTTGTTCAGTCAGACTTATAGTTAATAGAAGACTTATGGACGAGTCGAACTACTACTAAAAATACGTACATTTGAGTGTTAGAAAAAAAGATAGAAACGTTAACACGTACTAGAGTTAGTTGCAAAGCAAAAGTTAAAAACAAAAAAATAAAAAAAATTGGTAATATGTTTAAACATGAATATAATATTTTTATTAAAAAAAATTATAGACAAAAAACAAGCTAACTAACACATAGTGTACTCGCTCGTATCATGCAGCTATTTCTTTTACGAGTATTTTAGTTTCTTTTAAGAAGTCTAAAGTTGTTGGTTGGAGGATTTTTTTTTGCTCGATTCTTTTCCACTTTGTGTGTCTATTTGATGTTTTATTTTGTGCTTGTCAAAGCTTAATCACGCCTGATGTCTAACCTGAGTTATGTTTGGAGCATGTAACACATGACTTTAAACCACAAAACAATTCCATATGAAAAGTACAGACGCGGCCCCTTTTTTCGGTAGGTTGCTAAGTCAACTACTCAAACGGTGTTATGGCAAAAAAAAAAGATGCAAAAAATAAGCACTGTAACAGCAACAACCACAATCTGCATAATATTTCTTTATTTTCTTTTACTATCAAAGAGTATCTTAAAGTGCAGCAATGTTTAATAATGTACTATTTTTTTTTAACAAAATAATTAAATGTTTGAGAAGAAAAAAAATCTCAAAAATAAACACTTATTATAACCCAGTATGCAACAATTTAAGTCACAACTCTTTTGAACTTGGTATACTTATATTAAATTGGCATTTTATCGTTTTATGCCCGTCGCGGTTCATTCTTAGAAAACAATGTATGTTAAATCAAACAAGGCACATTTTTATGGAACATTTTTTAACTCTGTTATTCTACACCGTATCACAAAGCAATTTTT
The DNA here is from genome assembly GCA_949318255.1 of Pollenia labialis. Lineage (NCBI taxonomy): Eukaryota > Metazoa > Arthropoda > Insecta > Diptera > Polleniidae > Pollenia > Pollenia labialis. The sequence continues at coordinate 141,486,816 of OX439141.1, read as the reverse complement.
TCGACTATTTCTTTTCAATAATTTAATTATGCAGTTCTATAGAAACTAAGATAATCCATTATTGATTTTCGTATAAAGCCACATTTTGTGTTAGAAAATAAAGTTTATGAAATATCTTACCATGAAAACCTATCAAAATTAAATTGAGGATATAGACCTGGATGATATTTGGTTCCAAGAGGACGGTGCCACTTGCCACACGGCCAACGAAAAAATGGCTCTTTTGTGCGAGAAAAATTGCAATCCCGATCATGTGAGTTGACACCGTTGGCCTTCTTTCTTTGCGAACATTTAAAAGAAAATGTGAACGTCAATAATCCAAGAACAATTCAAGAGCTAAAGGACGAGATAATACGGCACACTAACGACATTAACCCATAATTATATATCAGATTCATTGAAAATATGGACCACCGAATGGAGGTATGCCACCAAAGGCGTGGCGAGCATTTGGCCAATATTTTGTTTCAAACATAATTGTCATAGATCCTTCTATTATAATAAAAAAAATATTAAGATAATTCTCTGGAAACTTTTTGTTTTATTTACAACTAACAACGTGCATTATTGTTGGGCCACCCGTTATTAGTAGTTAAGTAGAATGAGCAAATTAAAATGGCCTTATAAAGTTCAGCAACTTTAGTATTTCTTAAACAAGTTACCTCCATCTCACTTTTTGTATTTGCCCAAAAAATTCACGGAAATTCAACTACCGCAAGACAAACTTATAAGTTTTCGAAAAAAGTCACGAATATTGCAGTGCAGGTTTGTGATAAAATCTGTTACACACATCCAGGCTTTTAGTCATACTAATTGTTAATTAAAACTGTCTAGAGTTATCAAATTTCCGACAGTTACAAAAAATAGGTTTTTTGAATAATTCGAAAATGCGTAAATTATTAAAACCGTTTTTTCTTGTTCAAAATAACCGGTTTTTGGATTTTTTATATTAATTTTAAAAACGTGGTATACAATTGGGTTAAATTATTAATTCTTATTACAACAACTAAAAATACCTACCTTTGGAATACACTTCCTAAGTTTATGGAAACTAAAAAAAAAATCGGGTTTTCGAATAATCTTTGAGAGCTCTAATACTAAGGAGTTTCAAAAACTTGCTGAAATTTTTGTTAAAAGTATGACTGGTAATTCATGCCTGTTACTGTCCATAAAATACTAATACATATCGTCTTCCGGGGGTTTAAGTTCGATATGTGGCAAAAAATGCATTTTGAGAAAATCGATGTTGAAGTTTAACATAACCTTGTTTGTCTCCCGATCGCATCTATAACGGTATATTTTTTAACGGTAATAATTGCTCTATACGCAGCCTTAAGCATATTTCCTTGCAAATCCATACACGAAAAGCAAAGTATCATTAAAAAATCTGTAAAACACACCAACAAGTTTTAGAAAAAAAAACAGTTGATTCATTAACAAAAAACAAAAATTAAAACAATTTACAAACTTATTATAAATTCGCAAATGATAATATAAAATCAGTATCTTATTTTATTTAAGTTATATAATAAGTTTTGTCTGCATTATAAATAAAATTAAATAAAATTTTAGATCAGAAATTTTATTATTTTGAATTTTCGCATTTTTTTGAACAATCCTTATCTCATGGTGTTTTCTTTTCTACAAAAAAAAATACCACATCTTAAAAGGTGCATGTATAAAATGTCTTGCCGAACATGTAATACTGCAATTTTTGATTTGACGAGAACAAAACACAAAATTGATAGCCCTGTTTTTAACAGCTGACAAAAAGTTTGTTCTTCAGTTTAAAAAAAAAATATGTACATAAATCAAAAAGTGTGTTCGTCCAAATATAAAAAAAATATTCATAAGCCTTAATTTGTTAATAGATTGATATTAAATAAATAAATAAATAAACAAAATGAATGACGAAATTCCAATTTCTGTAGTTTGTTTCTCATAAAATATGTAAACAAGAAAATACCTTTGCCAGACTGCCGATTGATTAACACGATTTCTTGATTTGACGTTTTTTTTTCAAAAATAATTTTATACCACCGAACTCATTTAAATTTTATACCTCTGACAACCTACCATTAACAATGTACTGCTTTCTTTTGTTTTTACTATAAAATAATAGAAAAACTATTAAAACTTGAAATTTTTACTGTCCTGATAAGAGGCGATTTTTTCCCAACTTCGTCTGGTAACCCCATATATAAACAGAAGCCATTTCTTTACAACATTTACCAACGTTAAAAAGCCGGCGAATGATGCTAAATATATCTTTTATGTTTAATCTTATAAATGGTAGTACACATTCCGAATTTTTATTGAGTAACGTTACTTTTAATATTCCTCAACGTTCACTTCGTTTTTTCAACCCTCTATATGTCAGGACATGCCGAACAAACTTTGCGATGTCAGATCCAATAAGAAAATTATGCAGCTGTTTCAATGAAATGTATAACTTTATCGACTATTCTCTGAACATAAATATCATAAAAAGCAATATCATATTATATTTAAATCAATAATGTTTATACTAATTGTTCTTTCTTTGCTTAAAAAAATAAATTATTATGTTAATACATTAAGATAGTCTGTAAGGAATTTGTCCATAGACTTAAATTAAATAAATAAATAAGGCATTATCAACAATCTCTTTTAATACGGGGCGTAAAGTGCAATGCCTTATGACATTATTGAGTGATTTTTTTTCTTAAATAAAACACAATACCCTTTTAGAGAGCAAAGCATTTTTAAGAAACGAACACAAAATTGCATTTTTTTAAATAAAATGTGATATTTTTGTAGAAAAGAAAACACCATCAGTTTCCAAAATATTTAACGGTGTTGGTAATTTATTCCGGCAAATTTTTTTTATTATATTTGCTGTTTGGAAATGCTGCTGCAAAATTGAGATTTTAAATTATATTTATTTAAATTTATTTCTAAATGTTTTAGGTATAACCATGTCGAAAGCAATATGAACGCAATCTATTTTTTGGATTGTTTCTAAATGGTCTAACGAATCACATAACAACATCACTATATTTTGAATAGTTTGATGTTCTGTCATCAGAGTATTGAGTATTTTGTATACACAACTATGTACTTATTTCGTTACCTCAACGACTGTTATTAAATTCGTCCCAAACGCAACGAATCGGGAAAACAGTAACAGTTAAACCTAAATAAGCAACTCAAGCGCTGCATTGACTGTAGCGGTCAGAGATTCTCACTACCTACTAAAAATACAAATACTTTTACAGTAAGAAATTAGTTACTTTATAGCCTAATGCAACGCTTGACGCATTTATTTATTGTTAGTTGTAAGAGCGAGTTGTAGTTGGTTGTACTTTATAAAAGAGAGAACTTTTAATAATTCTTTATAACGGGGGTAACAGTAACGTTGCGAATCAGCTGATTCATATTGTTGTATGGAAAGCAATTAGAACGATTAAAGTTAGCAATAAGATGTTACGTCTCAATCTGTAAAAAATAGATTGGTCTTACTTTTGTACGGTAAGGTTACTGTTACTCCCGGTTAACTGAGCCTTTAACATTTTCAATTGCACGTATAGCATATCCAGCAGAAATAAAAAAAGACATCCTCTTATTTCTCGCTTAAAAAGTAAAAATTCTCTTATTTTAGCTGTATTTTCAGTAGTTTAACTTAGCAGAAACATACACGGAAATCGATACATGTTGCTTAACATACAAATGCGTTCGTCCAAAGCAGTTCATTTCATATAATACGAAAATGATTTTGCTGTTGTTCCCCCTTACTAAGAATTTTTTGTTTTCATTTCAAATGCAACACCGCAAAGTGTGCCACTAATGAAGTTTTGTAAAAGATGCTGCTGCTGTTCTAAGGCTTTTTTGTTTTAAAATTTTACTGCATGTTGTTGCTCGCTTGTTGTAAGATTCAGAGATGCAGTTGTTGTGGCAAGAGTGTACGTGTTTTTTTTGTTGTTACCGTAAAAATCTCTTTATTTCAAACAACATTTATACCTGAGAATATGTTACATGGCATTCGATTCATTTTTGTTGTATGTTGTTGTTGCCTGTAAGACAGTGAGACATTTTTATTTTTGCGACCTCATCTTTTTAATGTTCATATGTTGAACTTTTTTCTGTTGTTGTTCGATGGAAAAACAAAATTAAACAAACGTATGAAAAAAAACTTTTAAAAAAATTACTTAAAAATGTTGCAAAAAGATTAAGTGTATAACAAAAAAAAAAATCATAAGAATGAAAGCAAACAAAATGCTTTTGTACGCTACATTAAGCTTCATATTGTTTCAGAAAAAATATTTTAACTAATTTAGGAATTGGAGTACCAAATAAAAAAATAAAGATTAATGGAATCAAAAATTGTAAGCTGGAAGTTTTTATACACAAAAACTTATTTTTAAGCTAGAAGCTTGAAAAAAACTATCACAATAGATTTTACACAGAAAAATATTGCAAACTGCAAAAAAACCTACAGTTTCTAAACGGAGATGTAGTCGACTTATGGCCGTTTTCTCATTACACGATTATCTTTTTTCCCACGAAAAACTGCACATTAAAGAAATTTGGTTTTCTCAATGTCTCATTTGCTTCAATTCCGTCGCAAGGCCAACCAGCACTCATCTGCCAATTATTTATTTTCCTTTTATTTGCCGTACAGATAAATTCAATCAGCTGACTCCCAACATTCACATGTATTTTGAGAGGAGTTGTCAACTAAAAACAATGTTTTTTCGGTATATTGAGAAACCCAAAATCGGTAATGGACAGTTTAACGCTCTAACAAAATTATGTTGACATTAAGTAACAGACATTTTATCGATACATTAAAAAAATTACCATTCAAGTTTTAAACTCGATTTGCTTTGACTTATAACTTTGATATCTGGTAAAATAAAATTTAATTTTGCACATCCAAGTATTCTCATATTTTTGTCACAAGGTTCCAAATTTACAACACATCTGCTGTACATGAAATTTTATAAGAACCTAAACCACGCTTTTGTCCCTTTTCTATAAGCCCTACTATGCCGCATTTTTATAAAAATATTAACAAAACTGTTTTAGTCGATCAAACATTTGTAAGGTTGTAACTTAATTGCGTTCAACAGTTACCTCGTTTCCACCTTTGGCAAATTCAGCTCTTTCGTTGACTCATTATCAAATTGACGACAATTTGTACAAAACTCGGCCTTTTTTGGATTATCCTGGAAAACTGAAAACATTTTTTTAACTTTGAGAAAACACTCAGGGGATGCCTCCCAATAATGCAACGCATTGTGTTGGTATTAATAAAATTGGTTATGGGGAGAAGGAAAGAGGGAGTAGTGTATGTGGACATTTAATTTGAATTTGAAGACTTCCGCCGGTAGTCGATTCCACATACTGCTAGTTCGACCGAGAAACTAATTTTTTCTGTAATGCGTTGTGCGATACAACCGATTTGATCTACTGCCAACACGTAGAAAAAAAATATGGTTGGAGGTAACAATATTATAAGAGCAACATACTATGGTTGGATTTTAACAATTTTTATGTTTGCAGTTTACCATGTTATGTTTAACTAGGACCATGGTATGGTTAAAATCAACAAAAATGTTCCCGAAATCAACCATAATATGGTCATAATTAACCATATTTTGGTTATTATCAACCATAATAATGATCAAAACTAACAATATTATGTTTAAAGTTTACCATAATATGGTCAACATTTCCCTGAATTTTGACAAAAGTAACCATATTATGGTCAGAATTAACAATAATATGGTCAATGTTAATCATATTATGGTTACTTATTTCATCAATTTTTTTTATTTGTTTCTAGTGTCAAATTATAATTTTATTTAATTTTTTATTCCTGATAGGTGTTATGTTCCACTTTTACAAAAAAAATCCCCTTTTCATTCATATTACAACCTGTGACGACCTTCATTACCATTTTTTCTTTTCTACTATTTTATTCTACGGAAATTAATGTGTTTTAATCAATAATTAAAATAAAATGAATGAGAATTTTAAGCAAACCAAGTAAAATGCAAACGACCAGAATGTTGTTGCTTTTTAAACATATTATTTAAAATTTAAAGTTAAACATACAATGTTTTAAAATATTATAATTTCAAACATATTATTGTTATTTAAAATTAACCATAACATGATCGGAAGCAACCATAATATGGTTATAGCTTTTATGTGGATGAATTTAACCATAATATGGTTGCCGTGATAATAATATGTTATAGGTTACCATAATATGTTTAAGTGTATTGGAGTAGCTTTATTTTATTAAAACAAAGTATTGTTGAATTCAACCATATATAAAGTTTCATGGTAGGTAAACACTTTATTGTTAAATAGAAACAAAATATTATCAATCGTGATAAAAGTTTTGTTTAAAACAACAAAATTTTGTTTGTTGCCATTGCAGGGACCATAATATGTTTTTTTTAACCATGCTCCAACCATGTTTTTTCTCTGCGTGTAGATACACAGAAATCTATTGAAATGTTTTTGTTAAGATGGAGCCACACCAACTGCTCCAATCTCCTGCATTTTCTTTTTTTTTTCTACATATTTTTAGATATAAATAAATCTATTTTATGCCACTCCCTCTTTCCAACCCCGCCCACATTTTGTCGGATGTTGTTAATGTATAACTACGAAGCTTGTACAGGGTGGCGCAGAATGAGCGAGATGGTTGAATTTTTTATAACTCTTTTAACTATTATTTTTAATTTGTTTTTTTCCAGCATTTTGTGAACAACGTACAAAAATAATTGAATTTTGTTTTTCAAACCAAAAGTCAATTGTGTTGACACAGCGTGCATATCGTCGCCATTTTAATGTGCACATTGCACCCACAGCGTCAGCAATAAACCATTTGATTGGTAATTTTCGTCAACAAAAAAAGTGCAGGTTAACAAACCAAGAACCATACTTCAACTAAAACCCGAAATTTTGCGAAAAGTTATGGAAAATATGCTAAAAAAGAGAACGTATGTGCGAAGCAGAAAATGGACATCACTTTCGGGATACCATTTTTCAAAGCAAAAAATTGTATAAAAAAATATATAATAATTGAATAAATAAAAAAGTTATAAATCATATATGTAGCTCATCTGCGCCACCCTGTTCCTTATTTTAAAATTTTGGCTCTTTCTCCAATCCCTCCCATTTTTGCTCCCAGCCAACCAAAATTTGAATTCTGAAGGCAGTTAAACATTATATGGTTAAATATAATCATAATTCCATTTTTCGTAATAATAAAAATGTTTAAAACCTCAGAATTAAATTTCTTTTTATTGCGGGTAATACACAGAGCTGATTTGGTTTTTGTAGCACTCCTTTTAGTCATAGTTACTTGACAAATTCTCTTGTAATATTTATTTTTTGCTTTTGCTATTTAGATAAAATATTTTTTATTATTGTTGATATTTTTGTAAAAGTTTTTGTTACTTTTGTTTTTGTTATTGGGTTGCTGTTATTATTGCTAAAGTTAGATGCATATAGTAATTTATGATCGTGTTAAAGATGTGGGTTAATAGTACTTGCATTTTTTTTTGCTGTTGTTGTCTGATGGTTGTTCTCTTGTTGTCATAGTTCTTCATTTTGCCTTCTTTTTCGTTTATTATGAACTGTTTGTTGACATAATGAATGAGTTTTGAAGAATGTGTATTTTTAACTGAAGATTATAAGGAACTAGAAGAATGGTTGCCATTATTGAGGATGTTTTTATAGTCGATCAGTAGAATGGGATTAAATTGTTAAGAATTTAATGAGGGAAGTGTTGCAAGTTAATTGTATATTTAAAAAAAAAACCAACTGTTATTTAAAGATCAAATCGTTAACCAAATGCACCGACAAAAATATTCACTTGTTACATAAATTTTCAGTTTTGGACATTTTTAAAATAAATATTTTTTTTAAATTAAAAAGTTGCGACTTGTTGTACAATTTGATTAAGTTGTACAACCAATTGTTTCGTTAGATGTGAGGTTGGCCAACGTTTGCTCATCGGTTGAATAAAAAACCAAAATAATTTGATTTTCATTCAACTGACTATCAAATTGATTCGTAGGATGGCGATTTTTTCTTTAGTCTTTCATTTTCATAACGACGGTTTTTAAGCCGTATTGTCCTTTATTTTCTTGCTCTTTTTCTTCTCCCATCAAAACTTCATTCAAGGACTTATGGACTTTATGGTTGCTGCAGCTTATAAATCGTGAGTCATGTTAATTAAAAAAAAAAAATAATTTCTTAATAAAGTTTAATGAAAAGTTGTTTGAAAAAATTTATCCTGTGCAGCGAACTATCGTTTATTCAACTCAGTTGTACGACCAGTTTCAACGTGTAGGGGCCGCATAAAAATCCTTCAAATATTACTACTTTCGCTCCAAGAAGGTCAAAATAAAAAGTGTAACTAAACTAAAAACTGCCAATATCAATAAGTACCAAATGTACCATAAAATTTTGTATAAAATTAAAAATTTTTTCGTGGAAGTTGTTAAGGTGTATTTGCTTAGGTATAAAATTTAACGAGTGTTGCGAGTGCTTAAACCATAATCTTCTCATCACTTATGAACACTACTGTTCAACACACATAAAAAATGTCAAAGATATTTATAGCTCACGAAAAATATAATTATATTATTAAATTTAATTAAAAACGAAGATCAGTAAATAACTAATTTAAAGAATTGAGACAGGATGGGCAAATTACAAGCGCTCTATGAAGTGGAATTGTAAAAATTTGGTTTTAGTTATTTATATGGACAGGTTCAATACATTTAATTATTTTTTTTTTGTTTTAGTTATTTTTAAATATTTTAAACATTTTTTATATGATTTAAAAGAATGCGCTCAGAGGCAAATGCAGATATTCTCTTTAATTATTTTTAAAATTATTGCAATTAGTTTTTTTTTAATGTTTTTAAGAACGAATTGTTGTTCAAAAATATAAAAGAATAAGGAAAATAAGCAATCAAAATAATAGTGATGGTTATAAAAAGTAAACAAACCTTTTATTCGAATACTTTCTTATCGAATATTTAAAAAAAGGTTCAAATAAACATTTTTGTAAAACCTTTTGGCAAAATTTTGTTCAGAAACTAAAATAATATGTATTTTTATATTTGTATAAGAATAATTTTTAAGATCTTAAATTATAAAAAAATATATTAATTATTGAATACCATGTGAACCGAATAGAAGCTTTATGCATCACTAGCAGTAAAATGCCAACAATTCGTAAAAACAGTTGCCATACTTAAACATAAAATCGCTACAAACAGTTAATAGTTAAAAAGCAGTTATTGTACGTTTATAAATACGCATTTTTATAAGAGGTTTATAAGAGATAAAGCTTTTTGTAGTAAAAGCATACTTTAAACTTAAAATAAGAACTTTTTAAAAATATGGCGGTAAGTTTAGAAACGAAGCTTATAAACTTTAATTAGAAGAGAAGCTTATAACTTTAGATGAGGTTTATGAACTTTGTTCAAACCAGACAGTGTTAACCGTGTATCTGTTTTGTAATCTTAAACAAATTGGTGTTTCAGAGCTGATTTTTTTTTTTGAAAGTTTTACAAAAATATATACTTTGAAGAACAGAGATATTGTAGAATAAAAAATATTTTACAACTCCTTGGACATATTGAACCCAATGCAATTTCCAGACAAGCTATATGTATAAGGAAAATATAAGAGGTGGTCCAACCATAATGCACGATGTTAATTGTGAGTTTTTTTGCCCAACATAATTTCAAATTTCTTTATCTCAGTGTTTGATCATGGATGGGTGCACAATTAAGAAGCGCTTTAAGATCGTTCAAACCACCCTGCGGGAAATTTGTGTCAACTGGTCCTGGGATTTTTGAAAATAGAACAAGTACCAAAAGAAAGAACTCATGACCGGTGAAAGGAGAACAAATCATTTGACTGGTTTATGAAGAACAAAACAGAAGAAAAAGTAATGAATTACAGTACAGTCTTTACAAGCAGTCGCCGTGAATTGTGTTTGCTGTCGCGAAGAGAAATTTAGGATATGTACCTGGACAATATGTGGTTTCAACAGGATGGTGCCAAAAGCCAACGAATCAAAGGCTATTTTGCGCGAGTGGTCACATCGTGGCGATGTTATTTGTTCGGTACGATCATGTAATTTGACACCGTTAGAATTCTTTCTTTGGGTATAATTATATAATTATATATATATTAATATATACAATTGTGCTAAAGCAATTACACGTATACTCTTACGCTCTTGTATTCAGTCGCTTTTAAGGTATTGATGGCTACGCATGTGCGGATGCTTACGACATTTTTTCCAGCTTTTTTCTTGTTTTTCAGTTATCCTTTTCCAGCGAACATTTTAAAATCAAAATGATATGAAAAATATTTTATGATAAATAATGCATTTAGTAACATGCAATGTCTTCTATGTTACCAAATGTTTAAAGAAAATAGGAAATATGTTATTACACTCACAATATTCTGTACGTAAAATTAACTGCAATTGTAATATAAAATAAATGAAAGTTCAATTAAATACCGGTCTACCTATTTTTCATTTATTTTTAACAAAAAGTTCATTTAATTTTTACTGTCAAAAATTCAACACCATATTCCGTAAAATCAAATAAATATTCAGTTATTTTGTAAAATTTTACTGTCAAAAATTCAACACCATATTCAGTAAAAACGATTAAATATTCAGTTATTTATTAAAATTTTACTGTCAATTTTTTACTGTCAAATTGACCCCATATTCAGTAAAAACAATAAAATATTCAGTTATTTTATTAAATTTTCGTTTACTCCACAAAAGAGCCGAATTTCTAAAAAATACCAGACAGACACCTGCCCGCTTGTTTTTCTTATAAGCGAGAGAGGGAGAATATTTTTATTTACTTACCCAGTTACACACGTTTGTTTTACTTTTGTTGTACTGACCACGTTGTTTACAGAAGAACTCTCAATTATAAGACACCAGCAGCATGACCGATATGGCTTCGCAATTATTTTACTTTTGAAATTTGATGTATTTAACTAAATTATTTTAACAAATAGAAAATGGGTATTGCTTACACAAAACAAGCAATTCATTTTTTATGGATAAGTAAAAATTAATTTTTGGTAGTAAAATTTTATAAAATAACTTAATATTTAATTGTTTTTACTGAATATGGTGTTGAATTTTTGACAGTAAAATTTTATAAAATAACTGCATATTTATTTGTTTTTACGGAATTTGTAGTTAATTTTTTGACAATTAATTTATAAAAGATAACTGAATAATGATTTGTTTTTACGGAATTCGCGGTTGAATTTTTGACAGTAAAAATTAAATGAACTTTTCGTTGCTTTAAATTAAATTTTTATTTACTTTAACATAAAGAAGAATTTAACTCAATCAACGGACAATATTAACTGCAACAGAAAATCCGTATTAATATGCACTTAGTTTTTTGAATAACTGTTAGAATCAGTTAAAAATAAATTTGCTTGGAATTTTAAATGTTTATTTATTTAAAAATTACTGAACGGAATATTTCTTAAATAAACTACAGGTCGTTACTGTAATAATATTGTGAGTGTACGATTCTTTTCATAGTGTCATGAAAAGTCTCTAAGGTAACGAAATAAAGGATGGTAAAAAACATTTATGTAGAAAAAATTAAAGATTGGCTTATTGCAGTTGATGAAAACAAAGCAAGGGCAGAAAAAAAAAATTTTAAAAATTTAAATGAATCACTTTGTGTTTGTTGGGTAATTATCTCTCACTAATATAAATAAATACAACCTCGTTTTTTTTTTTTTTTTGTTTAATTGTCATATATCCTGCTGTCATAATAAAAAATATTAAGATAGTTCTCTAAAAACTTTTTGTTTTTTTTTAACAATTGATTGGACCACCCTATATTAAAAGATTAATTGCCTCTTTTTAAAATATAAAAACAAAATTACATTTAAAAAATTATATTAAAGACAACAATAATATACGAAAATTTCTTTTTGTTCTCAATTTAATTTCTCACGTGAAATTTCGCTTTAATTTTCTAATGGAGAAATGCCTTGTGCCCGCACTTAAAAATTCCTCTCAAAATCCTAAATTGAAATATCCCGAATAACTTTGTGGTCTTGGTAATGTCTTCGCTATAACAAACACTGACCTCGCTAACTAAAGCTTCTCTGCATATCCAGTCTTCGCCATAGCGCAAGGATTTTCTCCTCTATGGTATAACAAACTCCGGCTTAGCTAACTAAAGCTTTAAATTCAAAATTCGGGACTATAAGGATTTGGATTTTGAAATTCATATTTCGGAATTTAAAAAAACTCGGAATAATCTAGTATATGAAATTTATCGAAAAGAGCAAGGTGAAAATATCATCCCGTTTTTACCCCTTAGTAATTAAAAAGAATCCTATATTTTAATCTGGACCATATGCAATCTACATACATACTAGAGGACTGCTTTGAATAACTCACTTGTTTGCCCTTACTCAAAGTGCACAACATTTATTCAATTATAAAACACTCAAAAAGATAACAAGATAGTAAACCATATACAAAAATAAGAATGAATGAATTGAATAAAAAACTTGTTTACTGTAAATGAATTTGAGAGTCTTTCATAAATAACAAAACATTGGAATGACCCGTTAGAGAGAGCAAGTTTACAAAATATATTCATATAATTTTTGAATTATTGAATGTGCATACATAAAATGTGTGTAAAATGTCATTGTTAAAAAGTGTTTGTAGTGAGACGACATGTCTTCGTTTTTTAACGACATGTTTTCGTTTTTAAACGAAGTTAAAACTAATCCTCTTGTGTACACAATGGAGTAGTTTTAAAACTACTCCTTTGTAGTCCAAAGATGGGTTATATGGTCCTGCCCTAGGACATCGTAATGTTAAATAGACCATGTTTTTTCCATACGTTTGGGTTACTTTTGTACTAGTCCAAGTCCCTTGTGGGCTACTCTTTACACGCGTGTTTGGACTGGTCCTATTATTTGCAGGGTACAGATATTTCACATTCAAATTATATTTGAATATTCAACTGATTTGACTTGAGTTGACTGAATTGAATGAGTTTTTGTTTGTTTTGTCTTTGGTTATTCTTTCATTTGTTTCGTGATTATTGGGTGCTCGACACATTTCAGTTAAAAAACAAATGAGTGTGTTAAATTACTTTTTATTTATTCTTGCAGACCTCTAGTACATACCAAATTTATCAAAAGGGGAAGTACCAAAGTACCAATTTTTCCCCCAATTTATGTTCTTAAAAGATCCGTATATTTATATCAAGATAATTTGCACGGCAGCTAGATAGATTTGTGAAAAAATCGTCAAATTCCTGCGAAAAAATAAAAAATATTATTTTATTTTTGTTTTGTGCCGTTGCCAGATTTAATAAACTGAAAATCCCAGATGAAGTTGGAAACGTAGGATGAAAATATAAATAAATAATCTTTTATTTAAATACAAATGACCTTGAAAGCCTGTTTAGATAAATTCTAAGAAAATAATAATAAAAAAATATCGTTGTTCTTGTTTGGAAAAATCGTCAAAAAAAATATCGGTCAACTTAAAATTTAAAAAAAAGTCGCAAAAGTTCATTCAATGACAGTTGAAACATTTTTTAACCATTTTCTGAAAACTTGCATGTTAAAACGAACGTGTTAGAAAATATATAAAAAAGTAATAATTTAAAAAAAGGAATTGAATGTAATTCAAATGAATTTGGTAAAATTGAATTGCAATTCGATTCCAATTCCAATCAATTTGTAGAGTGAATGGCAATTCGGTAAAAGTGAATTGCAATTCATTTCCAACTCATTTGAATTAAATTCATTGAAGTTTGAAATGCTTTTCTATTGGAATTGAATTGTCAGGTAGCTGCAGAATAGGAATTAAATTATTAGGATTAGGGAAAAATCCTGTCAGAATGGAAAAATATTGTTTATTTGCTAAAAGAAACTTAAATTTTGTTTTTTATCAAACAGTGTGAAAATATTATTAAAAGTGTGTTTAAAAATAGTTTTTGGTTTATGTACCTCATATTTTTATATTGTGGAAAATGTCTATTTTTAAAATTGTTCAATAGAATTTTTAATGATTTTAGCAATTTTGGAGATGTGTTCGTTTACTCGAAATTCTTACAACTGAAAGATTTGAAAATTTGTTTACTTTCGTATTGAAAACTTCCAACCAGTGCTTGACGCCTTATCGTCATTTTGACGATTTTTTGTTCCAATTTGCTGATTTTTTTTTTTCTAAAAAGTGACGATTTCTTCAGTCTCCAAAGTCTGAATAAAATATTACATTTTCTGACAATTTCGTTTTTTAATCTTGGAATGTTTAACAGACGTACCTTAGCAAGGGCGGAAGGCGGATTGTTTTCTTTCGCTTAGCTTTTACGCTGATATGCCATACCAAAGCAAGAGCGTCAACGTTGTGTCACGAACAGTAGCTATAGCTTTCTTGTTTAATAAAACCCACAAACTATAAATAAAAATAGAGATAACAACGCTAGATTGACCAAAAAATAGCCAAACTTCACTACTAAACGAGGTGGCAAAATCAGTTTTTCCAAGTGCAAAGCGTTCAGGCCGCTCTATTTAAAACTAGAAAACGCGTGCCGCTTTTGTTTATTTGCGGCTGTAATATGCAACTCTGAAGAAAATTTTTGATTATTTCAGAGTACAAAAACAACAAAGTTACACTTTGTTTTTCTTCCGTCAAACCATCATCGAATTAATCTTTTACGACTCTCTGTATAAATCGTATTTTCAATAATTATATGGCGAGCATTTCACGATTTGTAAGATAATATCCACATGAGTCGTATACGATTCTAATAATGCAAGTTTCGTTAGATTATCTTTACCCATGTCTTAAACGATTCCCACTACGACTTAAGAATTCTTCCGCTATGCTATGAACGAATCTCACTCATGTTACAGTTTTTCCCGTGTGAGGAATCTTTTACGATAAAAAAATGCGGTCATTGACGATAAAGACGTTCTTCGGTAGACTCCCAGTAGCTCTTACATGATTGAAAATGCTAGCTGAGTATGAAGTAATTATGTTTTTTTTTAATGTTTTTTTTTGTATAAAACTCGAACAAAAATTTTTAAAAAAAACTAAATTTTAAGTTGTTCGATTTTTTTTGACGATTTTTCGAAACGATAAAGACGATTTTTAATTTTTTTCAGGAATTCAGTTACATTGTTAATAAAAGTTACTTAAAAACATTCACAATATACTGAAATTATAGACCAGATACCAAATATGTAGGAATTATTCTATAGCGTAAAAAGAATACGTTGTTCTTAAGTATTCCCTTTAGATCAATAAAAGTTATTATCATTAGCAAATACTCGAAATTACATTCATACCAAGGCACAATAGAATTTGATAAGATATTGCCATATTTTCTTAAAAAATACTCAACTTAATACTTTGCAAACGCCATCACAAATTTTTTGTAGGTATTTTTAATTTAAAACTAAAGGAAAATTCATTAACAACAACAATGTCGTTAATAAAAACTAAAACAACAACAATAGTATTGTTTAATAATAACAACATAATATATATAAATACCGCTCATAGACTCTGATGATAATAAAATAATTTTATGGATTTTTTGCGCGCTGATCATGCCAATTTTAATGGAGTTGGCTGTCAGTTCGTCAACGCGCATTTACTAGGTGTGTAATACGCTTATTGTGTTACAAATGCACACACATACTCTGCATCACAAGCACACATACATATTTACTTGAATACCCATACTAATGTGAATTACAGAATGTACACGTTTCGATCGTGCAGTGGCTGGATTGCATGATGTTTTTGTGGAAAAAGAATTCTACACTTGTCGCTTTTATTTCTTTCATACGCATTCATGTGATTGTTGTTTGTTGCGGTTGCCGATGTGTGATCATGTTGTTGACGACGTCGACGACGATGATCTATCTATTCTTCTTAGTGTTTCGTTCGGTTCTTCATTTTTATTGGCGTTAAGTAAGAATGAACAAAAATGAAATGAGCTTAAAACTCATTTATAGCTTTAACCATTTAGTTATATTTGTATTTGGATGTTTTTCATTATAGTCGCAGTAGGGTCGTTCAGGAAAAATGGAAATGTATACCATAAGTCGATCTTATTAATTTAACCTGCTGACGTTTTGCACAGTCGACTTCCAGACTTGCTTAATATTTGGTGTTCTTGAAATGAGATGGAGAAATTAGACAACTTTGAAAGAATTACTTTATAAAAAGACCAATCTGTGCGAATGTGTCTTAAGTAAAAGCTACCGCTTTGCATACGAACAGCGGTGCATATAACTGCGGTTACTACCTCAAGCTTGTCTGGGCTTAAAATTAACAGAACTCTCTTACATGAAAGCGGTCGACTGGAGTCCAATCGGAAATTTGTGTCAGTTGGTCCAACAGACTGGTCCTGGGATTTGTGAAAATAGAACATGTACAAATGCTAGGACTCATGACCAGTGAAAGAAGAACCAATCCCTTAACTGGTTTATGATGAACAAAAAGGTAGAAAAAGGAATGAATTACAGTACAGCCCTCACCGGTGCTGTGACACATTTTTTGGTACTTTCTAAAATTTGGTTCTTGAATTTAATTCTAGAACTTGTTTTATTAAAATAATACTACCATTGTGTTTAATAATACAACATTTTAGTAACTGACACTAAGCACGTTCATTGAGAATAAATTGTGACTGGTCAACAGTGTCAATTGAACCCCTCCAATGACAACCTCATGTAAAAGTGATAGGTCTTATTCATATAAAGTGTTAGAACTAGAACCGGTCTCTACCGCCAAAGACCCATCACTGGACTACTTTGGTGTCAGTTCGCTTCCCTCTAGGGAGGTTGTTGATGTTCCCTAAATATACTTCGGCTATGATCTATACTTAAAATGTCGATAATTAAATCAGTGAATTGTCGGAATATGGGGTGAAACTACGGTTGGTGTTAGTGTCCGCACACGACTTTTTGTAACTACAAACCACTAAATTTTAAGCTTGAGGCCTAAACCATTCGTTTAATTTGTTGCTGCGTTTATGCATCTGTCAAAAAATGTTTATAATTATTTAAAAAAAAATGTATAAGTATAAAATTTTATTGACAATTCACACAGCAAGAGCGTAGCATCGATAAACTTTTTATTTTGGCATGCTTTGCATCCGTCTTGACAAAAGGTCAGAAAGTATAAGATGCATAGAACGCGTAGTGTGGACCTCCAGCTTTAAAAAACAATGCAAATGAACAGGTACCTACAATGAATTGTCCGGATGTCAGACAACTGACTACCCTACTATTGAAAAAATTACAACCCGGCAGGAAAAATTAGGAGTGAGGATGCCTTCTGGAAGGCCTCTGTACTCCTTCTTTTGGATATACAAGGCCTGCTCGCTCCATTCCGTACTCGTATCTTTTTTACACACGATGGCATTGCGGAGTAGGCCTTCCGCTCTTTCTTTTTTCGCAGGTACATTAGAATGGTAACGGGATAAAAAAAATTATTTTGCTTTTGCTTGTGCAAAAAAAAAAACAATAAATATTACTCCTTCTCTTTCTCCTTCTCATAGAAGCGAATGTGTTTCTAATCTTTTATACGAAAGAGCCGATAAGGCATTCTTAAGCAGTTAGATAACAATAGTATTTGAATCAAACAAATGCTTAATCACGCCTTAAAAAGGCCTGAAGTAAGAAGCTCTTTGGAGTTTTCCCGCTGGGATGTGCACTTTACACATTCTTACAATTTGCGTTTATTATTTTGTTATGGGATTTTTGTTTCGTTGTAGTTAAATTCCTTGCTTCCAAGAATTCATAAGGCGGGGTTTCATTTTCTTTGCACAAATGGCAAAATATTATAAAATAAATATGAAAATTAAAAAATCCCAGTGGAAACTTTTATTATTTTTTAAAAGGCAACTGCGTATAGACATACATATTTTTGTGCATATGTGTAAAATTCTTAATATTTTTATTTAATGAACTACTGCTAAAAAAAAATTTAAAAAAAAGGGAATCTATTTTGTAAGACATTTTGAGAACGCACCCAGCAGAAACGTTAGCTTTTTTAGAAACAGTTATGTATGTTACATTACTAGTTCTGAGAAAGCAGAGTTGCCAGTTAAAATTTGTTGAAAATTGCCAAAAATCGTTGAAATTACTTAGCCAAATAGTAACATACATCGCCATTGTATACTAATTTCTGAAAATAAAAAAGGAATGCAAGATAGGAAAATATTTGAAACATTGAAGTGGAAAGAATTTTACACCAATATTGTTTTTTTATTTTGAGTTTTTTAAAGTGGGTGTTTAGAACAGACGGACATGGCTAAATAGACTAAGAATTGCTTAAGGAGTATATGCATACAAATTGGAAACAAATCTAGCTTACCAACGCAGCTCCAAATAAAAAAGGACATAGAGGAATAGAAAATATAAAAATAAGAAGAAAAAATGAAATGGCGAAATTCTGGAAAATGCATAGTTTCCGAGTTATGGACTTCTGAAGTTTTTATATGAATTTGCGATTTTCTACTACATTTCTAATCGTATGTGGCCAATATTGATGTCTTTTAAAAGCTTTTAAACAGATCTTTCTGAAAATGTAAACTTTATAAAAACCTTGCCTAAGCAACCAGTGAAATGCGCATAGGAATAGCTTATCCCATCAACAAAAAATTTCAGTGTTTTTATCAAATAATAAAAATTGGAAATTAAGCACGAATAACAAAATCATTTAAATTAAATTTTGTATTCCCACGAAAATTATTTTGATAATAAACTGGCAGGTGCACGGCCTAAAAAACCTGGCTGGCAACCCGCTTTTTAAATAAAGCGAGTTGTTTTTGTTTTTCTTAACGTACTTACAACTACAATTAATGTTGGAAGAATTCCAATCAATTGTAGTGGGGAATGTAAGGAGAGAAAAATTCACTGTTTATTGTTGATGATTTTGTTTAAACTTTGATATTGTTACAAATAGAACTGTTTCTGTAATTCTTATACGCTTAACAGTTAAATTTGGTTTAATATCTTTAGTTTTTTTAAAATATTTATGGATGAAGTTTCCTGATGATCTGGCCTAAGCAACTAGTGAAATGCGCATAGGAATAGCTTATCCCATCAACAATAAATTTCAGTGTTTTTATCAATAATAAAAATTGGGAATTAAGCACGAACAACAAAATCATTTAAATTAAATTTATTAAAACTTTTAAACTCTTTAGCTCCTTATACAGTTTTAACAAAATTGTATATCAAAATATTACGGAAGTGCACTAGGAAACAAAAATTTAATTAAAAAACCCCAACTTCGCTAAAGGAGCATATAGACGACATGTTTTTGTCATCTGACATGTCAAATTTTCAAGTCACATGTATGTAATTGTGCTTGTCTGTCAAAATCGCTGTTTTACATAAGGTTTATAATATTCGGTCACAAACGTACATGTAATTTGCTTCTGACATAGTCTCTGTTTTTTTCGCATTGTTATTGCAGAAACCAAGGTAGTGCTCGGTTTTAAAACAGCTTGCTGCCGCCATGAAATTTTTTATTTACGCCGTAAAATAGTTTAGCCATCTTAACATTTTTTTCTTTTAATTCAAAGATACCAATTTAGGATTTTATAATAAAACGGTTTTTATGTATATATTCACATAAATTCTATTCAATGGTAAGATGATCAAATATATCTCGGTATTGTAGAAAATTAACTTCAGCCGGCTAATGATTCCGTCAATAGTGGACGCCGCTGCTGGTTTCTTCCCGGCATAGATTTCTGATGTCAGATGGTTTGTCAGAAGAAAATAGAGCACGCTCTAATTGAAATTTTGTCAGATGACTTTACGTCTGACTTTTACAGAAGCAAAGTTAAAAAGGTAACACAATACATGTATGTATTTTGCAGTGGGAAATTTGACATTTCAGATGACAAATACATGTCGTGTACGGTCGCCTTAAACAAATCTTTTCCGCATAGCCGGCCTTCGGTCGGGCGCAAGGATTTTCTCATAAACATATGAACACGCATTTTACTTCTTTTTTTATTTAAATTTTATATATAATTTGCTTTTGATTTGTTTTTTTCACAAAATTTCACAAATTTAAACAATAACAATTTTTTGTAAATTAGAAATAAAAAAAATTAAAAAAAGAAAATTTATTGACAAGTTGGATTTTACAGCTGACGAACAGGTGTTCTAAAGAGTTTACCTTGTTGAACTTGCCTTCGAATAAATTATACAATTAATGACAGAAATAACAAAGAAACAAATCAAAATCAAAAAATAAATTTGAATTCGTGCAAGTTGTTACAGGCATATTGATCATTTGTTATGCTAAATTTAAATGTTTATTTCATCAATTTTTACGCAGTATTAAAATAAAAATTATATATAAATAAAAATTAAAGAATGTGTTAATTAGGTTTGATATTTATTTTCATGTGAAAAAAAGTAAAATTGA
The DNA here is from genome assembly GCA_949318255.1 of Pollenia labialis. Lineage (NCBI taxonomy): Eukaryota > Metazoa > Arthropoda > Insecta > Diptera > Polleniidae > Pollenia > Pollenia labialis. The sequence continues at coordinate 141,466,292 of OX439141.1, read as the reverse complement.
GAACTCTTGATTCTCGTTTAGTTTATTAAGTAAACCCCATATCGGGTATGCTGCTGGTGTCTTGTAATTGAAATGATGTAAAGTGCAAAACGGGAAGGGGTTTGAATTCGTTATAACTTTTTATTTAAGAAATAATTATTAATTTTTTTTTGTTTTAATACAGTATATAAATGGGGAATATTATAGTTCAGTTATGAAAAATTATATTTCGTAAGTGGTGGCCATTTTCTGCTTCGCAAATTCCTGCTCTTTCCACCATATTTTCCATAACCCCCGTGCTCAATTTCACAAAAATAAGGACCAATTATCCTTTCCGGTTAAACACCGTATCAAACCGTACACTAAGGTGGTTGTAACTCTCGCTGTTGAACTATTCTCGGATTTTCCGTAGCCCATGTCCTGCAGTTTTGCTTAATAACGAACCCACTTAATTGGAAATGGGCTTCGTCGCTCATAATTAAATTATGATTTTATAAAGTTTAACAATTTGGGCACGTTGTTCAATTGAGTACTGCTCCATTTTAAATTCCCCAAGTCTTCTTTACAAAATACTGAAAAGAAAAGAAAAAAAAATTATAATAAAAAAGTAATAAGCAATTCAAACCCCTTCGTATTTTTGGGCCACATTGTAATAATTCCGTTTCGGATTGATTGATTTGAGCACGGATGGATTGATTTTTCTTTTGAGTGTTAAAATATGTAAAATGGCTACATTACTGTATTTAAATTTGGTCCAACTAAAGGTTAACAAGCCTAAAACTAAGTAAATAATAATTTAAGTCAAATTAAGTTGTATATGCTTATAAATAACATCATCAAACGTGCCGCATTGAGCTTATAGTTATTTACATATGTAAAGGCGACTGGTCCCTATTTTCTGACTTCAAACTTTTTAAAGCAGACCCTCTTTAAATTTTTTTATTTTGGAAAATATTAAAAAATATTTTTACGTTTTTTATGCCGAAAAATTTTAGAGTCGGAGTCGCGATTTTTTGTGGGTACTTCTTTTCCAACGCCGACTGCAGTACAAAAAGCTCAATTCCGACACCACAGCCCTGCACTCAATGCAGGGTATGAAAGATTCGGCGCAGCCGAATGTCGCATTTTTACATGTTTATTCTTCCTTTTTTTTTCTGTAACTTTATGATCTGCAGGGGGTAATTAGCACTTTGTGCAACGTTCTTCCTATATTTTTTGGTTCCACGAGTTTGTGGCGTTACTTTTAGTAAATATATTAGTAGCGGTTATTGCTGCATACACACATATTTTTTTTAATGATATTGACTCGTATGCTAAAATATCAATAAAATATATTATGCTACTTTACATAAAAATACAAAACTAATTATAGGGTTTTGAAATGAAACAAATATATTGCGTATATTTGTAGAAACTTAAAAAAAGAGTAAAAAAGATATAAAAATGATGTAAAGTTTTTATGGTTTACAGGGTTCATGTTTTATGGCGCTAACCATGGAAAGAATTTTTAAAATTTGTAGAAATTTTAAAGGAAGAGAAAAAAATTTTTAATAAAAAGCAGAAATAAAAAATTATATATTTTCCCTTTTTTAATAAAGTCATTATAATCACTCTAAAAATAGAAAAAAATACCATTAAATGAAATAAGTATAGGGTGGCGCACAAAAAAAAAATATGATCAAAAAAAAGAGCCGTAGTTAGACGTACTGGGTGCCATCTTGTTCCAAACATAATTCTGCACAGAATAAATTGTAGCCATTTTTTTTTTCAATTAAACCATTTATAAAAAATACAAACAATTTTAATAGAAAAATTTAATCAAGTGAATTAAACGTTTATTTAAATCTACAACATTACTACAGTTAATGTTATAAATATCAAAAAAAAAAACGGCAGGGTTTTTAAATAAAACTTAGAAAATGGAGTTTTTTTTGCAAAAGCGCTTATATGTACTGCATTAGCATGCAACACTTTATTAAGCTGTGTATACTCTAAACTACAAAATAGACAACCCGGTTCTGAACATAAATAGGAATGCAAAATTATAATAATACATCAATTAAATATATCGAGCCATTACCGCAAAAAAAGCTTAAGCGACAAAAACACAATTTTACAGGAGTATGAAGGTTTTAGCTTAAGATTAAATCGTAACGGTACCTTATGTGACCACAACAATTAAGGATATTATTATGACAGTAAATTCATTTATTAAAAAAAATAAAAATTAAAATGATGTCGCTTAAGCAATTTTTGCGGTATGGTCTCGATATTAATAATTTATTTAATTAATAAACGTATAAATACTAACTTAATACTATTAGGCCCGTTTTCACAACTTACATAGCTAAAAATAGACTTCAACCGGCTTTATAAAAAATGTTCCATTATTAAAACTTTACTTTAACCTAAAGTGAGCGATAAAGTAGATTAAGGTTCATCCTACCTGGTAGGTTAAAGTAAAGTTGTAATAATGAAACACTTTTTATACGGCCGATAAAATCCTACCTTTAGCTATCGGTAAGTTGTGAAAACGGGCATTAATTTGTTAACTGCTGTAAATTTTATTAATTTTTTAATTAACATCACAAATTTTTTAATTGAATCCCAGATTTTATACAAACAGTTAAACAACTTTAAACCCCAATTTTACCAAGTTGAGTTTAAACTAATCATTACTTTAACAATGTGTGTTTGACAGCTATAAATGATAGTTAATTATAACTAACTAGGTAAAATTGGGGGTAAATCTAAAAATAAAATTCAAACCTACACTTACGGCCATTTTCACCAAGTTCGGTTAAAACTAAATTTCAATTAAAGTTCCGGTTACCAATATGTTTTGACTGCTATAACCGATAGTTAATTATGACCGAACTTGGTGAAAATGGCCGTTAATAATTTTTATAAATTAAAACTTATTAAACTTTTAAAACGAATTTTGCTGCTAATTGCTGCAAAAATTACAGTCCACTCAGCCCTTTTCTACAAATTATTGAATTTTATTCATATTAACCGCGAATTGTTCGTCGTTTTCAAAAAAATATGGACCTGTTATCTTTTCTGAAGTTCTCTAAGTGGGTGCATTAAATGTTCGACAATTATTCTTCCAAATTGGGTGCCCCAATTTTTTATTGAAGTGACCATTGAGGTGAAAAATGGCCCTCATCGCTTATTATATGACACACTCTGTAGTATATTTAAGAGGTTCAAATTTTTTTAAATAAATAACCATTTAAAATTCCAAGCAAATTAATTTTTAACTGATTCTAACAGTTATTCAAAAAACTAAATGCATATTAATACGGATTTTCAGTTGCAGTTTATATTGTCCGTTGATTGAGTTAAATTCTTCTGCATGCAAAATTAAATGAAAATGTAATTAAAAATAACGAAAAGTTCATTTAATTTTTATTCCTTAAAATCAAATGAATATTCAGAGGTTTTATATAAACTAACTATTAAATATAATTTTTTAGTTATCTATAAAAAACGATTTGCTTGTTTTGTGCGAAAAAATTCTCATTTTCTATTTGCTAAAATTATTTAGTTAAATACATCAAATTTTTAAAGTTCAATAATTACGAAACGATATCGGCCATACTGCTGGTGTCTTTTAATTGAGAATTCTTCTGTAAACAACGGGGTCAGTACCAGGGTTGTTATGCTTTATTCTTCAAAAATTTTAACAAAATTCGTCAAAATCGTCACGAATATTTAACAAAATCGTCAACAAATCGTCAAATATTTAAACTTTATAAATTAGAGACAATTTATTGCATTGATTGGTTTTTAGCAAGAAATTCTATTTATGATGAAGAAAGTGATATGGTTTAGTTTTATTCTATTTATTTCAGCAAGTGGGCTGAAATATATTTATCATTTGAAAAGAATTACATAGATAAGAAAAATATATTTTTTTATAAATACATAGCAAAAATTTATTTATTTCATTTATCCATATTCACAAAAACATTAAATAAAAAATAAAATCTAATTTGCTGTTAACTCGTGCTATCTTTAAATGATTAATTTTTAGCGCTATCACTATACCAAATTGTTGTTACTGTTGATGGTGCTAAACCAGGGGTTCTGTCTATATCAACAGTCTTTTTACTCGACTTGAAACGTTTTTTTACGTCCAAATTTAGTTCCAAACTAATGCATTTTCTTCTCTTTGCACTAATTTTGTTATACAACATTTTATTAAGACCTAACTTCTTACTTCCTAACACGCAACTATGCTTAGAATAACTTACCTAACAGAATTAAATGGGAATTCGCCTTTTTAAACGCAAATAGAAAAATTCTTTACATTTGATTATGACTTCATCGAAAAATGCAATCGTATGTAGCGACGCAAATCGAAATCATTAAAACGCAAAGCGGATTTAACCAATTTTTAAAAAGCGGACCAAATAGGACCGACGCAAATCGGGGCTCTAGTGTAAATTTTTTTTGCAGTATCGATGTCATTTATATAATTGTAGAATTTTAATTACTAATGCTTCTAATGATAGCCACCTGGTTTGTGATGGGGGAAGAATTTTTTTTTTTGGTTAATTTTCAAAAAAATTTTTATTTCGAAAAATTGATTTTTACGTTTTGGACTGTTCCCAATATTAATGTAAATATTTCTTGTAAGTGTTTTATTGATGCCAGAAAATCGTCATAACACTATTACTATTAGTTAAAAAATCGTCAATCGTCATTTTACTGTATTTTCCAGGGACCCTAAATAACAGTTATTCGGAAAATTTAAACATAAAAACTCTTCATGTTAGTGCCAACGGGGACTTATAGTGTCATATATGAATAGATTCGAGCTGACGAGCTCTTTCAGAATCTGTGGTGATCTTAAAAAAAAAGAGTTTTATTTTTTCCTTCAAAAATAAAACTCATTTTAGGAGTTTTATTTTTTCCGTCTAAAATAAAGCTCATTTTAGGAGTTTTATTTTTTCCGTCTAAAGTAAAACTCATTTGAGGAGTTTTATTTTTTCCGTCTAAAGTCAAACTCACTTTAGGAGTTTTATTTTTTCCGCCTAAAGTAAAACTCATTTTAGGAGTTTTATTTTTTTTTGTCTACAATAAAACTCATTTCGCCCTCATAAAATAAAACTCTTTTGAAGAGATTAATTTTTTTGTCTTAATTAAAATTCATTTGTTTACTTTCTTCTTTTTTAACAGACTTTTTTTATTTGTTTAATTTAACAAACATTATTTTTTCAAAATTTGTTGGTGAAAGATTTGACACTTACACTAATCCTGTTTTAACCCGGTATTTTTTACATTTATATTTAAGGGTTTTTAGTAGCACTTCTTTTTATATTTTGGCCGCTATTACTGATTATAACTCAACTCCGTTGAGTTGTTATTAATGTGCTGTTTTCACAACACAAGTGACTGAACGTGTAGTAAAATTTATATGAAAAGCACTCAGTTTTTTGAGTGTTTTCCATATAAATTTTACTACACATTCAGTCACTTGTGTTGTGAAAACAGCACATAAGACAACTGATTGTGATCAGTTTAATTTTTGTTAATTGAAAAAAATCAGATTTTTGCAATGAACGTAGTGAAAAATAAATTGTATTAATATGCAAATTTATTTCTGACGGAAAAAATAAAACTTAAACGAGTTTTATTTTTTGACGACAAAAATAAAACTCCTAAAATGAGTTTTATTTTTTCCGTCCTAAAATGAGTTTTATTTTAGACGGAAAAAATAAAACTCCAAAAATGAGTTTTACTTTAGACGGAAAAAATAAAACTCCAAAAATGATTTTAGACGGAAAAAATAAAACTCATAAATGAGTTTTATTTTATGATGGCAAAATAAATCTTAATTTTTAAGAGTTTGTTTCGACCTTTTATTTTTACGTTGAAAAATAACTGTTAAAGATTGAGTTTTTTTTTAATTCTTAAAATAACTGTTATAAAATAACTTTTTTGATATCACTTATAACCGTTACGGTCCCTGGTATTTTCTCATAAAAATCGTCAAAATGACGAAAAATCGCTCGCCGAATTTCAAACAAAATTTAACGATTTTGATTCTTTGTTCTGTGGTGGAAGTTAATTCTGACAAAAAAACGTAAGCAAAAAGTTAATTTTTGTATTAGTTTCATCTCATTGCCAGTCAGAAGTTGTTTGATAAGACGACCTTTGGAGAAGCCAGCAAAATCTGGCCCAATATAAATGAAGGAAGGACTTGGGGGGCGTTAAAGCTACCGAAACTTCTTTTCAGAAACCTAATTGCCGTTAAAGCTGGACACTGACAAATTGAAAGATATGTCCAAAGGCTGGGGATTCCTTGCAATGACTTATTTAGAAGTTGTGGTGACAAAGAAAGAGTCGACGAAACATCTTCTTTGTCATTGCCCAGCATTCGGAGACCTTAGACTCAAACTGTTTGCCCGAAGAACCCTCAGCGACAAAACATTTCTCTCTGGTACTGATTTGAAAAAGATCCACTCCTTCCATTGAAGCAACCAGATGGTAAAGTGAGAATGTCGGCAGCCGAGTAGCATAGGACCCTTGCAACCTGGTAAAACATGGTAACATAACGAAAATTATTGCTGGACCCACGTTAGACGTGCTCGATCGCGGCTGCCAATGGAACCTAACCAATCGTAATATTTGGCACAAGGAACTGTTATATAAATCTTTACCTCAAAATATTAATTGGTTTTGCAGAGTTCGTGATTGGATTTGGTTTAATCTCGAAAATTTTCCTTTATATAGTTTAGGTTAGGTTTCAAGCACAGCTCACGTGGGTCCACTAATTCCGTTGTGCTATCATGTCACACCGTCTCCCGTGGATCCTATGTTATCTAGTGTTCCCACGCAGCTACCCGGTCGATGCAACAAAGGAGTGGATCCTATTTAAATCAACATCAGAGAGACAAGTTTTGTCTCCAAGGGCTCTTCGACCAGATCTCCGAATGCCGGACAATTACAGAGGAGATGTTCCGTTGACTCCTCCTCCTCCTTGTCGCCGCAACTTCTACAGAAGTCATTTTAAGGGAGCCCCAAACTCTGGGCGTGGCTCCCAATCAGCCAGTGACCAGTTATAACCCCTATTAGGTTCCTTAGGTGATGTCTGGACGGCTGCCATGCCCGCCGTGTCCTTTTTTCGTCTATAATGGGCCAGATTTTCCTGGTTGGCCCACAGGTAGTTTCATCGTGCCACCTCTGACTAGCAATAAGGTGAAACTTGTGCGCTATAATTTGCTTACTCCCTGGGAGCGAAATACCTACATTATATAAGGCTATCAGCGCAGAAGTGGTGTAACCCCAGACTACCTTTTATGAGATAATGAGGAGTTAAAACTACTCTTGCACTACAGTACTTGGCGTAACGGCCCGTGCAAAAACTATGTTTATAGCGCCATCTGTTTTGGATACACACAGTTTGTTTACTCGACTATTGCACTGCAAAGAAGATATCTTACACCAGAACCGTAACCAAATTAAATTGTGGGTTACACCACTTCTGCGCTGATAGCCTCATATGTTGAACCGTCTTGATTCAAGGTGGTACCTGCATACGCCAACGAATCCGCCACGCAGTTGCCCTGTATGTCGCCGTGCCCAGGGATCCAATTAAGGATGACCAGTGAATGACTTGCTATCTCCTGCAGAGACAACCGGCATTCTCGGAAAATTCTCGATGTGATGAACACATTCTCCAGCGATCTTATGGCCGCCTTGCTATCGGTAATAATGCGAATAACCCATCCAGATATTTCGCCGTTCCGGATGCGTCTCGCGGCTGTGTGGATGGCCATTATCTCGGCCTGAATGACACTGCAGTGGTCCGGTAGCCTTATAGGAACACTCCAGTTCAGCTGCTCGGAGTATATGCCAGAACCGACACCATATAGTGCTTTAAACCCGTCCGTGAATGTCATCAAAGTGGATCACGTTAACCAAAATGCTTACCCGAAGCCAGGATCAAACATTAGCTTGGGTGTGACATAATAAACATCCATGTGTCAATTTATTTCGTTCAGAATACAAGCATGTCCGATATTGTAATCCGTCCATGCTCCAGTGGCACTTAGTCTTGCCGCCGCGTTTGCAGCTTGCCTTTTCGCCAAAATGTCTGGTGGTTACCAGTACAAAATCGCAAACAATGCCTTAGAGGGGGTTGTTTTAATGGCACCTGTTACCGTTATCGCCAACATTCTCATTATACGTGCATACCTATTTTGATGACTTCTTACCTTGAGCGTCGGCAACCAAACAGCTGCCCCGTAGAATAGACACACTCGTATAGCCAGTAGACATTTCTCGGGCTAATTCTCTAGTTTAGGCCAATGACCCTTTTTGTATCTCATTGTGAAAAGTATCAGTTCCGGTTTGGCAGGATTTGCATCCGTCCACATCCCTGGCACCATTTTGTTAGGACGTCTAATGCGGACTCCATAAGTTCAGACAATAGTCTGGGATCTTTACCGAAAGCCACAACTGCAACGAAATCCGCACATGCGATCTTCGTGCAGCACGTCCTTTCCATGACCCTGAGTACGGTAGTTATATTCAGATTCCAAAGTATAGGTGGCAGTACACCACCTTGTGGGTTGTCCCTAGTCGAATCTTTGGAATTTGGATTTGATTTCCAAAAGTCTCATAGCGTTAATAACCTATTCAGGTCTAACGTTGTTGAAAGCTCCCTCAATATCCAGGAATGCAACTAATGCAAATTCCTTGTAGTGCAGGGATCTCTCTATGTGGCCCACCAATGAGTGAAACGCAGTTTCAGTGGACCTTCCCCTCGTGAAGGCGTGCTGAGCTTGTTACAATGAGTTATGTCCCAACAATGAGATAATGTAAATATTCAAAATCCTCTCCGGTGTTTCAGTAGAAAGGAGGATGACTAATTAGTCTAAAGGCCTTAGCCATAGTGTGAGATGTCTTCCCTTTCTTGGGGATGCAGACGATCTTCTATGTTGTCCAAGTTGATGGGACATGTGAGAGACTGGACTAGAGCAAATAACGATATTCGTAATGGAAATTACCTGGCCTTGCTACAGGAGACTGGGTACTGGTTACATGTAGGGCAGATGTTTGTTTTATAGAGAGATTTTACATCTTGTTTGGTCCGATTTGCTATCTGCCACTTCTTTTTCTATTCTTGAGCTTTCTCTCCTTATTTCTCCTATGCTATAACTAACTAATAAGTAAAGCGTCACAATGGACCATATTGGTCTCTGGCTGAGGGTGACTTCGCACTGGCCTTTCTAGCTGACCTAATTAACCGAGCAATAGTAACGTAGACCAGAGTCTTTAGAGGGAAACCTTCAAACTGTTAGACCAGTACTGAAATTCTGTAACTTTTTAACGACAAAAATTGTCGTTTAGTAGTCAAAATTCGTTAGCTATTCTATTCTGTAATAAAATTTGAAAAATTTTTATCGGCAAACAATATCGGTAGCTAAGGACACAAAAAAATTTCTGGTTAAATATTAACGATAATTAATGTACTTAACAGATTAAAAATGTAGAGTGAAGAAAAACTCAAGTGTCTATAAAACAAGATGGTTAATGGGCATAAAACTATATTCCGGGAAGAAGTTTGCATGTGGGCTATGAAAAATAAATAACCCCTTCTCCGATTTTGAAAAGGCTTCTTCGACCTTGTGACAATAAACGCATATGTGCCAAATTTGATAAAATTATTTCCAAAATTGCGACCTGAAATTTGCGCACAATGTTATCTTGGATAGACAACCAGCCAGCCTGATAGAAGCACGGACTACGTTATATGGATTCTGAAATTGATTCAGAGTAAATCGGTTTACTGAAGGGTGGGTCCCGAACCTATATTTTAATGTGTCACACACATTTGCGCAAACACATAATATCCTCTTCACATACAGTTGTGTGGGTATAAAAAGTAAGAGCAGGATGTTGTGCTAGAGTGGCTCAGGCACCTCGACCTTTTTCCCTATGTATAAATAGGTTTGAAACTAACATATTTGTTGAGAAATATAATACATATTTACACGCTTTCATTCATGTTTTGTTAAAATAAATTTTTAACAAGCAAATTTATTTTATATTTTTTTTTATTAATTTTATAAAATTTTAAGCTTTGTTTACAATCAGATCAACAATTTCGTTTTTTCTTCTATCTTATTTCTTCCCAAAGTATTTCATATAATTCCCTTTCATTATATGTATAAACAAAAATGTAACTAAAGTTTTTTTAAAAAGTTGAGTCAACTAGAACTTCAGCAACAATTTGTATAAAATTGTTTCTGACGAATAAAACATTAGTTTTGAGGGACAATTTTAACATAATGTTGTAAAAATTAATAATAAATGCATAATATTGTTAAGGCAAAAATTTGCAAACGGTTTCTTAATGCAAAATGTGTGGGGTTGCGAAAAATAATTGATGCTCTATTATGAACACCAAGTGAAAATGTTTCTGGGACTGTAAACGAAGTTTTAACTTTGACGTTCATATATTTGTCGTTAATAATTCTAAACAAAAATATTTCTTTATTTAAAATAGATAATAACAAATTCGTTAATGTAACCGAGATTCGTCGTTACTTAATGATATCGGTAGTTAAATTAAAAAAAATCGTGGTACCGATTTAATTAAGCTTGAAAAATCTTTGTATATATTTTATTAACTTTTATTAAGTTCTACTCCACATTTTGGATTATTTTTGGAATAATTATGTCTCGAAGTTGTTCTAAGTTTTTAACCTTTGACCAATCACCGATTAATTTAAATTAGAAATAAAAATTAATATTTATTATTTAATTAACATTTTTAAAATTGAAAAGTGTCAAAATGCCATTAATTATTATGCAAAATCTCTTTAACAGTTCTAAAGTGTTATGTCTAACATCCATCTAAAATCAGTTTCAATTTCACTGGAAAAAAAACATTTGCGAATAACATGCCTGAAATTAGTTGCAAATATTAAAGAGTCAAGTTTTTGTTGTAGTTTTTGTTATTTTATTCAGCTTAATTTTAGTTAATGTGAGATATTTGCAACATTTTTCAATTATGATAAGCACAGCAGATATTTCAAAATATATCATTAATCCAATAACTAATAAATAAGACTTATTAGTATCGACGCCTTTGATGTTTAAGAAAAGGGGGAAAAAAGAAAAACTGAAATCAAATATACATTTTCCTTAAGTAAATAACAGGTTTGCAAGAAATAAAAACCTCTACAAATTTTTGTATTTATTTTTGAAAATCTTTTAATTGGTATTATGAAACTTACAAAAATTGTTGGTGATATTTGTTGTTGCTGTTTTTATTTATAAAAAAAAAGTGTTTTGCTAAAGCCATAAAAAAGAAAAAAATCAATTATATGCCGGTCTTTAAGTGACCAAAACGTTGAAAACATTAAGAGAAACGAAAAAAAAACTGAAAAATCAGAGTTAAAATGTACATGCATGCATGATACTGAAACTCATTCATGCTTATAATATAAACACTTATAAAAGCGATAATATGAAATTGATTTCATGTGGGAATTTGCTCAGAAATAGAAAAAAAAAAATAAATACAAAAAATAAAAACATCTTAAATTGAAAAAAAAATAGAAATATTGGATAAATGGCATGTTGTTCAAGTCAAAAGTTGTTGTGTAATAAATAAATTTTGTCTACCAAATCAATGGTAATCATCCGTAAATGTTTGTTTCTTACCGCAACAAATATTTGCTAAAGAAAACAAAAATTTCATAAAATCAAACTATCAACCCAACCAACCAACAAACATCTTTAGAATCATTAACAGAAATGTGTTTTTTTGTTTTTCAAAATACTTAAACATTTTTTTTTTATTTGTATTACGAAAGGAAAAGTTTTTCCAATACCTCGTGTTCGTATGTGTTAACAATTGCTCATGGGTCATTAATTAAATACAATATAAATTAACAATATTTGACATATTATTTTTTTTTATTATTATGGGTAGGAATTATTTGTATAGAAGCGAAAAAAACACAGCAACAAATGAAACTCCAATTATCTTTTTTTCTCACAGTGTAAACACATTTTGTTAGTATGAATGTTAACATCGTTTTAAAAAAAATCTTAGGTTATTTTCAAAAAGTTTGAAAAAAGATTACAAGCTGGACATTTATTGACAGGCATTTTCAAATGGCATCAAAATTAAAGCATGTATTGGTGATGTTGGCCATAGTGTTGACATTTGAGCCGCTCAGTGCACACATCGATTAACTCCATAAAATGAAAAGCGATGATGTAATGTATATATTGCAGGAGGAATGAATCTTAGCAGGTCCATCATGTCTCTCCATTTTTCCTTTGTCACAGTACTACCTTTAGGATATAATAAAGGCTGATCTATATTTTTCAAACTTTGCGGTCTACCCACTAAAGATTTTCTTATATTAATGGCTTGAAATTCTTTATCTTTATTATAGTCACATTTGAATTGTAGTTACGAGATAGGGTTTGGATTTTTCTAGCTTTATCCAGCGTATTTTAAGCTAATTTACTGGAAGCCCTGTGACGGTTACTTTTCTGTTAATGATAGACTGTTCTAAAAGTTTTGTTGGCAAAAAATCTTGGTGAGTCATTTGGATTAGACGAAATGGCGCAGTCTTTTTATATGTTTTGATTATACCAATCATCTGGTGAAAAAATGTTTTGATATTTTTCGCACATGACTCAATAATGGCAAAATCTGAGTCTTTGGGCAAATAGCTGTGTCCACTTACCAAAAATTTCATGTCAATTAATTCAGCTTTGATTTCCGTGCTATAAACAAGTTTCAATAAACTTAATACGGTTTTAATATTTCTGTTTTGCCTGGTACACGAATCCGAATATGTAATTATTTTTTTGAAGTTTGCAGCGTACGTCTTTATGTACTTTATTAGACAAGATGAAATTTCTTGAGACCCACGAGATCCTTCAGTTTCTGGACAAACAAACATGTGGCTTATATTTTTATTGAATTCATGACATCTAAAATAATATAAACATATAAATTTCGCTTATAATAAGCTGCGGATGTGATTAACTTGGAAACCTTTTTCCAAGTCAAAAGAAAAAAAAACAATTTTTCCGATGTTGCCATTCGATCGGCAGCCATTTGACCGCGAGCGCGTCCAGCCTCTTCTAAGTGAGTTTCCTTTTCAATTTTTGCCATCTTAATTTCCTCATCGTCTGAAGATTGAATTTTTATTTGGAAAGCATCACATGTTTGACACGTATCCTTTGATGGTTGTTTAAAATGTAAATTAAATTTTGTAGAGAACACATTATAGTAATATTTTTCTTTCACTGGTGCTACATTTTCCTTTTCCAATTCTGTGACGTATAGTTCATACATCTTCTTAATATTTAAGTCAGTATTAAAATATTGTCGTCTTGGATTATGAGCTCTGGTGTAGTGAGTACTGTAGGCTGGAAATTACTTTATATGCTTTATAATATTTGTATCATCTATTTTAATGCTTGCAACGCGGCCTTTGCCCTTACAAACCAAAGATGTAACTTGTTCTTTAGAACAAAAATTGTATATCCGCCCGTCACTCACCAGATAAGTGTCTCTAAAATATTTTTTACAAACGGGAATATCAAGTCTCTCTTTTCGAAAGTAATATGTAAACGAATGTGATATTCGTTCTTTAGTTTCATTCGTTGGGCGCCTTCTTTTTATTTCGTTAACTTTGATACAACCTCTTAAGAAAATATTTTGGTCAAGTTGACTATGTAAACTATAAAATTCTTTCATGGCAGCCTCTCTCTCATCCGAAATAATTTTTTGATTGCAATTTTGACGGCATCTGCATTGTATATCGACAAATGTTTTTGCAGGTATTAATTTTCCTCCCCTATTCCTGTATGACAAACATTTTATCCTGTTATGCTTTTGTAAATTTCGTATCTATTTAATAGGATTACAACTTCTTTTCCTCCCAAACAATGTGTTTGTTGGATTTGTACTGTTGCAATCCGAAGAAAAGGATAAACGTCTTCTTGTACCAGACTTTCTGTTGATAAATCGTTTTGAAGAATCATCACTGCTTTTCTCACTCACATTATTAGTCTCACTCATCTTGATTATAACGGTATAATGTTGAAAAGACTAACAGCCGTACCTAAAAAAGAGCGGAAGGCGGAAAGTTTTCTTCCGCTTTGCTTTTACGCTGATATGCCATACCTAAACAAGAGCGTCAACGTTATATCACAAACAGTAGTGTTATCTTTTTTGTTTAAAAAAACCCACACAATAGAAATAAAAAGAAGAGAAACCCCGCTAGATTGACAGAAAATAGCTAAATTGCCATTATTTATTCACCATAGCGGCCAACTTCACTATTAAACGCACTGTCAAAATCGGATTTTCCAATTGCAAAGAGTTGACGCCGCGCTATTTAGGGATGCTTCATACAAATTGTATGGACATGAGAATTTTTGACAGCTAGAAAACGCTTTCCGCTCTTGTTTACATCGCGTCTACAACTGACATGAAATGCTGTTAAAACATGATGTTAAGACTCCATGTTGAATTTTTAATATGTTAATGGTGGAGTATAGTACTCATGTTAATGTTAAGAAATTTCATTATTTTTTGATTGTCGTCGAAGCATATTCCAAACAATAGTGTGTGTGAAATGAAAAAAAGCAACAAAATGACTTCTGTCAAGCTTAAACGTCATTTTATGTTATAAAAGAGTTGTTAAAACACATGGCTTAACAGCAGTGTTAAAACATGAGAAAAACTCTAACATGATGAGTCTATACTTAGCACTAACATCATGTTAGTGTTAATGTTAAGCATTTCATGTCTGTTGTAGACTACATGTTAGGTACGGCTGTAAGAAGTCACATTAACATTCAGAGTGCGAGATCACTGCTATACTAACTACCGTTTGCTACGATTTTGTTACGAATATTATTGAGAGGGAGAGAACATCTTCGGCTGTTTTAAAACAAATAAGCGTCGATGCACGGCCAGAACAGATACAGCGTTACTGAAACGATTTACATTAGAGTATGCAGTTAATCGAAATGGCTTCTGAAATAAATTACTTATTATTCAAAGGCCACAATTTAACGGTGCTAATCTTTATTATTCAGGAAAGTTATTATAGATTAAAAAAGTTATGGGCTTTGACATTTAAATTTAAGATTTTTCAAAAAGTGGAGTGAATCGATGTGTCCATTGAGCGGCTCATTTCCAAGTAATTCCATTGCAGTACTTGCTGCAATCGTGTAATAAAAATCTTAATACGATAAAAATCATTAATTGTTTATGAACTTGTATAACCTCTTTAGCAGCAGACCAAAGATTCTGGTGGGAATCGAGACCATAACCCTCGCTCTGATACTAACTAACCTACCGCATTGAAAAATGTATAAAAATTTATAAATAAAGGACTTTTTTGTCAAATGGTACATGCATAGAAAAAAACATGGTTGATGTATGGTTAAAAAAAAATCTATAATGATCCCCGCTATGGCAACAAAAAAAATTACTGTTGTGCTTACCTTTTTCATGATTAAACGAATTTCGTTTCTTTTTAACAATGAAATGTTTACCTTCCTTGAAACTTCAAATATGATTGAATTAAATAATAAAATAGTTAAATAACATTTAGTTGGAGATATACCCTTCAAGAGGTTATGGCTACTTAAGACATATTTTTCTCAACGGCAACCATATTACGATTGTCTACGAACATACTTAAATTATAATATTTTAAAAGATTGTATTTTTAATTTTAAATTTCAAAAAAATAAGTTTAAAAGACACAAAATAATGATGGTAATGCTCTCTACAGTAGTTAAATTCCTTTCAATCACGTGATTAGTTTGCTTAAATTTTCTCAAATTCTTTTTTTTTTTAATTTTCGATTTAAGTAAAAATTGCCGTAGTAGTACAATTCAGTCAAATGGAAAGAATTTTGTAGAAGGTCGCCGCGGGCTGGAAAATGAATTAAAGGACAGCTTATTATTCAAGTGAAACATATCGATGCCTTACTTCCTCAACCTCGTATCTTAAAGAAATACGGTTTTGACTTTTTCATATCGAACGATTGCTATTTTTGTGTTCTATTACTGCAACAACTTATTATTGCAATACTTGTTCTCAATTCTGTAAATATTGATAAATTTTATTCACGTATCTCATTTACTCCATTTTCATTACTGCGTCAAACTCTTGTCTTATTATGTGCAGCTGTTAAACCATTAAGAATTTTTAAAATTTCGTCTTTGCGTAACTTTAGTCTGGAACGTTGTTCAATAGGTGATATTCAAATGTTAATGGTGGACTTGCAAGCAGTGCAAACAATTCCTCTACTTTCAACTGGAGCAAACTACTATAAAACAAAACTGTATGTGCACCAGTTCACAATTTTTAAAGAGTATTATACTACCAGACTGTCAAAGCGCGCAAAAAGATGAGAGTTGCCTAACTTTTCGCTTCGCTATACGTAAAGAGTACTTTATGTGACATGTTTCGTATAAGTATGAATATTTCATCTTGGATGTCAAAGCGAATGTCTAACACAACGCGAAGCAAACGATTTATCTGGCATGGCCTTAACAGTCTAATTACAGTTAATTGTGCTTCGAGTTCTTCTTTTGCCAGCTATAATATTTTGTTTTGATACCGTGCAATCGTCATCAGTTCTTTTGAGTTTAAGAAGTTAGTTCTTAGGTAAGTTGATTGATTGAATTTTATATTAAGTGACATACAGAAATATTAAACTATTTATCCTATTATATATACATATTAGAAAGGTTATTCTGCAAAATTAAATAGTGTTTCCAAATTGTATGGTTTTATAAAACAAGAAATCTTTTTAACACGAACAATGGCAAAACAAATGTTATATTCGAAAGGTGTCAGGAATTATAAAAAGATAACAGCCTCCAATACTCCGACACTGAATAGCCAGATTAGAAGCATGCAAATCTATAGATTTTCAACAAAAGCAAGTTATTTTTACAAAATCCGAAAACAAGACGATAAACTAAAATGCTATAAAAAAATACTGAATATTTTCTCAAATTTCATTTTTATTTGAAATACAATCCTTCCGGTTTATAATGGAAAATAATTTCATTCAAATGGCTGCCTCGGCTGGCCATGCAGTAGCCTACACAATCGGTCCAATTAAGCACATTATCGATTGTGTGCAGCTGTATTTCACCAATGGCTTCACGAATATTGTCCTTTAAAGCGTCAATTGTCTCTGGCTTGTAGGCGTAACACTTATCTTTGACGGCACCCCACAAATAATAGTCCAACTCTGTCAAATCGCAGTACCGAGGTGGCCAATCGACATCAGCTCTGCGGCTGATAATGCGATCTTCAAAATCAGGGCGCAAAACATCGAGAGTAGCTTCGGCTGTGTGGCACGTAGCGCCGTCCAGTTGAAACCAAAGGTTGCCAGTATCCTCCTCTTCAATTTTTGCGAACAAAATTTCGTTCAACATGACCCGATAACGATCGCCATTGACTGTAACGGCCACTCCTTGTCCATTTTCCAAGAAAAATGGCCTAATTATGCCTCTGGACTAAAATCCAAACAGTGACTCGTTTTGGGTGCAACGGCTTTTCAATGTATGCGTGCGGGTTTTCTGTGCCCCAAATGCTACAAATTTACCTGTTTACATATCCGCCAAGATCTAAATGAGCTTCATCTGAAAAGATGATTTTTTTTGGCAAAATCGGCACCTTTTGTAAGTCGATCGCATATTGCCCAGCATTGTTCAAGCAAATTTCACCACAATATCAATTTATATTATCGGCTAGAATTAAGGGTGTATATAAATTTTATTGTTAATTTTTGATTTTAATAACAAATTTTTAATTTAAATTTCAATTATTTATAATAATTTATTTCATAAAAATTTTAATTGAATCTAATAATAATAATTTTATTACTGGATTGCTCATCAATTACTTTATTCATTAATTATTTGTTTCATTTTAATCTAATGAGGTAATTTAATAATATATAGATTTTATCTTAATTATTTTTGTAATTGAATCAATTAACACATTTCTTGATTATTAAATATGGGTTTCATTGGATAATTTTGGTATAACGAGGTTATTTGTTTGTACTGCTATGAGTGCAACAAACGCATAACTAATTCATCAAGTATCAAGAATTAATATTACTGTTAATGCAGCAAACTCGTATCTCAATATATGCGTTATATGCTTAAACTAAAGAAGATTAGTATACTATTACTACTAATATGCATAGATGTAATCAATTCTTTAATAATTGCATTTGAACTTTTACCCAAACACCAAAGAATAAACAGATGAAACGTTTTTTCTCTCTCCTGAAAAGTTGTATTTTTTAAGATACAAGGTTGAGAAAGTAAGTCATCGATATGTAACATGTCACAGGAATACCAAACGAAATAAAATTATAAGTTGATTTATAAGAGGAGTACAAATGGCTAAATAAGCAAACTGAAAAAATTACTGAAATAAAAAACATATATGGTTGACATGGGCAATTTTATTGTTCGCTCTGACCATAATATGGTTACTTTAGACTAAATTTTGGAAAATGTTGACCATATTATGGTTAAATTTTATCATAATTTTTTACCATATTATGGTTAGAGTAACTTCGGGTATTGTACAACCACTTTTTTTGTTTTTTTTTTGGAAATTTAAAAAAAAAGCATAAGCAAACTCTTCATCGGACTAGTTCACAGTGGTCCCAATGACAAATTTAGAGCGAAAAAACTCGATTTTTTGAATGGTGCCAGAGTAAACAAATTCAGTTGATTTTTTAATGACAAGACACCATCTTGCACAACGGTATCCATTTTTTTTGGAATATTTGCCAACTTATCACTGCTGCATTGATTTAAACATCAGTAATTGCTAAGTTTATTTTTTAATAACAGACTTTCTAAAATTTTATGTGGTTTCGAGAGCTAATAATATTAAGTGGAAACGTTTTCTGTACTATTTGTTGGATTTATTTATACAGCAAAATTTTTTACTTGTCATTGGGACCACTGTGCGTTTTTGAGTTACGCGAATATATGTTGTGCAACCTTCTCGAAATAACGGTACATCTAGAGCACAGGAGCTAAACTAAAAAACAGTTAGCACCACTGGATTTAGCGTACCCGAATTTTGTTAAAACACAAGGTGCCCTTGTCTGTTTTTTCAACTAGCATAGTGTAATTATTAATAAATATTATTATTATTTACGGAAAACGACTTTAAAGTTTTAAACACACAACGTAATGGCAAAAGAAAATGTTTTTCTTCTCTCAAGAGTTGAGTTTACAATATCTGCATATGAAATAACCTGATTTACTTTGCATTAGTGATATTAAGTCAAAATTTACGATTTTCGACTTATGACGTTGCTGATATATATAAGCGATAGGTGAATTACACACTTTTTGTATATTCATTTAAAGATTTAGCAGCCACTTTCAATTATTTTCTTCCCAAAACTCATATTGTGTGTTCGAATTAACCAACACTTTACACGCTTCTGTAAAAATGATCAATACCATAAAAGCAAGCAAACGTATAAGCAAAAGATCAATGAAAATCGTAGCCACGAACAATCAATAAGAATTAAAGCCATTTTCACATCCACTTGCTATCTTTGTTGTATGTAAGATATATTAACAGCCTGTTCAACGATTTCGAACGTTAACGTTAGCATAGAAAATTACAACAAAAACAAAAACAAATTTTAGAATAATTTTCTATGCCGAGAACAAATTTCGAAACACTTAATGGCTGGGAATTGACTTAAAAACTAACATCTACATTTTGAGTGTAAAAAAACATTTTTGAGATTCTAAAAATCTTTATATATTTGATTGTTGTAAACACAATTTATGACGGCTCGAGTTTGATAAGAAAAATCGTAATATAAAGAAGTTTTAAAAATTATTTTTTAAATATATGTGGGTGAATCCCAGAAACAGTCCACCAACCAAAAATTTTTCTAATTAATTTGTTTTAATAGGACTAGTGGCCGTATTCTCATTACACGATTATCTTCTTTCTCAACGAAAAACTGCATCTTAAAGAAGTTTGGTTTTCTCAATGTCTCGTTTGTTTCTATTCTGTCGCAAAGCTAAACAGCACTCATCTGCCAATTATTTATTTTCCATTTATTTGCCGTACAGATGTATTTTGAGAGGTGTTGCCAGCTTAAAACAATGTTTTTTGTCGGTTTATTGAGAAACCCTAAATTGTTAACAGACAGTTTACCGGTCTAATAAATTTATGTTGCCATTAAGTAAAAGACAGTTTGTCGGTACATTGAGAAAATGGCCATAGATGCATAATTTCATTTTTATGTATGTATTCCGATGCATGTATTTCGATGATCTTTAATACAATTATTTTTCCAAATCCTACCCCGCACGTGATCTCTTAATGTTATACATGAATTTAACTGGAGCAACTGTAGCACGCCTCACAGTGCATTACAAAGGGTTCACAAATTTTGTCAAAAAATTACATAAAATAACCCTAAAAATAAAATGAAATATGACCCTTAATTTTCGGGTAATTCTAGGTTATGAAAAATCCCCTCAAAATTTATAATCGATTTTAACCCCAAAAAAGAACACAAAGAAAGTTATATTAAAAATTTTGGATGGTTTTCATATGCCCGCAACTAAAAATCGCAAATTAAGAATTCCGATTTCAAAATCCGAATAATTATAAAGTTTGGTAGGATTAATAGAATGGTTGGGCTTTCGGCCGGGAGCAAGGATTTTTTTCCTCTATGGTATAACGAACACTGGGTTTGCTTACTAAGGCTTCTCTATATAGCCGGCCTTCAGCCGGGTGCAAGGATTTTCTGCTTTATGGTATAACGAACACTGTCTTCGCTCAGTAAAGCTTCTCTAAATAGACGGCCTTCGGCCGGGCGCAAGGATTTTTCCTCTATGGTATACCAAACACCGGCTTCGCTAGTATATAGTATATACACGTTAAGGCCATGTGCACCCCGACCCAAAGGATCTTTTGTGCAGCCTATATGTCTCACCAGGTCAAGTTTAGGCCGCGTATAAAGCCCATTACCCTGCCCGGTGGAAGATCATAGATGTCGGTCGGGCCCATTGCATGCCCCCGGAAAAATTTCCGCCTAAAAGTCCCTAAGGCGGGACAGCAGCAGAGCAGATGTTCCGACGTTTCATCATCCAACCCGCAGAATCTGCACATTTTGGTAGGTGAATTACCCAACTTTAACTGGTGGTACCTGAGACCACAGTGCCCCGTGAATAGGCCAACGAGCAGTCGAAGTTCCGCTTTTTCAAGCAGCAGAAACCTTCCTGCCCTGTGCCGGGACAGCGTTACAAATCTTTTGGACTGTCTCAATCCAGAAGTGGACGTCCATGCGTGAAGGAATTCACGCTCGGACCATTTTTGTAGCGTCCCCCTGATGTGACCCACAGGGACGCCGAAGAAAGGCTCAGGACCTATAAATGGACGACGAGCGCCCCTGTTTGCCAGGCAATCAGCCCGTTCATTGCCCGCATGGCCCTCATGGCCGGGAACCCAACACAAATTCAATTCATTGTGTTTCCCAAGCTCATTCAGAGACGCAAAACAGTCCAAGACCAACCTTGACTTTATCTCCAAAGAAGAAAGTGCCCTAAGAGCGGCCTGGCTATCTGACATTATATAAAGTCTCAAGCCCCTTGCCCTCCTCCTTAGACATTCCCCAGCACATTCAATGATGGCTTCGCTAACTAAAGATTCTCTGCTTAACCGGCAAGGATTTTCTCCACTCCTAGAAAATTTTTCATAAAATTTGTGTAAAAATTTTCCTTTCTTATTAAAAAGCAAAATAGCCCCATAGAAAAAATTGTGATTTTATTTGGGGTCATTTCCCAGTCCTTGAAATTGGGGTCATTTATCATTCCACTGGCCCATCACACACTAGACTAATTATGCTGGCGTAAAATGGCAATTTGTAGGCAAGCGAGGTGAAAGGAATGGTTTTTCGTTGGCGTAAAGTTTCAACTGTCTTCCCCGCACAAGCAGCACAAAACTAATACATGCACATTTTCAAAAACAACCCTGCAAATAATAGGACCAATTCAAACACGCGTGTAAAGAGTAGCCCACAAGGGACTAGGACTAGTCCAAAAGTAACCCAAACGTATGGAAAAAACATGGTCTATTTAACATTACGATGTCCTAGGACAGGACCATATAACCCATCTTTGGACTACAAAGGAGTTGTTTAAAACTACTACATTGTGTACATAAGAGGATTAGTTTTAACTTCATTTAAAAACGAAAACAATGATATGGTCCATGCTTGCATTACATCGGACCAGTCCATGGAGTAGTCCATTTCATGAAATTGAATCAGGTGGTCCAATAATATTTGCAGGAAAATTAATGCAAAAAACTCTAATACATACAAAGTTTTGAACACGTACACATTTTATGCCAGATAATTTCACTACAGTGTGTGATTGATGGAACAGAAATTGTTCGCTTAAAAATTAGTCTAATGTGTGAAGGCTAAATTAGAATAGAAAAACAACCTAACGAAAAAATGAAAAATAACCCAAAAAAAAAAAAAAACAAAAAAATTGCCCCAAAATTGCGTGTTGTTGTGTTTTATGTACAATTTTGGGGCTGCTCTTCACTTTCTTTTTGGGGCCATATTTTGCGCACGACCAAAATTTCCAAAAAGGCGATTTTGCGAAATTGTGCCACGAAGAAGTACCAAAGAAAATGTCATCTAAGCGACGATTCTAATTATTGTTTTCAAATGTAGGCTGTTCGAGTATCAGGGATGCAAAAGCAATATACTTCTAAGCAAAAAAAAGGTATAACATTTTAGTATTGTGCAAAAGCAATAATGTGAAAATTGGAATTGAGTGTATTTTCTTGTAGGATTACAAACAAAGCCCACAATAATTTGCATTTTTGAAAGACCATTTGCGTCAAATACTAAAATTCGCGATTGTTAACCGTAAAAAATAATAAAATATTGCAAATATAACACTCGGTAATTTGTTTGCTCAAAAGCATGAGTTATTAATCAATTTTACACAGAAAAAACAACAACAATAATTATGGTTACAAAAGTAACATTAAGAGCATTAAATTCAATTAAAGCTCTTCTTGGTATTCAAACGTCTCAGTTACACTCAAAACTACTCGTTAAAAAAATGACGAATAGAATGAACCCAAGTAGAAAACATGTATTTGTCCACACTTTTCTGGTTCAAACTTTTGCTCTTATTTAACAATTTAAGGATATTTTTATATCTTCATGCTAATCTTTATTGCCATTGTATTTTTATCGCAAAATATTTACACTTTGTTGCCAATTTTTGTTGAAAAAATAACACTGAACAGTGTAAAAACAACGGTAGATCTAAAATAAATTAATAATTCAGTTATGTTAGTGTTTGAAAAGTTTCCAAAATATGTATTAATTTAAAGTTAAAGTGCGATCGAATAATTTTTTTTTAATTTGCATATAATGTAAGAAAGTATTGTTAAACTAGCCCGGCCATATGTCACCCTACACCACAGTGTACACCAGTGGTGATCACAAAGATAGCCAGTTGAAAATATGTATTTTGGGTGCACAAACAACAATTTCTAGCTTAATATGTCAAAAAATAGTTTGTATTTAAACAAATTTTTTATAATATAATTTTAAGAAACACTTATTTCTTTAGTTTCTAATTGCATACAATGCATTTAACTTTTTTTTTTAATTGCAAATGAGATGAAAAAAAAAACATTTTTTTCCACATTTGAATAAGCACATACAAGAATAGCAAAATATTCAAAGTGTACTGAAAATATTTGAAATTCTCAAAAGCGAGGGAAATAAAACCACTTATTTGAGATATTTGTGCCCATAGCATTTGAATCTAATTAAGTTAATTTTCATATAAACTTAAACCGTTTTTAAATGCAGATTAATTTTTTGAGTTTTATTTGAAAGGTCTTATTAAATTAAGATAAAAGTATGGTAGCACTATTAAATACCAAAAATATCGTAAAAAAGTTTATTAATTTGCAAGGTGGTCTCAAAAAACATCTGAATGTTATTTCTTTGCCTGTTGCTGTTGCATTGTTGTCCTATTGAGGCCACCTTTCTAAGTTATTCTAACGGAAACTTAAGTTGTATTTAAAGGTACCACATCGTTGAATAAAGTTTTATTTAAGTGTTAAATGAAGACGAGAATATTGTATTTAAAACGACTTTAAACGTAAATGTGTCTTAAGATTATTCCTGAAAATTGTACCCAACCAACGTTTGATTTCAAATCATTTTCGATATGAAATCAAACGTTTGATAATGATTTGAATATGATAGCATTGCCAACAAAAAGGGATTTTAATACAATGTACAACATTAAAGAAATATTTTTAAATAAACCGTGTTCTCACCATTCTGAACCAAAGCTAAAAGATGAAATAGTGTCCTTTCCGTCCTTGAATTCTTGGAAAGACGAAAAACATGGCGCCTTTTTGTTTTGAGGATTGTCATGCCGCAGCACGACGATTGTACAACAAACTTATATTTAGAATTCAAATGTTAAAACCAAACAATTGAAAAAGTTTTGAGTATGTCGTAAAAAAAATGAATTACATATCAAAAGATTTTTAGCAGAACATTTTTTCCGAAAAAGTTGGAACAGAAGAGTTAAGACATTTTTAGAAAAAATAGATCTTCTTCAGAATTAACGATGTCCATACGGCTGGCTGTCCATATACCTCGTGCTAGTACAGGTGGCAATCTTGGAAATAACTGGCACAAGGAACAAGCATTTTAAAATGGTGCGCATGCGTCTGTAATTTCACATAGTCCCCATACAAGCTTCTTTGCGGAATAGGGTCTTTGTGCCCAAAAAGCATCTTATTACCCAGTAAAAACTTCGCCTACAAAATAATGTGTTAAGTAATCAGGAAAAAGTAAAAATACTACTTCCAATTCTACTGAAAGAACCAATGAATTTTACAAGGGATGTCCCAAAATGAATGCATTTAAATGTAAGTCATTATAGTTTACCTACATACATACATACATACATAGAAGCTATTCATTTAAAAAAAGTAGGCGAAGTTTTTACATACAAATACTGCTCCCGAAAATCGATTTTAATGCCATAAATTCCTTATAAATGTATTTACATGACAAAATCTTGTCCTGGTGGGTCGAAGATTCGCCTTAGGTCCTATATAAACTCCCACTCTTAAATCCCATATTAATGAAGATATACAAATAATATTCGGCACGAAGAATTTGTAGATAAATTATAATTTAAGGCGGGGGCATGATTGCCATGGGTTCCAAATAGGATTAGCTAGCAAAAATAGTTTTTACATACTGTGGTTTAGGGTGTCATATGATCGGACTTGACCATATGACACTTGCTTTTTATATGTAAATATTAAACTTCACAACGAATGTTTTTTAATTTTTGTGTATAATCGATTTTTTTAAATGAATATGGTCCACCGTTTTCAAGTTATTCAATATGTTTAGTGAAAGTGCCTTAATGACTCGTCCGCAGTATTATTAATTGTTGAATGTTTTTTTCAAACAAGCCATATTTGGTTTTATTGGGGCCCATTTCTGACAATATGTTGGGCATCGTTTCTGGTATTTATTACATATTTAATGCGCATAAAACACTTTTTAGCGAATATTTTCGGTTACCCTGAATATAAGTAACATTCATTAAACTTTTTAATAATTTGAGTGATTAAATATTTGAATTATTTGACCGAATTATGAATAAGAGCTCCCCGCGAGTTTTTTTCCCATTTTTGCAATTTAGTTCAAGTAGGAAGAATTGCAGAATTAAAGAACTCCCGAGGAATTTTGGGTTGATTATTTTAAAAAACAAAATCTTATTTTTACAGTTATAATTGGTTTAAAAATTATGAAGATTTTTGTTAATTCTAAATATTTATTACATTATCGGATCATTAATGCTATTGCTACCTTCATAAGCTCTGTGGTTGGTCTTTGTTTTGCATATTAAATACCAAGATAAATGGAATATCTTCCGCTCGGCAACGATTTCTACTCAAATTTCAAATTAAGCAAAATCTTTGTAAATATTTCTAATAAACTATTTTGCAGGCCAAATAAAAACTTAATATTATGACTACCTCATCCTTGAATATTTGCTCAGCAAATCCAAGTTAATGCATCATCAGTGGTTTCGCCACCAGTACCCACCGCAAAGTCTTTTTTATGTACTTTTATCTTCCCTATCACGAGTGTTTGTTTTGAAGTTTAATGGCAACAGCAGTTTAAAACCATTTAGAAATGTCTCGTTGTCGTTTTCGCTCTCATTGTGTGCGTATTTCTTCTTATTTCATAATTAATTTTTATAGCAAAGTTATTGACTACTACATTGTCATAATGGCCAGCAAATTGACTATTTAGGTTGTCCCATAACTGTTGCAAAACAGTGGATAATTTTCAAAAACTTATGGTACAACGTACTAATGCACATGCATGCGTGTATGTACTCAAACATGTGCGAAAGGATATAAAAATTTAACACTAACGCAGATATTTTCCAGTTGAAATATTAAAGGCAGTAGCCGGCATTCATTTTAGTTAGGCCATGGAGTGAGTGTCTACTTTCAGGTTCGCCTGGGCTCTTCTTCTTTATTTTTATGACTTTTTGGAAAGAAGAGAAACAATTTAGAATAGATTATAATTTTGTTTAAATGGTAAGATTTGTTAAATATTTCGTTGTTGAAATGTTTTTAATCTTAAGATTCAAACTTTTTTAATTCTCCTATACAATATTATCGATATTAGGTTTAATATAACATCGATATTTATCAGGGACCGTAAATAACAGTTATCCAAATAATTCAAACTTAAGTGCTTAGGTAGATTTGTCAAGAGGTGCTCTTTCAGAATATGTGGTAATCATGGCTGCCAGATAAATTTGTGAAGAAATCGTCAATTTCCTGAGTAAAAAAAAAATCGTATTTTACGTTTCGAAAAATCGTCAACAAAATCGGACAACTTAAAATTTAGTTTTTTTAGACAATTTTTGTTCGATTTTTGTAAAAATAAAAACATTTAATAAAAAACATAATTACAAATTATACCCAGCTATCAGGGAGTCTCATGAAGAGCGTCTTTGATCGTCGATGACCGCATTCCTCACACGGGAAAAACTGTAACACTATTGAGATTCTACATAGAACAGCGACAGGCGCTTCTTGAATTGTTTAAGATGAGGGAAAAGATTATCTAACGAGTCGTTCTTGTCAATAATCGTATGAGACTGATGTAGATATTACCTTACTAACCGTGAAATGCTTGTTGAAAATATGATTTTTACAGAGAGTCATAAAGTTTCATTCAATAATGGTTTGATGAAAGACAAACAAAGTGTTACATTGTGGTTTTTGTGCTCTGTAATTAATCATTTAAAGATATTCTTAAGACTTGCATGTTACAGCCGTATCAAAACAAATGCGGCACGCGTTTCCTGGTTTTTGAATTGAGCGCCCTCAACGCTTTGCAATTGGAAGAACCGATTTTGACAGCTCGTTTAATAGTGAAGTTTGCCGCTATTGTTAATTAGTAATGGAAATTAAGCAATTTTTTGGTAAATCTACCGTTTTTATCCCTATTTCTGTTTATAATTTGTTGGGTTTACTAAACCATAAAGCGAACAGTAGTGAGTTCGTGACACAACATTGAAAGAAAATGCTCCGCCTTCCGCTCTTGTTAAGATACGGCTGTTTAACATTCCAAGATTAAAAACCGAACGTGTAGTTTTTTATGCAGAATTTGGAGACTGAAAAATCGTCACTTATTAGAAAAAAATCTGCAAATCGGCACTTTTCTAAATCCGGATCAAAAAATCGTCAAAATGACGATAAATCGTCAAATCTGGTGATCTTAAAAACGACCTTAACTCCATAATTAAGAGTTTATTTTCAACGTAAAAGAACTAAGTTTCATTTTTGGACGTCTAAGATAAAACTCAATTCACGAGTTCTATTTTTCCGTCTAAAATAAAACTCCTATTGTTTATTTTCTTCTTCTAACACTCTTTTTTATTAAGTTAATAAAAACATTAGTTGACAAAAGCTTACAGCTCAAGAAAGTGTTTTCGTTTATTTATTTTTAAAAATTTTCAAATGTAATTATATTTTTTGTGTTTGAAATGTTTTGTGTTATTTTTATAATAATTTGTGCAACATATTTTTGTATTTTTTATATAGAACCCCTGAAGGTGGTCAACAAAGTTGAAATGTACATAATTAACAAACAATCTAAAATATAAATGTAGTTATTTATTTGTTTAATTTTACTAACACAATTTTTTCCAAATTTTCTGCTGAAAGATTTGAAATCAGGCCGCTTAATACCAATTTAAGAGCAGAGCATGATCTTTTCACGCTTATTAGAAGATTTAATTTTAATACGGTATAAGATTACTTAACCCTTGTGTTAAAAAATGTAAGAATTAAAATTTTTAAACAAGCCTCTGGATCGTCGTTATTTTACTTAAAATAAAGCGAATTCAGATTCAAGATTTATTTTTTGCTACTTTAATACTCAAAAAAATTTGCTTAAACTTTAACCATCACAACATGCGCACCCGGGTACCCTGGTACCCAATACAATACAATACACTTTATGGGATATCACAAACACGTTTTAACTGCTCAAAAAATTCAATAAACTAAATTCTGTATCATACAATTACTTAACTCAACCGGCATCGTCGGACAATTCTCAATGTGATGAACACATTCTCTAGGGATCTAAGGCCGTTTGCTGTCGGTAATAACGTAAATATCCCTTCCAGATATTTCACCGTACCGGATGCGTCTCACGGCTGTGGGGATGGCCATTATCTCGGTCTGGATGACACTGCAGTTGTCCGGCAGCCTTATAGGAATACTCCAGCTCAGCTGCTCGGAGTATATGCCAGAACCGACACCATAAAGTGTTTAAGGCCCGTCCGTGAATATTCGAATCGCATTCGCGGGAATTTTTAGTTCATCATAGTGGACCACGTTATCCAAAATACTTACCGTGAAGCCAGGTTCAAAGATTGGCTCGGGTGTGACATAATCAACATCCATTTGCCAATTTAATTCATTCAGAATACTGGCATGTCCGAGATTGTTATCCCTCCATGCTCCAGTGGCCCTTTGCCGCCGCATTCGCAGCTAGCCTTTTCGCCAAAATATGTCCAGTGGCAACCAGTTCAAAATCGTAAACAATGCCATAGATATTTTAATGGCACCTGTTACCGTTATCGTCACCATTCTCATTGTACGTTCAAACCTAGTTTTATGACTCTTCACCCTAAGCGCCAGCCCCCAAACCGCTGCCCCTTAGAATAGAATGGGCTTAATGACACATTCGTATAGCCAGTATACATGCCTCGGGTTAATTCCCCTGTTTAGGCCAATGGCCCTATTAAAGCAATATAGTGCATCCTCCAGTTCAGTTTGATGTCCAATATTACCCCGAGATACTTGGCGCTGTCAGTCAGTTCCAGTGATACTCCCTTTATCCTCGAGGTATCAAATTTGGGAATTTTGTATCTCCTTGTGAAAAGTACAGGTTCTGTTTTGGCAAGATTTACATCCAATTCACATGCCTGTCACCATTTTATTAGGACGTCCAATGCGGATTTCATAAGTTCAGACAATTTTCTGGGATCTTTATATTCAGATTCCAAAGTAAAGATGACAGTACACCTCCTGCTGACAAATTGGATGATCGCTGGGTCGATTTCCAAAAGTCTCATAGCGTTAATAACCGATTCCGGTCTAACGTTGTTGAAAGCTCCCTCAATATCCAGGAACGAAACTAAAGCAAATTTCTTTTAGTACAGGGATCTCTCGTTGTGTCCCACCAATGAGTGAAGCGCAGTTTCAGTGGACCTTCCCTTCGTGTATGCGTGCTGAGCCAGTGACAAGGAATTATGTCCTAACGATGATCTAATATCAATATCCAAAATCCTCTCCAGTATTTTTAGTAGAAAGGAGGATAGACTAATTGGTCTAAAGTCTTTAGCCATAGTGTAAGATGTCTTCCCACTCTTGGGGATGAAGACGATCTCATATGTTGTCCAAATTGATGGGACAGTTCTGTTACTTTTTTAATTTAACTACCGATATCGTTAATTAACGAGAAATCTCGGTTACTTTAACAAATTTTTTATTCTCTATTTTATATAAACAAATATCTCTGTAAGCTTCAAATCTTATTATACATAGGGAAAAAGTTCGAGGTGCCTAAGCCACTTGCAAAACATTCTGCTCTTACACAGAGGGAAAAATCCGGTATAAAAGTACCAAAATTAACACCATTCGCTGTCAAAAGTGAGCCAACTACGTTTGTGTTCAATTTGATAACAGATGGTGTCAATATTTTTTGAACACCACGTTGTAATTTTGTCACCTTTTGGTCTCATTCTGTCAACAAAATGTTAATATATTATAACCAAAATGGTGTCATTTCGACAACATGCTGTTATCATTTTTGACAACGCACCAATACCAACATTGACCACATTCGGTTGTCATTTCGATAACACATTGTTCTGAACACAATCAATAAAATATATGATGCATTTTTATTAATTTATTTCAAATTTTTAAAATAAAAATTAAAAAAATTCACCTGTTTAATTTTAATAAAATGTACAGTGAAAATTTTAAAAATACAGGAACTTCATTGTTTAATATTAGATTTAATATAATTTTGGCCTCTTAATCGTCATTAATCTTTTGCACTTGCATTGTTTGTACATTATTTATAATTTTTCAAGGTTCTCCTGCATATTTTTTTTTTTTTTTTTTTTTTTTTTTAATTTCCTAAGCTTATCCCGCGAAGCTTTATGCTTGTCTGCAGGAAAGAAACCAGAGTCTCTGGCGGGAATCGAACCCGCAACCCCGGCGCTGATAGACTTGCTCGCTACCAGCTAGTCTAACGGGGCACTCCAAGGAACATAATGCTTTCTTCACTGTTTATAATGTTTTTTTTCACTTTTTAGTTTTATAATTTTATTTCTCACTCATTTTATTTCACTTAAACCAATTTGCGATTTATACTTGCGGCGAAAACAAAAGTTGTTTGTATATACGCTATTAATAATGACAGTGCGATACATATCCGACAACAAGGTGTTGTCAATTTGACAACAATGGTACGTTTTTTATCTTTCGGCCCAATTTGACAACATTTTGTTGAAAATTTGAGAACAAATGTTGTCAAAATATTGACAACACTTTGTAATCAATTTATTACCATTGGTTGACAATTTTTTAACGTCTTTTTTCGCTCTGTGTACTTTTTATACCCACACTACTGTATGTGAAGATGATATAATGTGTTTGTGCAAATGTGTGTGACACATTAAAATATAGGTTCTGGACCTTTCTTTCAGAACACCGATTTACTCTGAATCAATTTCAGAATCCATATAACGAGGTCTGTCCTTCTATCAGGATGGCTGCTTGTCTGTCCAAGATAACCTTGTGCGCAAATTACAGGTCGCAATTTTGAAAACAATTTTATGGCACATACGCGTTTGTTGTCACAAGGTCGATGAAGCCTTTTCAAAAGCGGAGAAGGGGTTATTTATATTTCATAGGCCACATGCAAACTTCTGCCCGGAATAGGGTTTGTGTCCATTAACCCTCTTGTTTTTTGAACATTTGGGTTTAGAAGGTCCAAAAATATTTTGTTGCAACCTACGTAAATCAGAAGAACAAATTTTATTGGAATCGGTCCATATTTGACTACAGCTCCCATACGAATACATTAATGGAACAGTGTTTATACGGCCGATAGAATTCTAATTTTAGCTATCGGAAAGTTGTGAAAACGGGCCTAAAACATTGTCACTAACATCGAGGTCTCCTTCTGCCTGTCACTGCTTTTTTTACATACGGCTTATATCATTGTTCAGCATACTCTCAGACAAAGAGAAAATTACGTATTGCAAAGTGAGGAACAAAAAAAAAAGCAAATAATCATAATAAAATAAACTGAAACTTAAGTGATTTTTTGCTGCTGCTTTCGTTGCTGTTTGTAATATAGATGCTATTGCTGCTGCTGTTATTGTGGCAACTATACATTTACACACACACACACACATACACACCAGCTGAAGAACAATTATGCATACAATGTTGCATCAAATAAGCAATATTCGCCTCATATTCCATTTATTTTTATGATCCTACAAAAGAACGAACAAAAAGCTCGCAACAAACATTAACAAACAAAGTGTATTCAACAGGCAGTAAAAGAAATACTTCTCAGGATTGAAAAGGCAACAGACGCACGCGAAAAGTGCAACCTGAACCAGCCATATGAATGACCATACAATAATGATAGTAATGCTTTGATGGTCATAATGATTAAAGCTTATATTCAAGGTTTTTTTTTGCGTTTTTAATCCTTTATTTTTTTAGAGGCAAGTAAATTAAGATGCTCAAGTACCTCAAAAGTTTTTTTTTGTTTCCTGTCGATAAATTAGATTGGAGAACTTTGAACTTGGTACAGTAGGAATGCTGACATATTTGTTGTTGTCGGCTATTGAAAATTATTTATGTTAATGATTTTGTATTCTGAGTATTTTTGAGCCAAATAATTCTTTATATTTGCAATTGTTTATACTTGATCTGAAATGACGAAATAAACTATAATTCTTCTTGCCTTTCTTCTGGAAGTGGAAACATATTTTTCTATATGGTCATCTTCAACAAACTTTGTAACTTTAATTACAATAAGTGACATCAATCATAATCATTGTAAGGTTAAATTAGTCGTCCATCAATAAGCCGCAACAACATTATGGTTGCCTCCGAACATTTTATGGTTCATTACAATAATAAATTGTTAACGACTTACGATTGCATTGTAATAACATTAAAAAAAAAACATTTTCCTCTTCTTCAAGGGCAGCATGCTGCGCGATGGAGTACACATCGGTCACTTACTCTCACTAAGTCAGTAAACGATATTTTTTTTCTTTTTCCCTAAGCTAATCCCACGAAGGTCTTAGCTTGTCTGCAGGAGACCAAAGTCTCCGACGGGAATCGATCCCGCAACCCCAGCACTGATAGACTCACTAGCCGACCGGGGCACTCCAATAGTGTAGATACCAACAATTTTTTTTAGATTCGCAAATGCAGAACTTTGCCTCTATGGCGCCAATATTTATTTATTTAAAACATTTTCATCTAGAGTTGATCTGTGTGTTCAACACATTAATTTAAAATTGTTACATCTTATTATTTATATGTCTTTAAACAAGGTGCTGGATTCGACCAAACCCTGTTGTACTACTAAATTAACCAAATATCCTTCAACTGTTTAACACATCCGTTCTGTGGACCCATCAAATGTTGAGTGCGGCACAGGATAGAGTTAATAAAACATTACGTTTTATTTAAGTTACACAATTAAAACACAAAATAACAAAAAAAAAAAAAAAGCTTACAAAGTATGCAATAATGTTTTGAAGATGTTCATCATTAAAGGTACTTGGCTAAGGAAAACCATAAAATTATATACATATGAAACAAAACTCAAGAGGTTTAAGAAAATCAGAGAAAAAAAAAATCCTAAAAATAAGTTTGTGAACATCGCATTTGTATATTGTTTTTTTTTTAATTTTTTCTTCTTTTATTCTCATCTGAATGCATCGACGATCGATCGATCGATCGTTTTGTGATTTTCAGCAGTTTTTGGTATCTTGCAAAAAGTTATTAATTAAGGGAAGCAGAACAACAATAACATCGACAACAACAAAAGTATTAAAGACACATGGAACAGCACCAGCAAAAATAACTGCAACAAAAATTAAAAATCAGCGGAAAGAAACGAAAACATGGCATTGCCAACACTCAAAGCTGTGCATATGAGACTGTGTATGGTGAATTAATATTGAGTTAGCAGCGAATTTAAAGTACCTTTTAAAAGAACCCGCAACAAAAATTGTTTTTATTTTTTGCTGTATAACACCAAAACTACTGGCATCATAAACTTTAACGCGGGCGATTATTTAATTAAAAATTTCACCTCTTTTCATTACCTTGGTGGGTTCATTTCAGCAAAGAGCGGTGGTGCCAACGTAAGCTCGGTTTTATTGTACAGCTGCGAGAATTTGTTAATGACGGAAGTACTCGGGAATCAGCTTCAGAGGGGTGTCACCAAATGTATAAGGAAAATATAGAAGATCTGGTATCTGAACAAAATATCAAACAAAGAACTATGGAATAAATGTAAACAAGCAATGATTCATCTAAAGATTAAAAGAATGAATTGGAAATGGACTGGGCACACTTTACGGCAGCAACAAACTAAAATCTGTAGACAATCCCACCAGTGGAATCCAAAGCTTACGTGTGGGCACTATAAAAAATTAAGTGAAAATTATAACAAGGGATCAAAGCTAATGGCAAAGTTTTGTTGAGGCCTCATGCTCCACATGGAGTCAGAGATCTTAGGAAGAAGAAAAAAGGGTTTAGAAATGTTTGTACGTTTGTTAATCTTTAATTTTGTATTTCAATATTTAAGCCTTAACTTAAACCATTATACAAGAAAAATATGCATGCGTTTTTGTACTAAAATAGCACTCGCGGTGTCACCCGTTGTTTTCTTCTTCTTTTCATACTGAATGGCAGCAGGTGTCAAAATATTTTTTTGGATTTTTGTAAACTTTACAGAATCATTTTCCACCAGTAACCAATATAATATAGTTTGAATGGTACTCCACCAGTTATACGTCTGTGTTATATTTGGTACTCCATCAAGTTACAGCTGAACAAAAATATAAAAACGATTGCAACCAGTTAAAACTGTAACTCGTAACAGTTATAAGACTCCAGGACATAAAAATTAAACGCACAAAGGATAAACAACAAAAACGGCCTGAATGCCCTTAAAACTAAACATGGACGTGCTGCCTTCCCGCCCAAACCAATTTTACGAATTCTGTTAGAAATGTGGAAATGATTTACATAAGCACCTAACAAATGCCCCCGTGCATGCTCGGAAAACACACACACACACACACAGAAAGTACTTTAAGTATACAATGACAAGCAATGTGGATACCAACTGCCCCCGTATATGTTCGGCAAACACACACACACATTTAGTACTTAAAGTATACAAATCCACAAAACTTATCTAATCTCCACAGCTTAAGGAGTAGCCAGCAGCATCTACTCAAATAGCAACTGCACCTAAGGATGATTTATCCCCGCAGCAAGTGCCTTCCAGAAGCGGATAACTTTTCTTACGATTCATGACACCGCAGTCCACGACTTGGGATTCAACCACAGCCACCACATAAATCCCCGAAAGCATTGTTTCGTAAAAAAATCTGCCTCTCATTGAGTTCATGTTTTGAAAAAGGCACTCCCCCATCGGTCGGAAAACAACTGGATAAAAAGCAACCTTCTGTTAGAAAAGTAAAGTTTCCGCAAAGACAATCATCATGAATGATAGGAAGCATTTTGCTAAAAGCATAATAATGGAGGCCTCAAATAATAGTCAGACCGGTGTCGAAATACCGGGGCCTACTGGCTCCTTTGGCACAAAATATATAAAAATTTTTAGTCTGATCTCAAAAGTTAAACCAATTTTAAACTTTTGTCGAGTTCCAGGTACCCGCTGCACATGATTCGCCATAGATTATCAATGTCCGAGGAAAGATGTGGATACAACATGAATTTTATGCTGTCACATATTGTGTGTTACCTTCCCGCAGCTCATTGCCAAAAACCCACAACTGTTGACTTCCTTCTCAAGAAAAGTTAATTTTCAGCAACCTTGATGAAATACCGGATGATCTTGAAAATGTTAGAAATATTCACCATAACAATGAAATAAGGATTTAAAAAATCACCGATTTTTTAACAAATATTTTTAGGAAGAATTAATATAAATACAAAATCTATCACAGTGGGCCAACATAAACAAAATGGGTCATTAGTTCATTTTTTATAAACGGCTGAAACTCCGAATTACAAATTATAATTTCTACAAACTTATTAATTAAATTAATTAATTAAATTAGAATCGGTGAAATTTTAAAGCATTAAGCTTTGATCACACTTAACAAATATTTGACACCCACAGGTAACCACTTTTTTTATAAAATAATTATTTGATTTTGTACAATGTTTGTTCCGGAGTAAAGTTTGGTGAATCCAAAAAAAAAAAGTTCTAAAAAGAAAGTTAAAGTCTGATCAATTTAGTGATCATGCTTTTCCGATTTTTATGTTGAACATTTTTTTTAACTTTTAGAGTTCAATAAATGCAAGGCCAAAAAATATAAACTTTTGGACATGCGATATTGTTAATAAAAGACTTCCTTCTTAATCGTGTCTCGTATAACAAATTGGGATTAAAAAATCTAAAGCTATTAAAACTAAGCTAAGCTACGTTAGTAGCTTAGAAATTTTATAGACAATTTGTTTTAATTTTTTACATAGAATTTGCTTGTTTAAGAATATTTCCAAAATAAACCATGTCTCCAATCCCTTAACCAACTTAATTACTCAATCCACAAATAAAAATAAAAATGAAAAATATCTAAAGAACGCGTGTATATTTTGTTGTACTTATAAATGACTGATGTGCGAAAATTTCGATTGTTGGCAGGCCAGGCAGCTTGTGTTTTATTGTGATGCAAAAAAAAAAAAACAACATACAAAATCAATATGGACAGACAGACAGATAAATGTTTGGACGGACACAGTAGGCACACAGACAGACAAAATGAAACATAAAATATATCTGCATATAGGAGGTACACATGTTTAAAAATTTTTGTTGCATTATAAAATGTTGTATTTGTATTTGGCAGCCAAGGATTTCTTTTTCAGGCCACATAAAAAAAAATTCAGAAAAACGAAAATATTTCGTGGTGTTGGTGGTTGTGTAACAAGGGAGTCGAACTCGTCTTGTTGAGGCAGCTTAAAAACCCACCAACAGACATTTAAGCACAGTGGGAATTTAATTGAAATTATTAAGATTTAGTGAAAATTACTGTCAAGTGGATTTTAATTCATAAAAAGGAATATATTACGCTTTGAAGTATAATAAAAAAAAGTTTTAAATAAAGTTGAATTTTAATCAACTTTATTTACCATTAAATAGGAGCTTGACAAATTCTAAATGTTTTTAATATTTTAATAGTGCTGGTTTTTTATTTGTTGGGATTCCTGTCCTTTGAACTCTACAAATTGTTTAAGAGAAAGTGGATTTTGTGTTTATAAATTACTGTTTAATGCTTTTTAAGACAATTTCAAACGGTATTTTGGACCTTCTTTAAAAAGACACCACCATTCTTTTTTCGGACTACTGATAAGATCGTCATACAGTGATTTTACACTGATGCTAATATTTAGTCCTTCGAATCCAAAAATGTATTTTATGTCGTATCTACATAAAAAGATAAATTTTTGTAGAAGCCAATGCACTCCTGTGAGGAGCTAAGGGCTGATTGACTGCAATATAACTGAAATTATTTTTAAAAACAAGTAATTTTAAGAATTTCTGTAAAAATCTGTATAAAGTCTTTAGAAATGAGTTCTTAACTACCCAAGAGTAAAACAAGAAAAATGTAAAAATATTACTCCTCCAAATCAATTCTGTTAACAATGCTATACTTATTTTCAGGGACGGAAAACAATTATTACTAGGGATGAGATCGAAAATATGCGCTCAAAAAATAAAAACTATGCATAAAAAACTTAAAAAAGTTCAAAAATATATAAAATTTAGTCTATTGTTATTCAAATATCCTTAAAAAACTAAAATAACAAATTTAAATTTTTGTTTGTTTAACAAATTGTTACTGTTTAATTAAAAGTAAAACTTGTTCTTGTACTTGAAGAATGCCAATGCATTTTGAAAAAAAAATTATTTTCAGATCCCACGTTGATGCCAGATCAGATCGCAAATATTTAAAATTTTTGAAATCCTCAATTTTTTTTGCAAAAGAAATTCTATTTTCTTTTAATATTTCGGGCTTTTCTTTCTTCCACGTTGTTAATTTTACTTTCTTAAAATATCAATTAATTTCATTTGAGTATTCAGTGAACCTAATCCCTCCTAATTAGTTATTGTTTCAACAGTATAAGCGTAGTTGGAAAATACAAATGCTAATTGACTTCTAATGTTATGTAAATTTAATATTTCTTTTACTTTTTTATTAGCATCATCATCGGCATCAAAAAGCTCTTCAATCATTTTTAATTCACTCAAAGTTTTTTTGAATGGAATTCTGAAGCGTCTATCCAGGCCCAATCTTGTTACTACTGACTGCTGTAAAACGGATACATTTCATTAAAAATTTCAATATTTTCGAATTGGCTTCTAAATTCCTCTGCAATGCGGTATAACCCATGTGCCATAGCAGTAAGTATCTTGTAACAGTTTTGGATATAATATTTAAAACCCATTTGAAGCCTTGACAATGTAAGGTGCTGCATCGGTTTGAAAGTGAAGGATCTTTTGTCGAAATATTGAAAATCTTGTATATAAATCAAAGCTCCAAAAGAATTTATTTATTGATTTTAAGATTTTTTGGAAGGGGTGTTTAAAATTTGAGTAAGAACTTTTTTAATTATATGGAAATTTGAAAAAAAAATCACTCAAAATTTCAAAATATGCAAAAAAATATAAATTTTCACTAAAATATGCAACAGTATGCAAAAACAAATCGATGCCATTTTAATGCAAATTTAATGGTTCGAAAGATAATTGGTAACCATCGTTCGTAGACTATCGATAACAAACATGAGTTTGCATGGAAATCACATCCCTAATTATTACTTTTGAATTTTCAAAGAAAAGGGCAAGTACAACAAAATATCGGAGAGCTATTGGTGTTTATCATTAGTAAGTAGAGTGTTAGTGGCAGAAACTAATGAGTTATTGTGTTTTACTTAAAACATATCAAGGCTTCAGGTTCGAAGGATCATATGATATAAAATTTTTAAAACAAAATAAATAAGGTCAAGTCACACAGGGGTGTGCTGGAAATCGAAAACGTAAAACGAAAGAATTTAGAAGATATTTTTAATAAACTTTTAATCCAATTTTAATAATTTTTGTTACAAAAATCTGTTTAATAGAGAAATATTTGTTTAATCTTTGTCATTTAATACTTTTATTACAGAAATTTTATTAAGAAACTGTCTGCATTTCCGATTTCCAGCACACCCCTGATAAATACCATTTTGATCTTCTTATAAAGGGTGGATACATTTTATAGTTCCTGTCACTGGCACTGTATTTTAAAATGATACTGTCATTAAATATTTTACTAGTTTTTGATTCTTATTTCCCAAAAATCTACCTAAATTTCTCGTTTATATTTTATAAATATTTATTCCTGTTGTTCTAATTTGGCGCATATAAACAAGACAATTCCTATCCGTTTTTTCAATTCAGTTTTCGTCCTCGATGAATCCGTTTAATTCAAATAAATATTGTTTATGGGTTCAGAAATCATTAGTTTTTTAAGATGGGTGGCTGATTGGAATGCCGCATCCGAGTCTGTTAACGGGAGCTCCAATTATAGCCTCCAGAGTGGCGTGTAACAACACAATGCCCTCTGTGCAGATGTTCGTGTTATTCCGCCGCTTTTCAGTCAACAAAGACTCGTTTGCGAAAACAGGGAGCACCAAGTTTACTAAGAACTAGATGCGATGCTGACGTATGAAGAGTATAGGCTATGTGTTAGTTTTACTCTTCCATTATTTACCCATTTCACGTTTATATTTTAATTAAAGTCTTATTTCTACTGTACTTTCAAAATATTCATACAACAGCAGCAGAATACTGTACAACTTTTGAAAAAAACTGTCTTGTGTCCAATTTTTAAGATAGTATTTAAATCTATCCGCCATGTTCTGGAAATCGAATTCGGGTTAAATTAAATGAAATCGTCTTCAAACCACTGTGAAAATTCCCAAGACTAGTACTTTTTTACTTCTACCACCAAACCCCCCTTTTAACACCCTTTTTCTCACATCTACATAACTACATTCACATAATACTTTTTTTTTGCAACAGCCAGTGTTAAAGCTGACGCTCCTTTTTGCTACAAACATCGTTAATTAAGCAAAACATATATTTCGATTTTGCATTTCATAAAAAATAAAAACAAAAACCACTTTTTTCCATCAACTCATACTCTTTTTTAAACTTTTTCAATTTCCATTTCAACTGTACAATTGCAACACTGTGGCAACAAGAGTCACAAAAACAGGTAATTTCCGAAACACATTCTTTCATTAAGCCTTTTAAAACAACTGCTAGACATTTTAATTGTTGCTTTGAATAGTATTTAAGTTTTTTTTTCTCAGTGTATAGATTTTCCATAAAAATCCCTTGGCATTTGGGGGCATCTTAAAATTTTATCACAGCATAATAATGTCTAAGTAGTTAGTAGTTGCATCTTATTTGTGAGATCAAATTTATTATTTTTTTTATTTCTGCTGCTTTTTAATATTAAATTCTATGATTATTTATGATGGCAAAATAAGCAATTTGCCTTCATTAAAATATTAATACGTATGAATATGATTTTAATTAGTTTTGAATACTTTTACATTAACATAGACTTAATGAAGACAAAAGACGATAAGCATTAAAGGTTTTGTTAAAAACACTGCGCCAGTTGAAAAAACTGACAAGCGGTGCACCTGGCGGGTTAACCTTAT
The DNA here is from genome assembly GCA_949318255.1 of Pollenia labialis. NCBI lineage: Eukaryota > Metazoa > Arthropoda > Insecta > Diptera > Polleniidae > Pollenia > Pollenia labialis. The sequence continues at coordinate 141,425,575 of OX439141.1, read as the reverse complement.
ACGAGAACGCGGATCCAAATACTATCCGTTTTTTTAGGTTAGCTCTTGTTAAACCCACACCACAATAGTGGTGAGGGTTTTATGCACTAGTGCTGATGAGTGTAACACCTTTAAATATTGGTCCTAGACCCTTAAGTATACCGATCGACTTAGAATCACGGCTGGCAGGCTGGCAGGCTGGCTGTCCATAAAACCTGGTGCGCAAAGTACAGGTCGCAATTTTGGAGATAATTTAATAAAATTTGGTACACAGGTTGTTATTGGCACAAGGACCAAGCCTATAGAAAATGGCCCGAAGGACTACGAAGGGAGATTGGGGGTAATTTTAATCTCTCAGAAACTATCGGTTTGATAGATCCCTATTCATTTATCCATACACTCTCGAAAATTTGTTTTTAAATACTGTGGTGTTGGGTATCATATGGTCGGGCTTGACGGACTTTACTTTCTTGCTTGTTTTCAAGATATGTATCCGTTATTTCGAAAATGGAAGTTGTTGCACAACATATTTTCGCGTAGCTCAAAAACGGTTTCGTTTATTAAATAAAATAAATAAGCCGAAATTCATCAAAAAATTATTTTTCTTTAACCCTTAAATCACCCTAAAAAAAATCTTGCGTTAATTACCCTCGTGTAATGTAAAGTAAATCATGAATTTAATTACAAACGAACTATGGCGCCACAGCAAAATAGACAGATATTTTGTATTTAGTGCATGTTACATAGAAACTACATATGTGTGGAAAACCGCACACAAGGGTTACTAACGTAAGTTCTGAAATAATTTGTTAAAAATGTGTTTTCACATTGCTAACAATGTCAAGAAGTTTCTTTAGTGTACCTCAACAGTTTTTTGGTTTATCGTGTAAAAATGATTCGCATTGTGTGGATTTTCACACAAGGATTATTTAAGGGTTCAATTAGTGTTTGGTTTGGTGGATTTGTGGAAAAAATACAAACGCTAAAAATGTTTGTGTAGTAAATCATTAAAAAAGTAACGTTCTCCTGTTTGTCATCTTTCGAACACAAAAATAATACTGTTTTTATCCAACTCAACAAAAAGGTGAGAACATTTAATTTCGGTCGGTTTTTTTAAAGCCACACACTTCATTGTGTTCGGTTTAACTCATTAATGTTCGTTCGTTTCTGTTGGGCGTAGCGCCCTTTTGGCTGGTGAAAGCCCAAACATTTTTTACAAAAACAAAATACACATACGAAAAAAAAGTAAGCAAAATAATTTTAAACAAATACACAATGAATACAAGCTGTTCGTGCTGCGGTCGTAGCTGTAATTTTTTATTTGCGCATTTCATTATCAATGTTAAAAAAAAAGAAACTTTATACATAGAACGTTAAAATATAATGTTTCTCTACAGTACCTCTACAATTGTTCTGTTTATAAACGAAGAACAGAACACTGTATAATGTTTGGCTCTTTCATGAAAATAGCTAGGAACGGTTGTGTTCGTCTACCCAAACACTTAAAAAAATAGATATCGTTCCTGGGAGTGTGAGCCGAACGCTAAATAATGTTCTGTTTTTTTTATGGATCAAACGACATGGCTTTAGGATTCTCTTCTATGACTAACATTCTCCTTTTAACAACGTTACTTAATAGAGATTTTGACAACGGACGCCACACTGACGTTATTTAAACTGCAAGGCTTTCGACAAAGTTCATTTAGTTAAAAAAACTGGACCTAATTGGCTTCAATAGTAACTATCTAAGCTGGAGCAAATCGTATATATTTGTCATCTCTAAGTGAAATAATGGATGTGGGAATATCGTTAGACAAAAACACCTAACTTTATTCAACATAAAACGATGAATGCTAATAAAACCCAGTGTTTTGGCTTTTATTTAAAGATGGGCAAAGGAATTCAACGATCCCTTAAACACAAAAAGTGTTTATCAAAGTAATTTTTGGGAGTACAAAATTAACCACTAAAAGATTTTTGTATGACGTACTACATTTCCAATATTCTATATTTGATAAACACATTGAAATTTATTGTTGAGGGAAAGTTAGCTTCTATGCGCTTGCTCATTAGCCCAATTTTTGAATACGGCAGCATTATTCCGGACCTAATCTATGATATCCATAACGATCGTATCGAATCGGTTCAAAAACCATTTCTTATTTTCTTCTTAAGAAATATTTATAGAGGTACTCAACACGACAATCTGAAAATAATTTATCAACTTTAAAAAGCCGGAGAATTATGCTTAATATACAGGGTGGTTAATTTTTTTTGGGTGGTCGATTTTGCATTAAACACAAATTATTTAAAAAATTTTTGTCATATCTTTTTTTTATGATAATATTGGTATGGTTCAATTATGTATTGAACAAAATATCGGCCAAATTTTCGATGACGTTGATACATAATTGAGGTTCTATGCCGTTAATGTGCTAAATTATTTCATCCTTTAGCTCTTGATTTGTTGCTGGCTTTTTGATGTACACCTTTTATTTCAAATATCCCCAAAGAAATAAGTCCAACGGTGTCAAATCACATGACCTTGGCCGCCAATTGACATCGCCACTACGTGAGATAACACGGCTATTGGATTAGTCGCGCAAAAGAGCCACTGCTTCTTTAGCTGTTTGGCAAGTTGCACCGTCCTGTTAAAACCACATATCGTCCACATCCATGTCTTATATTTTGGGCCATAAAAAGATCGTTATAATCTCACGATAGCAAACAGCATTCACAGTAACTGCCTGACCGTCCTTATTTTGGAAAAAATACGGCCCAATGATGCCGCCAGCCCATAAATCGCACCAAACAGTCACTCTTTGTAGGTGCTTTGGTTTTTCGAAAGTTAATCTTTGATTATCATTCGCTCAAATACGCAATTCTGCTTATTGACGAATATACTGAGGTGAAAATGTGTCTGATCTCTGAATATTAAGTGCACGATATGCATTTTGTTTCGAACGCCCATTTTCATAATAAGCCTGAATTACTTTAGCGCGTTGCACGAGGCTGAAATTGAGAAATGTCAAATGAAGTGCAGAAAAAATTTTAATTAAGGTGTGGTTTACATTTAACATCGACCGTTTAAATATCACCACCCTTTATCTTTTATGGTCAATCTTATAAACGGTAGCACACATTCCGAATTTTTATTGAGTAACGTAACTTTTAATATTCCTCAACGTTTACTACGTTTTTTCAATCCTTATCACGACATGCCGAACAAACTTTTCTATGTCAGATCCATTTAAGAAAATTATGCAGCTGTTGTTTCAATGAAATGTATAACTCGACTATTCTTTGGAAAAGCAATTGTATTTTATTTTTAAATCAATAAAGTGTATTATAATCTTTCTCTCTTTGCATAAATAAAATTAATTATTATGCTACTAAACTAAAATATTATGTAAGGAAGAAGAGAGAGAAAGACTTAAATTAAATAAATTAAAAAAATAATAGTAAAAAATGTAGGTGTTTGTCTCGCTCTTTTGATTGGGTGAGTGCTGCAGTGTCTTTTCTCCTTAACCCTAGAACCATAACGACATTTTTTAATATGTAAATACTAACGCCACGTAAATTTTTCGTACTGGAGAATCTTATCCTAAAACGCCTAAATTAATGGTATTTTAATGTCCCATTTCATTTTTCTTACATGTTGCTTATTTAGTATTGAAAATAACCAAAAATAATAATATAATTAATTTAAAAGAGCATGCAAGACAAAGAATAAAACTTATGGTGTTTTCTTTTCTACAAAAAAAGTGCCTTTGCTTTTTAAAAAAATTTAATTTGGTGTCTTTTTCTTAAAAATTTTGCTCCCGAGAAGGGTGGCTTGTTTTATTTTAAAAAACTCATGCTTTTCGGGAGCAAAATTTTTAAGAAACAGACATCAAATTGCATTTTTTTTTTTAAAAAACATTTTTATTTGGTGCTCAGTGCATATTGATGATTTTTATCTAAAATTTACGTGTAGTCTTTTACAGAACACGCACGACTAAAAATGTTTTGTTTTTGGTTTCGCGCCTGCTTAAAATCTATTGTTACAAGCGCATGTGGAATTTGGAAACGTTGGGCCGCAACATGCTTGCGTAGCAACACCTAAAAAAAACTACAATGGATAGCGTTATCGAGCCATGCTGACTGCATTTTTGTTTCCAAAAATTAATCAGCTAAACATTAACACTATTTGGTTCCAACAAGACGGCGCAATAGATTCATTGTAAAATCAACTTTATTTCCAGAAGTGGTCCGGCTTACTGGCCCTCTTGTTTGCGTGATTTAACGCCTTTGGCTTAGCGCGGTTAGCTTATACCGGTAAACCAGCAACTCTTGAAACACTGGAAGACGATATTCAAGCCATGTGGCCAGATTTATTGGAGAAAGTAGCCAAAAATTGGACTGATCGCATGGACCATGTAATGTAACTCGTAGCCGTAGCGGACTTATGCCCGAAATCATATTTTAAAAATAAATGCCATGAAATTATCTACAAGACTATAATAAAAAAAATTCATTATAACAAAATGTCTGTCCTATTTTGTCATTTTAATTTCTCATGCATAAGATCATAAGATCACTATTGTATGTTACACAAAAAAAGTATCCTTTGTATCCTTTGATATTTTTAAAATACAAAATCCATTTCACAAAAGGTACAGTTTAACGAAAAAGTATTCCTTAATAGAAAGGTGCTTTATTTAAAAAGTACCTTTAAGAAAATATTAATTTATTTTTTAAATTATATAATACATCTGGACTACTTAAGCTGCTAATCAAACTTTAACCAGATCCTTACAACAAACAAATTGCTATTGTCATGGGGCAATATTGTATAATTTTAAAAACATCCTTTATTAATTCAAGCATGTTAAAATTATTAATAATTCTTAACACATTGTCCTCGCGCAACATTGTAATTGAAGAAGCCTACACATTATTTTAATGCCCTGTTGATGATGATGCTGCTGTTTATGTTGTTTGTGGGTTGATTCCACAATATTCCTTTTGTTAAGTTACCGGCTAATATTATGCAAATAATGTAACCCAAACACACACATACACAGGAATCTATCCACTAACATATTTACACTTAAAATACTTAACCGATCTAAGCGAACTCGTCAATAGGCAAAATGTCGACGAAAATGTTTGCTATATTGAACTTTAAAATAAAACTTATACAACCCCCTCTTCAACACTCAGGCATGATGTTTGTTGGTCAGCAATCGGTTTGGAATAATCTTGGAAGTCAGATGCAACAACAGCGTTTCTAGATGAAGGTGAAGAGAAGCAGCAAAAGTGGCACAAGGGTAAAATGAAAATAAAAAAAACACTGAAATATCTGTATGTATAAATATGTTGAAGGTGAAGAAGGCGCAAAGTAAGACAAGGAATCATTCTAAACAAATAAATCGGCGCATGAATTATGTCAAGTATTTGTCTTGTTGACAGTAAATATGGGAAATCAACACACAACAAACAAAAGAGACACACATGAAGAAAACTACTTCAACAGAAATTTGCAGTCCCAGCAGGAGCAAAAGATTTCAAACAACAGATACAGAGATTGTTATTATTGTTGTTGTTGTTGTGGTTGCTGCAGCTATTGTTGCTAGAAGGTTTGCTCTAAGTATGCTTTTACTCTGTTTGTAAATCGCTGCAACAATATGGAGATGCTGGGAGTCAGCTAGTAAATGAGCTTGGAGTTAAAATGATTGTAGAGTTGTTGGCTGGTTGGTTACTTGGTTTGTTGCTTACGAGATGGACGTTTGGATGACTGGTTGGATGGATGGATGGGATTTTATATAGAATTAACATTCAACGTTATGTATGGGGATAATAGCAACAACAATCTCAGCCTAAACAACAACATTAACAGCCACATGTTGCTCTTTTCTTAAATTGTATACGCATAAGATGAAATGTTTATTTCACTGGTTCATTGTATATTCATTTGTATGTGTCACTGTGTACAAGTATGTGTTTGATATTTCAAAGGAATAATGAAAAGGAAATCTTTGAATGTTGCTTGTTCAAGATAGATTGATGGTCTTACAATTGGACATATGCATATTACAACAAAATATTGAGATCTTTGTTTTGTAATATGGAGAAGTATGCTAAGAGGTAGAGCAATATGGATTCTTTCTAAAATTTGGAAATAATGAAATATTTATCCATGCTTCATGTCGAATTAGCGACCAAGTTTGTATTATAAGGAAGTTTGTATTATAAAACTGAACTAAAACTGGCCTAGCTACAACTGAGCTAGAGCTGAACAAGAACTGAACAAGAACTGACCTAGAACTGAACAAGAACTGAACTAGAGGTGAACTGAGCTAGAACTGAACTGGCACAAAACTAGAACTTAAACTGAACTGAAATATTAATGACTATTTAATAAAATATATAACTGAACTAGAACTGAATGAGAATTATTCTATAACGTTATGTCAACTAAACTAAATCCGCTTGAACTGAATTTGGATTCTAAAGGACAAGTTTCTTATTATCGTTCGCAAAAGCGTCCCCACTAACTATCGACTTGTCGGTCTAAAGGTTTCACGTTTTTAATGTAATCCATTTATTTATTGTCACGTGACCATATTGCCACATTAACTATTTCACAAATGTAACGTTAGTTTGAAAATAAAAATAGACGAAACACGTTAATTAAACCATAATAATACAACTCTGTGCTATAAACAAAAAATTAACAAAACAAATCAGTGAATAAGCAATAAACAAAGCAGTTAACAAAAAATATAGAAAAGAATTTGGTAAAAAATATTTTATAAAACTATCTTATTTTGTTAGTGGTGTTGTTTTAAAAAAATATGATTATGAAATAATTTCGTTAAATATTCCAACAAAATGCCTCTGTCGACAACCACTACACAAGTTGCTGATGTTGACAGTTATGGTGGCAAAATACTTTTTGATGGGGCGCTCATTTTCATAAAACTATAACGTTATCGTTCGACTGGTCGTGCTGAAAGCTTTAAGTGGAGCGCAAATCAGCTTTTTGTCGTTTAAAATTCAAGCGAGCGATAGCGTATGACATCGTGGGCCATTTATGTAAAAATTTTAAGTTCTCTTCGTTTTTTTTTAAGATTTCTTTCCCCATTTATAAAAAACTTTTTTCAACTGAAATGTTAAAGAGATGGGAATGTCAATTTTTTAGAAACAAAGAAAGAAAAAAGTAACACATACTGGAAATCTTGAACATATTTTGCCATTTGGTTACATGTTTTCTTATGCTGCATGTTTTCCACAATATTTTTTTTTTTTTTTTGCTTACGGACTTTATGATGTTTAAGTGAAATATTTTCCAAATCTCCAATCACAAATAAGTCACAAAAAAAAATCAATTGTGAGAAATTCATAAAATCAAATTTCCAGATTTCTTTCAAAAATTCAAAAACCATTAAAAAAAATTATTTTATTATAAATAAAATGTTCATGTTTCCGTAAAAAAGAGAAAATTAAGAGTATATTAAAGTAGAAAAAAGAACGTAGACAATCACTCATAATTGTTAAAATTCATTACGATAACAACGACGAGGTATGAGCAACTGATATTTTGTATGACTTCCTTACATGTGTTAAGGAAAAAATTAAATTTTAAATTGTTTCAAAATTATATGGATACGAACGCTTGTTTTTCAGTTCGCCCGTTAAAATTGGTTGAAATTAAAAAAAAAAAGGTTTCTAAATGCTAAATGCTGTTGCCTAAAGACCTCCTTTCATCGCAAAGTAAATTACAAATTCAATGTAAAATAATTTTTATTTCTCATAATTTCTGTAATTGCTTTGTACAACATTTTGCCTTAAAATTGTTTTTAAGCTGGGATGCATGAAAGAAAAACAGTTGAATACCGTTAAAGGGGTTATTGTTCTTTTAATGTATTGAGAATATAGAAATTATTTTAAAGCATATGAAGTTTTTGATTTTATTTTTAAGTTGGAAGGAGAAAAAAACGCTTGTATGATATTCGAGTGCAAGTTAAATCGCCAATTTTATTGGCAGTTCATATTCTTTCCAATTGAAAAATTAGACATCTGTTTAGCGCACAGCGGAAAATTCCAGTTTTAAGGAGGGGATTTTTGCAGAAAATTTTTTAAGTATGAATCAGGAGCATCAGACAATGCAGATCGCTATACAGTACAATAACGTTTTTCCGCAACGATCAAACATTTTAGAACTTTTGATTACTTCATTTAGGCTGAGTTTTTGAGATGTGGATTAAGTTCAAACTTAGTTTAATGCAGTCTAAAACTCGTATTTTTCCGTCGAAATGTTATTTCTTTTACTAGTTTATTAAAGACCAAAATTTTAAACGAAATTAAGCTGCTCCGTCAAAATTTTGTATACAAACTTGGTAATGGCGGCCCAAATCTGTTTTCCGACTCACTTAACCTAGTTGAACTAAGTTCTCAGAAATCCGGCTAAAAAATCAAGGAAATACCATGAAATTTTAGATGCCAATTTCAGTAGCGATTGTTTCTGCAACAGTTTTTTTTTCTTTTCTAGAAACCGATGATTTTTGCATTGATTTGTAACTGTAAATAAAAAACAGAGGCGGTTACAAAAATCGAGGTGGCCATCTTAATATTTAGAACGGAGTCCAGACAAGCAAATCGTCATTTAAGAAAAGTATTTCTTAATATTGGATAATTTATATACATATTTGGATGGAATGAAAGTAGCTTCTTTATAGTTAAACAATTGCCTGACAACAATTAATTCCTTCCGAAAGAACAATAAACAATCATAAAAGATAAGGCTATAATTGCGAAATACTGCGGTACTAAAAGAGTTTTATATGACCACTATTTATTCAGATCGATTTCGTACTATTCTATCCAGAGTTCTAAACCCTCGAAGGTTTTCTGTAAATAAATCATGCTCGTGTATTTGTAAAAGTTTGTTGTAGAAACAACAACAACATTACTACAAGAAAAAAAGGCATGCGTTATATTCATGTAAAATAAGGAACAAAAATTCCCATATTCTATTTGTTAAAATTATTTAGTTAAATACATAAAATTTTTAAAGTTGGATGATTACGAAAAACATATTGGGCATGCTGTTGGTGTCTTATAATTCACACTTATTCCGTGTTAACAAAGGGTGGTTATTCAAACGATGTTCGATCAATCGATTCATTTTGGGCGATTATAAATTATGTCGATTAATCGAAAATTTGTTTTTTTACAGTATTAGTTTTTTTCTTTTATGTAAAAAAAACAGGCCGGAACATTTAAAATACCCTTTTATTGTTTCTTAACTCGGGAACATTTCTTTCGAGTAACAATTTTTTAAAATATAGTACAGTACAAAGACTGAATCCAAAGATTTTGGGAATAATTTATTTTTAAGAATGTTTAGTACAGACTTTTACCACAATGAAAACAACCTTCTAACAGACTTTAACAAGACTATTAAAGGTATTAAAACTGTTAAATAATCAAAAAGAGATTTAAGTGGTATAATGGAAGACTACTACTATGGAAGACTGCTTTATAACGTTTTACTTTTAATATCTCTCACGTCAACAAAAAGTGGAAGAATCTTTTTTAAATCAAGTTTGATCAAAACAAAATAAAAAGTTTAAAAAGTTTTCCTCTTTAATTACATGAAGATCCTTTTGTTAAATTGTTCTTACATTTTTAATAACATTTTTATGTTAAAAAATATAATGTTTGGTCTTATTTTTAAACTATAGAAAGTTAAAATTTTTCGATTTACCGAATAATATTAAATTGTTCGATTAAATTGTAGCCTCTAATTATTATTCGCGTGATTAATCGATTAATACAAAACATCAATTAATTGAATACCCTGGCAAAAGGTAAGAAACCAATAATAATATATTTTCACTTTGACTTAAGTCAACCCCAATGACTTTTGTCATGAGTCCTTTCTCCAATGTTACTGAGTCATTGCACTGATGACATATTTTTAACCGACTCCAATTCGTTATTTCTGTGATGCCTGATGACAATTTGGCCAAGTGCTGTTAAGGATGACATCACAGTGATGAATAGTGTCATAGGGTCAAAAACGATACACTTGTCATAGTACTGATGTCAAAATAAATCAGCGTTATGACGCCTTTTCTTTCAGTGTACCTATAGGTGCCCTGTACTGGGATGTTTTTAGACGCATTATGGCCACTCACGCTTAAATTGATTCAAGGGTATTCAAAATAAGCTTGTTTCGTTTCTCGTCTGAAAAAGTTAAGGGTACTTTACACTATCGTACAAGTCTCACGTATTTTGACGAACAAGTTTCCCTGATCTAATTATTGTTTGAAAATTAAAAAAAAAACAAAAACAACTTATAATGACTAGGTTTTTTTTCTGAAAATATGTCAGACTTTTGTGAAAACTAGGGTGCTCATTTAATCAGGCTTTTGCTTTAATCGGTTAATCGCTCGATTAATTAACCGAGGTTTTGTTTTAATCGGTTAATTTTATTATTGATCGGTTAACCGATTAATAAAGTTTTGTTATAAATTAAGTAATTTCAATTAATACATATGCAAAAATGATTTATTATTGTTGTCGTCTATTAGTAAAAAAAAGAATAACATAAAGAACAAAACAGTTCTTGAACTAAAACGAGCAAACAAAAAGGTAATTCATAAATCTGAAATACATATTTTATAAATTATACATAATATTTTTATGTATTTATTAAAAAATAAACTGTGAGATCTTGTTATTAATTATTTCAATAGTTTAAGATCTTATAAAATAATCTTTTGGAAAATTAATTTGGTTTAAATGTTTACGATTTAAGTGATTCGTTTCTTAGTTTTGATAAAACTTGACTTGGAAAAAATTCTTTCACTTATCGAAGATGTTGGTGAAATCACACATGTTTACAACTGTTTAATATGACGTCAATTTAACATATTTGTTTGTTTGCTTGTGTTTCTATATTTAAGCTGTAGTTATACGCTGATGGGACGTAGATGCACATTTCATTTTTAAAAGCTGAATGCGTTATCTTCGTTTCTTTGTATTATGACACAGATTATCCAATTTCTCAGTTCTTTTTCAGGATTTCTCTCAACATATAAAATCTTCCATTATGCCATTATTTGGCTAAATTTGTTAAATATTGTTTGTGTTACAATCGAGGGTTTCTTCTATTGTCAGGTCAACGCACATTCTGCAAAAAATGTATTTCCGAACCCCTAGTCTCTGTTTTTGTACTGTTTTTTAAGAATGTATTGATCGAAGGAAATATACCCAGCAAACGCCGAAATACACCTAATGTATTGCCAAACGTATTGCCTGGATGAAAAATATTACTGCGCCAATAATCGATTTCGTATTGAGGAAGATGCTTCCTTCGGGAAGAAATGTGTCCCGATGGCAATACGTCTCAGCAATACGAAAGCGATACTTCCAGTTGATTAACTAGCAATATCGCCAGATAACCACTTATTAGAAAATAGGAAGATATCGCCAAAATATCATTGAGATGATAAAATGAAGATTTTGCTTTTTAATAAATTGTCATTTATGTACAAAGAAGCACAGCTTTTTATTTAAAATTAAATTGGCAATTATATACGTATAAATTTTTCTCATAAATAATATAATTTATAATTAAAATAAAGTAAAATAATATCCATAAATATTTAGTTTCCACCATATTTTTAATGAAAAATCCTACCACTTCTTTAAAATTGCATCCAGGGTTAAGAAATATCTTGACTAAATTGAAAAGTAAACAGATTAATATTTAACGGATTTATTTAATTTAAATAATAACCTTTTACAGAATATTTTGAGAACCAATTTCTTAGATTTTATAAATTGAATAATTTTTATTTATGACGTACGTATGTTGCGGAATTTTCTCGAAAATTATAAAATGAAGAATATAAAAAATTACTTTGATTATTTTCTTTTAGATGACAATTTGGGAATATTGCTAAACTATTGCCTTAGGGGATATTTTCCATTTGTTTGCAGGGTTCTGTAAGAAAAAATATTTTCCAAAGATGTACCTTTTTTCTATGAGACGATACAAATAATTAAAAACACAAATATGTAATAATACTACAAAAAACTAGAAAAATTTTGTTACATCGGTTAATCGTCTGAAATTAACCGGTTTAATCGTTTATCGAATATTGCCAATTTTAAATTATCCTACACAGAAAAAATTACGACAAATCAATTGTCATATTAAATACCATATTCGTCAATACAATTAACTTTTTAATTGAAAAGGCACCAACAACTAAATTTGTAAATACAAAAAATTATTTTGTTAATTAAAATTGTTAAAACTCAACAAATATTTTAAACAATGCGTTTGTAAAATTGAATGAAATATTTTTTAACAGTTAAATATAATTTTTTATTGTGAGTTTGTCATATTAACAAAATAATTTGTTGCAAACTAAGTAAAAAAAAGATGCAATTAAAATTTGTTTTAATAATTTTTTTAGTTAAATACATATGCATATTAAATAACATCACTAACAACATTATAATCTATTTAAGTCACAAATTAAGACCTGGATGCACTGGGAGGTTCATACATCATCACAAAACGGAATCTTGGCACCATTATCAGTAATATTCCAGAATCTATAATTTATAAAAGAATAATTAAAATTTATTTATAAATCATTAGATTATAACGTTACTTACCGTAAAGATTGATTAAATTTCGCAATAATCATCATATCGTTTATTCTTTTAAAGATTTTAGATCGAAATTTCAGATTTTTTTATTTTTAATTTTTTGACACAAAATAATTTTTTCTTATTAATTTTCTACATAAATACATATGAAAGAAATTGTTTATATGACAATTTACAAACATGTTAATTAAGAAAATTGTTAAAAATATATGAAAAGTTTTAACAAATTTTCTTTAATTACTAAATTACTTTTGATATTTTTTTCTGTGTATCAGTTAATCAGGTAGTAATTAATTAGTTAACCGATTAACGGGTAACCGAATGAATACTAGACTGGTCGCAATTTTTTTTTTTTTAAATTTAATTGTTTGCGCTACTTAAAATATGAGGTTTGGTGTAAGAAATCATGTCCTAATTTTTCAGCTCGATCCGACGGTGCCTAGTCGTGCCAAGTGGGGACCAAAGTTCCCCATATGATGAAAAAAACATCTATTCAATCAGATACTAGTTGAAAAGCCGGTCCCAAAGACAGAAAATCAAAAATCTGGCTTCGTTACGATCTTCCGCAGAGAAAGTACTTTAAGTATGCCAAATTTCAGCTTCATATGTCATCAGATGGCTTCAGAAAGTTGCGGAAATAATAGGACATACATACAAACATCCGCAAATACTAAGAAATTATATATTGTATAGATAGATTAAAGTATCTGCTAATTAATATTTTAGTATGATACGAACGAAAGATTTTTAACCTAATTCAGGTACGCTGAATCCAGTGGTGCTAGCCATTTTTTTTTAGGTTAGCTCTGGTTTTCGTGATATACCGTTATTTCAAAAATGAAGGAGGCTGCACAACATATGTTCGGGTTACTCAAAAACGGTTTAGCTTATTGAAAAAAATAAAAAAATCCGAAATTCCGCAATAAAATTTACTTTGAGAAAGGTAAAAGTATTTTCTTATATGCGCAGTCGTTTTAGAAACATAATTTTTTTTTGAAAAAAAAAATAATTTTTTTTATAAACATTTCGAAATTTTTATTTTTAAAAAATTCATTAAAAATTGAAAAGTGCAGCTAGGCTTCTACAATAATTTAAAAAAAATGTATAAATTTATTTGAAAGTTTTTATTAAGTTGATTATTTTAAAAGAGAAGATTTGTTGTGCGACGGATATAAATGACGATAGTGCTCAACAACTTGGAGTAGGTACTGCTTATCTGTCTCATCGTATGTTAACGATTTATTGTAATCCGTGATGAGTTTAATTGCTCTTTCTGCCGCATCATTTACAACGTTCAAATGTTGACAGACAGCTTTTCCAACGCAGTAATCATCCCTCTGCTGCCATTGAGAAGGTTCCGATTCTAAAAATTTTGGATCTATGGCTAATCGGGAAAAAAATTTCTTTGTCAGTGGAGAAACAAAATCGGATATATCTCTTGACACGTAAGAGAAAATTTCATCCATATTGACAACATTCCTTTTCGAAATTTTTTCATAATTTTCATGTATGTCATTGCCGATGTCGAGTTTTTGGACCATCATCTTTTTTATTTCCAACGGCACGCTTTCATCAAAAAATGCAAGGCCAACTGTTTCTTCTGTCAAATACCACAAATGCTTGCTTATTTTTTGCAACAATGCAGTCGAAACTTCTTTATCAAAATAAGATACAACGTTTTGAATGAAATCAAGATCCAGTTTTGGCGCTTCTATAGCGTTCACACATCGGAACCAATAAGGTACATATATGATAGTCAAAAACAAGCAAATGCTCCGAAGACTTTTCAATTCTGCTGCTGTCAATTTGAACTGTTCGCGAAATAGAAATATTTTGTAACAATAAATGCACTTTGACATGAATTGTGCATGCGATGTTGCACCAGGCAAACGAAATTGTGAAAAATCTGGGGCCTAATTCTGGCAGTCGTGATCGAGTACTTTCTCGACTCGAAGGCAATTTTATTTCAGTCGATACTGAACGAATCGAAATTATTTTTTCAGTATTGTGAAACTTAAATTAATGCTTAAAAGCACCGAATAAATAATTCCGATACTTTCAGTATTGACTGAAATTATTAGATATTAAATTGCTTTCGAATCGAGAAATTACTCGATCACGACTTCCAGAATTAGGCCCCTGGTACCCGCTCCCCAATAAAATGGAGTGTTAACTCAAGCAACTCTTTATAATCTGCACGCACGTAATGGAATTTTAACGCATTTATACAAAAAATTTTCAAAAAATCTAAGTGCGATGTTGTTAAAATTCGTATCACTTCTTCGTCCAAAATTCCACTTTTGAAGGTGCTAGCTTCAATGTGTTTCCAATTTTTGGCAAATCTGTTGAAGAGAAGAACTTCTGGCCCGGATGTTTTCCCAAAATTCATTTCAAATACAGATTTGACCAACAATTCACTTATATGGTGGCGACATGGAAGAAAAAGTAGTTTTCGTCCTAATTTTTGTTCGAGCAAATATGCAGCGCCATTATTAACCCCAGTGTTAGTGGCTGTGGTATCAAAAGACACTATTTCTACTAATCCATCAAGTGACCATTGTTGCAAAAAATTGTAGGTGGCGACCTTCCCCAGCAGAATTTTCTATTTTCGGTATGCCGAGCAGTTTTTCCATACGTCCACTTGTCACAACGAGCGCCAATCGATCTTTCTTTTCTGTACCCTTTATTTCTGGAAGGAGTTTTCCATCCCAATGAAGGACAAATACTTCAGGAATCCACTGCTTTTCTGTATGTCTTATTGCGTAGTGCTTCGCAAAATGATAAAATTTTTTATTGGGTAAATTAAATTTTATTGCGGAATTTCGGATTTTGTTAGTTTTTTCAATAAGCTAAAGCGTTTTTGAGTAACCCGAACATATGTTGTGCAGCCTCCTTCATTTTCGAAATAACGGTATATCTCGAAAACCAGAGCTAACCTAAAAAACGGCTAGCACCACTGGATTCAGCGTACCTGAATTAGGTTAAAAATCGTTCGTTCGTATCATACTAAAATATTAAATAGCAAATACTTTAATCTATCTATACAATATATAATTTCTTAGTATGTCCGAATGTTTGTATGTATGTCCTATTATTTCCGCAACTTTCTGAAGCCATCTGATGACATATGAAGCTGAAATTTGGCATACTTAAAGTACTTTCTCTGCGGAAGATCGTAACGAAGCCAGATTTTTGATTTTTGGTCCTTAAGACCGGCTTTTCATCTAGTATCTGATTGAATAGATGTTTTTTTTTATCATATGGGGAACTTTGGGCCCCACTTGGCACGACTAGGCACCGTCGGATTGAGCTGAAAAATTAGGACTTGATTTCTTACACCAAACCTCATATTTAAAGCAGCGCAAACATTTAAATTAAAAAAAAAAAATCCCATACATGATGCGACCAGTCTAATGAATACCCTAGTGAAAACTCACATAATGATGGCTAAAATAATAATTAATATTGTAATCAATAATAGTAGGGTTCATTAAATTTTTTTAAATAAAAGTACGAAAAAGAACTATCTGGATTTCTATTCTCTTAAAACCAAAAGAATTGCTAAAGCTTCTAAAAGCTTAATTTGTAAACTTAAAAACAATTCTTAAAAATCAAATAAAGTACTTTGACCTTTAATCTAATTAAAACACAATGGACCGTTAACCACCAAAATAATCAAATAACATACTTCTTGTTTGAACGACTGAATACAAAGTCAATTTATTTGGTTGCTTATTTTTCATAACTTTTCTAAATTATCTATGGTAATTTTAAACACTTAATAACTTTTTGGATTATTTTGTTAAAATTTTTTTTCTTTATTAAACAATAAAAAAAAAATCTTTAATAAACCACATAATAAACAACCCTTAGTTCTTCTTTATGCGCATGACTAACGATCATGTCCATAACAATGGCATAAATAAACTTTAAGTTATTTACGCTTATTTTCAGTTGTTGTTGTTGTTGTAGCTTTTGCCTTTATTAACAAACTTGGCCAATAACAAATAAACTTCATACAACATTACACTTACTTCTTCATACCTTTGGGTCAACTTAACGAATTCTAGAATTAAGCCTACAAAATAATATTTCGATATGCGAACAAATTTTTTTTTCCATTAACATTTAAGATACCAGAGTAGTAAATAAAATACGAGTACTCAGTTACTAAAGGTGTTAATTCAGCAAATAGTTTTTTTATATAAAAAAAAGAAAAAACCTCAATCTATGGATTACAATCAAAGGTGATTTGAACACGATCACGCAATATTTGCGTTTATGGAAAAAAAAACACAAATGGGAAGCAAAATATATTGTGGAAGGGAAAAAGTATATAACCCAAGTTCTTAAAAAGATTGTAATTTTAGGTTTTCCAGCTGCCATAATATAAAATAGTATAAATTTTAAGTCAAAAAAAAAATTGACAAATTTTTACTTCTTGATCAGTTGGTAAACTTGCATTATTTCTCTGATCTAGAAGCTGATCTAGATTGAAGCATTTTGTATACCCTTCACCACAGGTGGAAAGTGTGTATATAACTTTGCCAATTCGTTCGTAGTGTCTACAATGTTGGGCTTAGATCATATAAAGCATACTTATTCTAGTTGATTTAACGATGTCTGTCTGAGCATCTGTCCCTCTGTCCGAAGGCCCCAGAAATGGTAGGGACTTGGTTGGTATATATTTATGTCAGTGATCCGTTAAAATTTGCTATTGAAATTCAACCAGATCGATCTATAAATGACTGACATATGAGTAGCAAACAGCGATTGCCTCATATTATTGTCATAAAGTCCCATATTGTTTTTTTTCTCCTTTTTATTTCCACACCAAAATATTGGTGAAGGAATTATGTGGTTGTGCTGATGTTTATAACACCTTAAAATATTGTTTCTAGCCCAGTCAGCATGTGGCAGATCGTATCACCAAACAGAGTTGTTGTAGTTGTAAAATTAGAAGACCCTTTTTTATGATTATGTTTTGTTTCTCTTTATTTTTCTAACCTGTAGTGCTTCGTGAAGATCGCAGGTAGATGTTTATTGGCTTGCTAATTACAACTCACTCTTAGAAATATTGTTACCCACTATTTATAGCTACCCAGTAAAAAATGTGCTCCAAAAGGAGCAGGTTTTATGTATGAATGTATACCTCAAATCGCTTCAAACCTGCTGATAAGATGCCTGATTTTTGTATGGAGTGTTCCCGGTTTGGAGGACTATTTACTGATGACAATAAGCGCTTTCTTTAACATGCAAACAAAGCACTCCTAAAGCGCTTTTTTAAGGGATAACTATATTTCCATATTCATTGATTTTTTGCTTTTAATTGCTTAAATGCATTGTTTCAATAATTTTCGTAAACCATTATATATTTGTATTTTTTTTCGCTTTAAAACCTCATCGTTGTCAGCCCTAAAATAGCAGCTTTTTTCTATATTTTATTCTATATCATTAACTGCTATAAAAAAGCTCTCTTATTGAAGCACTCGTTTATGTGCTTTTTCTCTAAAATGCTTCAAAAAACCCAAATTTTTTTTACTGGGTAGTTATTATAAATTAAAATGCTGACTGTACTAAAGACAGCAAGTTCCTAAAGTGCTGACTCGCTTAATAGAGTCAGCCTAATTTTTGATTGCTAAATTCTAAATAAAGTAAAACTTATAATAAACTTATAATATACGATCTTAGATGAACAAATACTGATTATTTAGTTCTGCTGATAAAACAAGACTCGAAACTGAATCCCAGAAATGTTTTGAAAATTACCTCCTTAAAAACAAAATATACAGAATGTGCGCACTCATAAATTGATCATGCATATGATCGAAATATGACTGTTTTATGCATTATTTTCAGTCATGTTTAGCGCAGCCTAACGATGAGAAAATGTTTCTTTTAGTGCTGTTACTGTTTATAACGGGACAATTTTGAAGCAAGTTTTGTAAATTTGTGCTTATATATGTCAGTGAGCTCGTGCTGTTAGGAATAAAAAAATATAAAATTTAATTTGACTTGCGGTTGCTTTTCTATGAAAATATTAAATAAACAAGTAATTTCAAAGTACGAGCACAAATTGCTCGGAAAAATAGTCGTATTTGATTAGAAACGCGAGTCGTAAAAGACTCTTTCAAAAGGATCGCGGGTTCACACTCCCGAATGCACAGTCATTTTCGACTCAATAACGAGTGCATATATGATTATTTGAATTGCACAGAGCAGTAAAATAAGACTCGTATATGATCAATCTATGCAAGCTGGAAGACCATTGATGTTTTGCAGCTATATTGGTGAGAGAACTTGAAAGTACAGTGACACGAAAAACTAAGCGCAAAGAGTTTCATTACAATTTAATTATAAGAAATTGTTTTGGTTTGGGCCATACTTAATTTTCTATTTTTCAAATTGACTTTTTAAAATGTTAAAAAACAAAATTTGTTAAGAATTTTCGCATTTTCAATACGTTGCTCCGATTTGAAATTAACTGTAGGACCCCCCCATATAAGCCCTCAACTTATAATCGCTGTAAGTTTGAAAAAGTAATCTTCTTTATTGCCTGGTAAGTAGTAAAATTCTTTACAGAAAATTTGTATATTATTTATACCAAAGAACACTTTAAGAACTCGTTAGTTTTATTTTAAAGATTTTGTTTTATGTGTTTCTAAAATATGTATAAACCATTGAGTAATTTAATAGAATTTTTAAACCCCAAAGAAAAATACTTTTTATCTCACCTAATTCTGTTAAAAATTACCATAAAGTGATTACAAATGTAAAGCCTAAATAATGCTCAAAATTGAATCATATAGATTTTGAATTCTTCGTTTGCCTTCTTCATTCTTTATCTGAAGTTTTGCCTGAGTGTGTAAAGTAGACCTTAAAGGGCACCAAATGCTGATTATGTATTTTAATAATCTTTATGTTGGTTACCACTTGATTGGGAAAAAACGAAATACTTTTGTCGATATGATGGCTTAATTTGACCTCAAAGAGGTATGAAAGCATTTATGCTTACATAACCTAAAATTCGGGAAATTTTATATATTACTAAAATGCTTCGAAAGACGGCAAGTTTTTAAGCGTTAAAATAAAAAAAATAAATAGAAGAATTTTTCTTTTTGCTCTGCAAAAAAAATTTGTTTGTGTGTAAATTTTGTTGTCATTAGAAAAGTAAATTTAAAAATTTATTATCCAACAGTTGAAATCTTTTTTAAATTCAGATATAAATTATGACAATGGGATGAAAACCTCAGGATAAGTTAATAAGAATACTCAGTAATAGTTTACTAATTAAATTGTATCAAAATTATAAAATTAAAATTTTCACAAACTTTAACGAAAACAACTTAAAGTGCTTTGCCAAATCTTTAATAGTTTTTATAACCTTCACTGAAGGTAAAAGGGTAAATTACAATTTGTCATTCCTTTTGTAACTTCCATTTGATGCTAGACCCTATAAAGTATTTTAATCTGGATCTAAATGAGAAGAAAACATCAAATCCAGCTGACTACCTGTCCGTCCATCTGTTGAAATGGATGATATGATGGGGACTTGGTTGGTATATATTTATGTCAGATAAATATACGTAAAGTGTGGTTAAATTTTAACGGGCGATGTCGATTTCGAATAAAACACAAATTATTTAGGCGGCACACCCCCATCCCAATGGCCCAAATTTTTTTTTTTTTTTTAATTTTCTAAGCTAATCCCGCGAAGCTTTCATGCTTGTCTACAGGAAAGAAACCAGATGTCCTGGCATAATTGAGTATCTACTGCTTATTGACGAATTCACTATGGTGAAAATGTGCCTCATCGATTTTCTTCGAAGATTTATCATGCACTGTTGCCATTTCTTGCCACCATTCTGACCATTGACGACGTTTGGAATGTTCAAAAGGCTTTAGTTCTTGAGTCAATTGCACCTTGTAAGCGTGTTAGTGCATAACGTTCATCAACGATGAGCGTATGAGGTGCAATTGTTAGGCACGATGACAAGATAAGGTGGAGGGCTCATCAGCCATACTATCGTGAATAGCAGCAATATTTTCTACAGTACGAGCTGTACGAGCATGCACATGTGTCTTCACACCTTCTACAGACCCGGTTTGCTCAAATTTTTGCAAGTTTTTTCCGATTGTAGGCACATTTTGGTGATTCAATTGACCGAACAAATCACAAAGTGCACGATATGCATTTTGATTTGAACACCCATTTTCATAATAAGCCTGAATAACTTTAACGCGTTGCTCGATTGTGTATCTATCTTTCCATGGTTCAAATTGAGTTAGTCTGAAATTGAGAAATGTCAAATGAAATGCAGAAAAAAACTTGACGTTTAGGTGTAGTTCACATTTTACACCGGCCCTAAAATTTATATAAAAATAAGAAGCATAGGGCCATAACGATTGTGTTCCATTCTTGTTTATCTGTTGCTACGATCTTAAGCTCGTTCCACGTTTTGTGGAGTCTTGCAACATCGATGTCTAGCTGTCGACGCAAGGTATGACACGGCCCACCTTTCCTGCGGCTGCCGTCTTGTATCTGTTGCTCTTGTAGTGTTAACTGCCAGATAAGCTTATTTAAATTTTGCTATTGAAATTCAGCCAGATAGGTCCATACATGGCTGAGATATGGGCGTGCGTGCGCGCACACAAAAAAATAATTTTCACATTTGAATACAAAAATCGCATATTTGATAATAAAAATGTTTGAATTTTCTGCGATGACGATTTGTGCTGTATTGATAAAAAAAAGTTTGTAAGAATAGGTATTGAATTTTTAGTCAACAAGTTTATTGATTCAATAAAAAAGCTGTTGCCCAAAATAATTTTTTTCAACAAAATGTTTCCATGATTGGATAAAATGTTGGAAATGTTTTAAAAATCAAACAAAATTTTTATCAAATCTTTATTTATTTATTTATTAATACCCAAATAATTCCCAATTTTTATGTTTGATAAATACACTAAAATTTATTAAGGGGGATTAGCTAGTTCCTATGCGCATTTAGATGGCTGCTTAGTCCAGATCATAAGGAAACCTTTTTCCAAAGACTTTGGCAAAACTAAATATATTATTTTAATATAAAATATTAAAACTGTAAAGCGAATGAGAATTTTGAGCTATTAAAAAATGGACAAGAATTGTGAAAATACTGTCTTTATTAGGATTCAAATATTTTTATTTTTATTATTGAATATAAAGAAATATTTAATTATTTAGTTTTTAAATATGTTTGATAAATTTTTTCATTGAATTAAACAAAAAGTTTATTGACTTAAAATTTTATTTTTAACAAACTGTGTTGTTAAAAATTTTCTTGAGATATTTTTTTGCGATTGTCTCTAATTCTACCCAAAAATCCCTTGGTGTTTTTTGTTTTTTTTTAATGTTTATTTGGGTAAAGTCAAGAGCCAAGGTTACAAGCATCGTGGTTATCAATATACAACATCCCAAAAAATGTGCGCGGAATTGGAAAAGAGGACTTGGCACAAAATCGTTTTTTTTTCTATAGAAGGAAAAGAGAAATATTGTCCAAATTCGGTACACATAGCTGGGTTATTAATATATACAACCTCTTTAAAAATATGAGCGGGATTGAAGAAGTGGGCGTGGCACCTCCCGTACAAAGACTTCATAGATTTTCGTATATCAGACTTAATGTTGGTGGGATTAAAGAAGTAGGCGTGGCACAATATAGATTTATTTATATCTAAAGAACGTTATTTATATACCTTTCCGCTCTTATCACACAATCGTGAAGGGTATATAAGATTCGGCTAAGCCGAATATAGAAATCTTACTTGTTCATGGTATTAAAAAGGTTTTTTTTTGCCAACTGTTTGTTTATGACTCTTTGATTTTTAACCGGTTTTTCTAATTTACTAAACCAGGATTTTTCTATGTGAATGCGTAAAAAGATCTACGAATTATGCTTATATTTCAACCATAAGTAGAACGATATGGCTGAATTTTAATAGCAAACTTGGATCACAGCTCCGACTATTTATGGGGTCTTCGGAAACCCCATTCTAATCAACATAAAGACATTCAGACAAATAAACAATTTTGTTTCATTGTGTTTGCAGAGAATAAATAAAAAGTAAACCCTAGTGTGCACTTAACTAGCAAGACTTATAAAAACAAATTAATTTATTTAGTAATTTATTAATAGAATAAATTGGCTACTGGTTTTTACCATTCAAAAAGACATTCACCTCTACAAATTGATATTTTAATTTTTAACATTCCACTAAACGACAACGGAATTGGCAAATATGTATTAAAAACTCTTTTAAACTTTAAAAATTTGCCAAAAATACACATTAAAATTTGAAAACAAAAAATTCATTAAGTTTCTTAACAAATCACATCTTTTTAACATAAATTTCTAATTAAAACCAATTTAAGAAATGTTGAAAAAATAATATTAATTTATATAAGCCACCCATGATGATTTGTTTGTTAATCAATATGTTCGCGAATCGTTTGTGAATCTATTAAAATCAAATATGCCTGCTATTTCCTACATGCACAGTAGCATTTTTTTTCTCTTCGTAGCTAAACTCGTTCTAATTATCTCGTTCGTATTGAGAGTAAAAAAAGTCTGAAACTGAATTCAAACTTTTTACTAATAAGTTTTATAAAGTTTTTAAACTATTTGTTAAGTTCTTATCGGGAAACTTATTAATTTATTTTTGTGACCAAAATTAAAAAACGAGCGTCAGCATTTGAACACAGAACAAATTATTAGTAGTTTTTTATCAATGAAAAAAATTGTTCAAAAACTCTTAATATTTAATTAATGTAAAAATTGAATCAATTATTTTTTTTTTGTTGAAAGAAAATTAAAAATATAATTTTGATTTAATAAACATTTTAGTTGTTTTAAAATAAATTTTTAATTCAAATTTTTATTAAATAAAAAAAAAAATTTTCGTTTAAAATAAAATAATTTAAACTTGTGGAATTGTTGTTGGAAACTGTAAAAATCTATCAACACATTGTTTGAAACAGCAGAGTTTTTGGATCATTTTTTAATTTAAATTAAAAATATCATTTATTGAAAACTAATTAGAATTGTGGTTATTTTGTTGAACTATTTATGGTTTTAAATCCAAATTTTTTAATATTTTAATCAGGCTTAAGTTCATCAAATTTAATTTTCATTAAATTATTTTTTTATGAAGAAAGGAATTTTACAACATGAAACTTAATGAATTAAAATTGTTATTGATAATCATTCATTCTTGACTGACCTTCTAAAAAAAATAATTTAATGCAAATTAAATTTGGTGAACTTAAGCCTGATTAAAATATTAAAAAATTTATTGAAAAAAATATTCAAAATTTAAAATTTTTACAATTTTTAGTAATCAATATAATCATTTTGGTAATTGGTGAAAAATCAACAATTGGGTTGCTTGATTCTATGAATTTGGAATAAAATTGTTGATTAGAGACAATTTTTAATTTTTTCTGTGAATAGAAAAACACGATTTTTTAAAAAACTAAATCAAAATCAAAATATATTTTATGTTTTTCTGTCAGAGTTGTAAGTTAAATAATACTAAAATGTATTCCAGTTCTGGGGTGGGTTTTTGTTGTTGTAACAAATATTAAATAACTTAATTACAGGCCGAAAACAGACGGACATTGTGATTTAAATTTCTCTTGCCATGAGGAAACAGAATATACATACTTACATATTTACTTTACTCCTTGTTGCGAAAGGTGTAAAAAATAGCAAAACTTTTTAATTTTCGTCTCAAAGCATCCAATCTAATTACAGACGTCTACAAATTTGGAAAAAAATTTACTGCAGAAACGAAGCCTGTTTTTTAACTAATCTGCGCTGAATTCGAATCTAGCATAAAAATGGGGCCATCACGTCTTGTTCATTTTATATTGCAAGCAATCCTGTAAAACAGTCAATTCTGACTCTACAATTTCACAATTATTTATTTGACAGAAGCCCACATTCATTCTAAATCATAATAATAGTAGCGTTTAAGCATGTCAGGGAGATCGTGTATTACCGATTCAAGCTATTTTTGCTTTGTGTGTGGTGAATATTTGGTTGGAAAACAAGTATGTATATCCAATATCAGAATCATTTAAATATGCATATTTACATTATTTTGGTTTTGCAGTCAGAAATTTTGGAAAACCGTGGACACCGACGTATTTTTTTGCATATTCTTTATTCGCATTTAGATTTTTTACAAATTTCTACAAATCCTACGTGCAGTGAGCGATGAACAAGGGGAGAGTGCTCACCAAGATAAAATTGAAAGAAATTATCAAAGATTTTGAAACAAAAGCATGCTGGGAGACTATTGCTATACTATAATACGTGACACCGAATCAACAAAATACAAACGATGTTTAATTAACGCCATTCACTTTTGAAAATTCCTTGATTTTCAAAAAAAACCTAGTGATTTTTTTATGTAAGAAACGAATAAAAATATTTTTTTGTATCTTAAAAACCTGAAGTGATAGAAAATTAAACAGATTCGAATTTAGCCCACCAAATTACCCTAGGAAAGATACTTGGTTGCTCCAGTCCAAAACCTTGTTGGCTAGTGGTATTTAAAAGAAAACTTTACTACAAATCAAAAGATATTTTTGCTTAGACTAGGAACTGTATTAATGATGCTATAACATCAAAATTCGAGAAAAGATAAAAAACCCAAAGCGGGCTTTTACAGGTTTCTAATAGTATGTTTAGACAAAATTTATTGCACATTTTATGTGTTGTACTGTGTTGTTTTTGAAAGAAGTGACTTTTATTTGCAGATTCACATTCAAGAATAAAGTAAAATTTAACTTTTTTATAATATGAAGACAAGGTACATTTACATTCCCGCTAACGAGGGACAGACATAAACCTCAAGTGTCAAATTCTAAGCGAAAATTCAAAAAATTGGCAAACAGCTGCATGAAAGCAAAGTCTAGTATTTATTAAAAATTGTTAAGGCTGTAATGAATTAGATAACTTACAGAAAAAGTCGCTGATATTGCGAACATGGCTAAAACTCGCGAATAATTGCAAACTTGGTAACAAACCCTAAATTTTATTTGAAATCGCTAAATCGGTTAAAAAAACAAAATTTCAAAAATTAATATAAAAAAAATTTACAAAAATAGCGAAAATTCGCGAAAATTTTCAATAATTCGTATAAGCCATAAAATTGATTAAAAGTCCATAAAAGTATACGGAATGGAAAAACTTCTGTAAAAATTGCTAAATTAGGGGAAATTCGCAAAAAATTGCTAATAGCGGCATAATAGCAAAGTCTACTATATATTAAAAATCGTTAAAGCTGTAAGGAATCAAAAAACTTACAATACAAAAATCGCTTCTATCGCAAACATGATTTAAATTTGCAAAAAATTGCAAAACTAAATGTTAATATTTTTTTCTTATTGCTAAAAAAAGTTTAATACTTAAATTTGTAGCTATTTGTTGAAGAAATCTAATAATTATTCTCTTAACCTATCGAATGACATTTGCATTCGATCAACTACTCGTTATCGAATTACATAATCCCAAATTTCGATAGAAGTTTTTCGATAACGAATGCGACGATTCCAAAAAATAAAATTTCGATCAAAGTCACTCGATCACGACTGCGACGATCTGGGCCCAGGCATTTTTATAAAGCAGCATGTCTCACTCCCAATTGAATCTCCCTTGTGTTAATGTATTTTGAAAATAGAAAAATATTTAAATAACAACAAATACAAAACATATTCATTGAAATTGTTAAATTTGTAAAAAGTAAGATTATGAACAAATTACATTTTGAACCAATTATTTCAACAGTTATAAACATGTACGAAATAAATCCACTTTCAAACAGCGCTAAACTGAACAAAATATACATACAAAGATTCTGTAAAAGCCGCCATTTTATTTGTTTTTTTAAGATGTCTTCCTAAGCCAAGTTATATTAAAAAGTACTTTTTTTAATAAAAGGTACAATTTTATTAAAAGGTACTTTTTTATTAAAAGATACTTTTTTATTAAAAGGTACTTTTTTATTTAAAGGAACTTTTTTATTAAAGGGTTCTTTTTTAATAAAAGATACTTTTTTATTAAAATGTACTTTTATATAAAAATTTTCTTGTTTTATTTAAATGACCTTTTTTATTAACGGTACTTTTTTATTAAATGGTACTTTTATTTATTTTTTAATAATGGTTCTTTTTTGTTTAAAGATATGTAATTTTTCATTAACACTTAATTCTGATGATTTGTTCCACTAGTAAAAATAGCTGCCACGTGTGAGATGCCAACGCAGGCTTCTCTGCTGCGCTGTCGCCATTGTTATTAGATTCTTTAACAAATTATGCGCATAAATTATAAAGTATTAAACTTAAATCATTTAAACAATTTAAGTTCACTGTGAACATATGTAGTCTTCGTTGTTTCTTTTTTATTCAGTTTGTCGTTCTTATTTTTAAGTTTGTCGTAGTTTTCATTTTAATATTCAAACTAGATCCTCAATGAGCTGCTAGTCACTACTAAGCAAGTGGTGGAGAGGGGGAACCAGCAGTGGTATGTAGACCAGATAAATTCATTTCTAAAGACACACCACCAAATTAAGCCGAAACCTAAGGAACAACAATTACAACAATGATATTTTAATATGAATTTAGTAAATGAAAATTATGCACGGGTTAAAACAGGTTCTATTCTGAATAAAGATAAAACAAAACAAAATTATTCAATATCTTAAAAATTGTTGGCTTAAATATTAAGTTGAAATTGTTGCTGGAGTTGCTGTTGATTTTTTCTTATTTTAAGCTGATGTTCAGTAGCAATGACATGTGATAGTGTATTGTATTTTTTTTTTTTAAAAGAAAGAAGGACGGACTAACCTGACTGACTATCTATCAGACAAACAAACAAACTTCGTAGGGACAGACGATTTTTAACATACCGAGACTAAAAGATGGTTTGGGATTTTGCTGTTCTTTGAGTTTAACTGAAAAGCATTAATATTAAACTGGGGACCGCGGAAAACATAACTGCGACTATTGGCGTTGACGTAAACATTAACGACGGCGTAACGTTTTATTTTGTTGCAGCCGCTAAAATTAAAAAAGAAAAAAAAAACTAAAACAAGAACATGAATAAGAAAAGAAATACAAAGCGGTAACATAAAATAAGAAAATTTATTAAACATTTTCTATAAAATTGACAAGAATTTGTTTTCGTAAATATTAATTTTTGCTTTAATATTCATGGAGCTAAAAGAAGACAAAATATTAAAATAAAAATGAAACTAGCCATATAGCATGGTTGCATATTTGCCTCAGCACCGTCTATTGGCTACACTGAAAGAATTATGCTTCATATATCTAATGAATCAATTTCATAAAATTTTTTTTTTATTAATCCAATGAAAAATTGCATTACGGAAATGTCATTTTCAAATATAATGAAGTAATTTTATTAACACTACGAAATTGAGTTTCGTAATTTTGTTAAATTTTTATTTAATTATTGACAACTTTTTATCTGTTTCAAAAGAAAAATTCAACTTATTGTTTAATTAAATTTGTATTCCCAAAAATTACGTTGGTAATTAAAATAAACTATTAATTAAAATATTAAGTTTATGAAAATTGATCTTTTGTTACGTCATATTTTCACTAAATCAATGCAAACAAAATAAGATTCTTTTACTTCCAAATACTTATAACTTAAAAATGTTCTTCCTATAACTGTTGTAAAAACGTTTTTAATTCAATTTTTAGCGCCAAACATGAAAATATATGAACAAAATTGTAAATTTTAATGTTTCATAACATTAATAGAAAAAATTCATTATGATAAGAAATACTGATTTAAAAAAATATCATTGAGAACTCAGTAAAAACTTCGCCTACAAAATAATGTGTTAAGTAATCAGAAAAAAGCAAAAATACTACTTCCAATTCTACTGAAGGAACCAGTGAATTTTACAAGGGATGTCCCCAAATGAACGCATTTAATTGTAAGTCATGATTGTTTACCTACATACATCTGTAAAATAAGTGGTTATAGAAGTAGCGAGTGAAAGAAGCTATTCATTTTAAAAAAGTAGGCGAAGTTTTTACTATTTCATTCAAATATAAAATCATTTATATTAAAATAATAAAAAAAATTCGTTAAACGTTTGACATTAAAATAATACAAACGTTTCATCGATTTTGTGAAACATTTCATTAACGGGGGGCTAATATAACATTCTTCATTAATCCAATGAATGGTTATTTAGGTTGACTTTTAATGTAGTTTTTCATTGGATTAATGTCCAAATCCTTTGGATATGTGAAGAAAATTCTTTCAGTGTACATTCATGTGTATTTGCGGCTGTTGTCTTTTGACTTTTGTACACAAAATCCATTTCAAAACCATAAGAAGTTTAATGAAATTTTGTGGTCATATTGTTTCGTATTATTTTACTCTTTGTGAACTGTTGTTTATAATTGATAAAACGAAAGATTTTCGCTAGAGTTTTTATTATTTTCCAGCTATTAGCTTTGTTTTAATCTACTTTTATGTTGACTATTATAATTTTTTTTTATCTTAGTATATCCTGGATTAATTATAAGCTAAATATGTCTGCTCTCGTAAAGTTTTATTTTAAAACAATTACGTTTTAATTGTTTGTTGTTTTCGAAAGGGGGTCTGTTTTTATTTAATTTTTATTTGTTTTTAGATGTAACAGAAAAAGTAATTTGGGGAAATTAATATGTATAAATGGAAAAATATTGAAAATAAAATTTCTTTGGAATAATGTAAATTTACTGCGCAAGTAGTGCGTTTAAAGTCGATACGCTTAATAATGAGTCATTATTAAAGAAACATTTATATCTTATTATTTTATATGCCCCTGTACGCACTATACAAATTTTCATATTTTTATTATGAAAGCAGAAAGACCAGTGTTTCGTGTTTAAGCAGTTTTTGTAAGAGAACACATACAAAATCTCTTAAACGCTGCCAAATTTTTTGTTTTAAGAAAATAAACCGATGGGGTGTACTTAAAGGAGCATTCTTAAATTGTAAGACGGATTTACTGCAAATCGAGTTTTTTTAATATAATTTTTAACTGATAAATAAAGTTTTACTTATATTCAAGCTTTTCACTAAATATTGTTCTTTACTAAAAATCACAGGCTTAACTAAACATCAAGTATTTCACTAAAAATCAGTGTTCGAAAATAAACACTAAATATCGTTCGTTAGCGTTCGGTAGATTTGTAGAAAACACAAACGCTAATTGTGTTTGCGTACTAAATATTAAAAAAAACCGTTTCTCTGTTAGTGATCTTCGAACACAAAAAAATACTGTACTTATCAAACTCAACAAAAAGATGAGAACATCTAATTGCATTCGGTTTTTTTTTAAACCACAAACTTCGTTGTGTTCGGTTTAGCACATTAATGTTCGTTCATTTCAATTGTACTTAGCACGCTTTTGGCTTGTAAAAAAACCAAAAAATACACATTATAAAACATTAAAATTTAATGTATGTTTACAGAGCAACGGTTTTATAACGAAGAACAGAACAATTTATAAAATTCTTGTTAATTTCTCGAAATAAGCTACGAATTATGTTAAGGGTTGTGTTCGTATAGACAAACACTAAAAAAATAGATACCGTTTTTGGGCGTGTGAGCAGTTCGCTAAATAATCGAACACTGCTAAAAATCGAAATATCACTTAAAATTAAGTTTGACTTTAAAAATCAATTTTTTCAGCAAAAATCAAGTTTATTACTGAAAATCGATATATTTCAGTTTAATCCAATTATATCAATAATTATGACCTGTACCTTGCGCGCAAGGATAACATGGACAGACATCCAGTCTGCCAGCCAACTGTTGAACGGCCAGGTATCGTTAAATCGATTTAGATTCGATAGTGATTCTTGGTATGTATACTAAAACGTGGTTACATAGTAAAGATTTCTATGTGTTAAACACACTAAAGCAAACGAATGGTAAAGTGGTGTAGGGTGTTAAAAAAACTTTAACATTTCTTAATAAAATTAGTCCCAAACTTTATTATTATGCCACACTTCAAAAACATTTTATTACACATAGTTTAAATTTTATTAACACTCAACTCAAACTGTTGATATAAATTAGTCTTATTTGAAATAAAAGTCCAGCAAATACTACGCGTGAATCATAAATAAATTTTTATGTCTTTTTCTTAAAAACATTTGATTATCAACAAATCAACAATCGACAAATTTGTAAAGAAAACACGATTAAATCTAAACGAGAGCAAAAAAGGAAATACAATTTATTGGTTTAATATTCACATTAAATTTTTATATTTAATAATTTTTACAGAGACAACAACGAACAAAAGGGGAGTATATACAAGTTTCTAATAACAAGAACAAGAAAGAAACAATATCAATAGAACTTGTCAAAGTTATTTAAAGGTTTAAGAAAAAGGTGACATGTGGAAATATGACAACGACAACGATAACGGCAATAAACTTTAACAACAACTTCAACAGTAAGATTAACAAAATGATCTATAGGATTTTCTAATTAGAAGATATTTACATATATAAATTTTGTTTTGTTTCGCATTTGAAATCCGTCTGATTAGTTGTCATTCATTGACAAAATTTCTAATCTTAATTTCGGAAATCTCATAAAACAAATCTTGGTAATAAAAGACAGCTTTGAAATAAAAGATAGTTCTTTAACAAATGCTGTTCTTTTATGTATTATGAGCTGTCGATTTAGATAGAAGGAGGAGTTGCAAATAAATGACTGAAGTATTGAGCTACATTATTATTATGAGAGAACGCACTTTGTAAAAGTGGTTTGGTTTGATTTTGCTAGTTTACTTAACGCCATACGTTTAATTCACTTGGTTAAATTTTTATTTAAAACTAATTTTTTTTTTTGATTAATGCTTAAATTGGTTAAACTTTTTTTCCCTGCAGTACTTATTTAAAAAAAATATATTTTTACAATAAAGTGTAATAAAGTTCCTTTTCAACACAAGTTTTTTGGACAATTAAGAACTTTTTTTCAGAAAAGTACCTTTTATTAAAAAAAATTAAAATTTTACAAGTACCTTTTTAAAAAGGACATTTTTAAAAAGTAGCTTTTTAAGAGAAGCACCATTCTGCATAAAAGTACCTTTGGACATGGACATATGAAGTAGTATAAATATGCATAGGCAAAGTCTGCTTAACACTGCACGGCTACTCTTCGTCGAATCGACGAAGCTCATTTACATTTTATCATATAACTTTTTTATGTGTTTTCAAATTACAATCTTTTTTTCAACCATGTTAGCTGATGACGAAAGCTTTAAAAAAATAATTAATTTGAAAACACAAAAAAGTGCTAAAATTCATATCAAGTTTTGAAATAGATGAAACAATTTTATTTCTTATGTTTTATTTTAGTTTACTTTTTAATAAAATGCTTAGCATCGATTCGGCGAAGAGTAATCTTAATGTGCCAAAAGTTAGAGTAACCTTTCAGGATTAAAAACTCTTAATTGCAATAGACAGTGATTTTTTTATCTATTAAAATAAAAATTATACGTTAATGCACAAATTCAAAATACTCAGTCACAATCAATATTGTAATATTTTTGTTAAAAAACTTATTTCCATCGTTAAAGCGAATAACTTATCTGCATGTGTTTTGTTTCTAATTATTAAAAAATTATAACGAACGGGTGTGTTTTAGGCAGTGCTGTGGACTCTTAAAAAAATAGTTCTAACTCAGACTAAAATCGCTAGCATTTTTTAAGTCTGACTCCTACGCTTACATAGATGCTAAATGTATACGAGACTGGTTCTTATCAGGGCTGTTACATGCCGCGATTGCTCGGCAAACGTGGCGATTTTCAAAATTGTTTGGCGAACTAAGTTTAGATTTGGCGACATGGCGATATTGTGGCAATTTATAAAATAGTAGGCTATTTTTGATGAGCCATGGAATTCGTTTAATTCAATACGAAAAAATAATATAATATTTATTTTAGTATTTTTATGTATAAAATTTGTGGCATTGATATGCATGGTCAGTATTAAAAAGTAATTTATGTTGAAATGTGTGGTTTTATATATTTAAAAGTGCTCTTGAAAGAATTAATAAATATAATTCCTTAAAACGTTATGTGCGTTCGTTCACTTTTCCAGTTAAATCCCAGTCAAATCCAGTAGGTGAGTTATATGAAAATTTTACAAATTTATGTGTACGCGAACGCATTTCAGTAAAATCCAGTACAAATTTGTACAAATTTTGGGGTAAACGAACGTAGCTATTAATATATTTATGTGGCATTTTGACAAAACATCTAAAGTCAAATTTAAAAAGTGGAATTAAATGTTGTTAATCATACGAATTTTTATTCAAAAAACATTTTTGTTTACGTTTTAAAAATTTTGTATTATAGAGGAAATTTTTCTTTAATTTTAGATAAAATTCGTTGTTGTTAAAGACATTTTTAAATTTGTTTATGAAACACAATAGAAAAGTGCCGTTTGTAAATTGGAAAGAGCATTTTAATGATGATATTCCATTTAATTTAAATCATTTTAGACCAAAACACAAGGTTATGGCAGGAACGTACCATTTTATGAAACTTGTTTTAACGGTCCTTTTTATGTTGGTAATTACAACTTGTAATGCCTGTGTTCTAAAAAAATGAACTTAAACTCGCTTTAGAAGTAGAATGCAATACGAACTTATAGACGCGTTGTTACGAGTTATAAGTAATGAAATGTAAATAGTACATGTTGCACTTCTTCCATATCTTCGCTGAATAAATGTAACACAATGTATCCCAAAAAGAATACAAACAGGGGGTTTTGCCGGTAAAGCGAATAATAATCTTTTAACTTTGTTCTAAAAAAAAATCAAATATTAAAATTAAGCACGAATAAGAAAATCATTAAAATTAAATTTTGTATTCCCACAAAAATTATTTTGATAATAAACTGGCAAGTGCACGACCTAAAAAATTGACTGGCAACCTGTTTTATATTTTTTGCGAAAACAATAAAGCAAGTATCAAAGTTTTTTTTTGGGATTCAAAAATTAATTACCAAGGTTTCTTTCAAATGTGCTAAATTCCCATTTCATACTATTGAGAAACTAAA
This sequence comes from Pollenia labialis, assembly GCA_949318255.1. Lineage (NCBI taxonomy): Eukaryota > Metazoa > Arthropoda > Insecta > Diptera > Polleniidae > Pollenia > Pollenia labialis. Next base: position 141,391,764 of record OX439141.1, on the reverse strand, counting down.
ATTTATTGTTGAAGGGATAAGCTATTCCTCTGCGCATTTCACTGGTTGCTTAGACCAGATCGTCAGGAAACTTCATCCCAAGATTGAAGAAAAGCTAACGATATTATACAAATAAAACTGTTAAGCGAATAAGAATTATAAACCTCAGTTTTACTTGTAACAGTATAAAAGCTTAAACCAAAACCAAGTTGTTTTTGTTTTTATTTTGTTTTTTGTTAACCTTTTTTAGGTTGTGGCTGATTTTAGCGATACGGAAAATTTTTTTTTAAAGTCTTATAAAAAATATTTTTGATAATTTAAACATTTTATTGTCAAAAACTTAAAAATTAAAGGCTGTGGCGATTTTTTACATTGAATTTGGTGAAAAGGTTCAAATCAATCTTACAACCCTGGTCCTTTTTATACCCTTCACCGAAGATAAGAGGGTATATATAACTTTGTCATTCCGTTTGTATGTTCCACAATCTTGATCCTACACCCTATAAAGTATATATATTCTGGGTCCTTATGAAAAGCGAAGTTCAAATCCGGTTGTCTTGTATATTAGCATAATGCCCAATATGATTTTCGTTATCACCCTTCTTTATTATTTCATCTATTTAACGAAACAATTTTAACAAATAGAAACGGGGAATTTCTGATTATTTTTGCAACTTAAAAACTCGCCAAAAAAGCTAAATCTACGGTAAGACAACACTGTCTATACTAAAAGAAACAAACAAACAAACATACATGGTACAAACCATTTTGGTGTTATGGTTTACAACTTTGCTGAGTTGAGTTGACACAACTGAGTTGAGTTGTGAAAACTAAATCGGGCCATATTTCATTTTAATGATATTCAAACAACGTTCGATTATGGTTCAGTCGTCTAGGGGGTTGAGTTTAGAAACCTAAGTCCTCTGGTTCAAATCTTGGTTTTTCAAAGAGAATTTTTTTTTAATTTTTATGTTCTAAAAACGATTGTAAAAAAATATTTACCAGTTTTAGACTTTTAAATTTAATTTATAATGAAGTTTTTAGAATTGTGAATATGTATGTATATGTAAAACATATTTAGTTTTTGTCTAGTTGCTCTGTATTCTGCTCGCATAATGGTGAAGGGTATATAAGATTCGGCACAGCCGAATATAGCACTCTTACTTGTTTGACTCCCAAAATCACCCAAAAATGTCAAAAGATGCAAAATATGAATTTGAAACCTAAATATAAATTTTCTCTAAAATATGCAAAAACAAGTCGATGGCATTTTAATGCAAATTTAATGATTCGGTAAGATAATTGGTGGGCATCGTTCTTAGACTATCGACAAAAAAATGCAATTGTATGGAAAATGCACCTGTAGTTATTATTTAACGATTTTAATTAATTATTTAAATCAATTTGCAATATATTTCGTTAATATTTGTTAGATATTTGGTAATGCTGTACAATTTTAAGCACTCTTTATTAAACGTTTTTTTACATTTCGAAATATCTATTATTGTGTACACTTTTTCAAACAAAAATTTCATAAGTTTTTAATTAATTTGTTTGTTTAAAGCTTTTTGAAAGTACATTTGTAACTACTTATTTTTTGTCTCTTTTTGTAACTACAGTGCACTCGCGATAATAAAAACACCCTTATTTATGAGCACCCCAAAATATGAACACTTATTTTCTTCCATTTGCTACTCTAAAATATGAACTTGTTCAAAACTTTAAAATATTAACAACTTATAATTGAATTTTTAACGATTTTTATCTACCTACACAGTAAGTATAATCGTGAAAAGTTCTTAAATATAAATTTAAAATAAACATAAGTTTAGAACTTTCAAAAGATTCGCAAATATGAACAATCTTGCAAAAGTGAACTGACTTTGTTTTAATTAGTTCATATTATCGCACTGTATATAGTTTTATAAAACTTATCCAAATTATTTTGGGACATCGCGAACAAAAATAACTAATTTTTCTAGTAGATTAATAAGTAGTATTTTCGTCCAGTTCTCATTATATTTTTGCTTATTTTGCAAAATTTTTTTCATCGGTAACGCAAGAAAATTATTCTGTAAAAATTTTAATTTGATATTTTAAATATTGCATCGCCAATTTCGAAAAATTTTTATTTGGAAAATATTAAAAAAAAAATATTTCTTGTTTTCTCGATTGGATCAAAAATAATTCTTAAAAAAATAAAATTTGTACATAAACATGCCAGTAACTTTGGTTTTTTTTTAAACAAATGATGTTCAACGAAAACAACTTGAAATTTTTAAATAAGTTAAAAAACTTTTTTGTATAAAAATATGTGTGTAGTTTTGAATAAATTGGATAAAAAACATTTTAAACTAAAATTCAAAATTTTTGTTTTATTTAAAATTGTTATCACAATTAAAAATAAAAGTAGATTCTTTTTTACTTTCACCATGTGGATGTGAATTGCAGAGCACACTTTCGAGTGAATTCTGATTCCAGAATACATCCGATAAATAATATACATTCATAATTATTAACTTATAAATATCGCACTTGTTCAACAATGCTGTATTAACTCAAAATTTAAAAATTTTCTGGAGAATTAAAACAATTTTGAATTTTACATTAAAGGCATATGAAAAATTATTTTTAGATCAACCGTTTCATTACAGCTCTTAGATATGAAAATTACGTGTCGATTTTTTCCAAAAATTTAAAATATAAAGTTTTGAACTTATACACTTTGTTGAACCAGTGCGAAATATATACAAATTATAAAAATCAAATTAAATTCATTTAGTTTATATCACGTATTAAATTCTTGAACATATTTTGAAGTTAACGAACAGCACAAATTTCTTTTGTTTGCGTTTACCGAGGCTGCACTGTACTTATTTTAATAAAAATGTTCCTTATTAAAAAATTCTTTAAAGTAATTAAATTTTTCAAAAATGTCTCTTATTCTAGAACTATTTTGTAGAGTGTTTTGTTATTCGTTTAATATTTTGCTTGTTATTAGTGTTTAATTTTTTTTCGCTATTATTGCTGTTAAACATTTAACAAATAAAATGTGTGGGCCATAATCTAATTGCGAATCGATAAATTCAAATAATTCAAAAATGAAACAAGTTCCGATATGTTGCTGTTGCTCTTTGATAGTTCTTGTTGTTGTTATTGTTATTGTTGCTCTTGATGTTTATGGTTGTTGAAAAACATTGAACAAAATCATTACAACCATTTTATGGAAAACTACAGCAACAACAACAACAAAGAGATTGTCTGTGACGAAAAAATGATTTGTGAATTACAAAATACATTTGAAGTACAAAGTAACGATATCAACATCAAACAAACCCAAAAATGAGTAAAATGAAAAACAAAACATTATAAAATAGTGCTAGTCTTCTTAAAACACAGCATCCGCTACATAGAGATGCAAACTAACAAAAAAAATCTAGAGTTTTATATAAAATTAAAAAAAATTTTGAAATTGTTGCTGCATTTTGAGGAGCATCAAACAAAAGCTTTCGAGGTTGATGTTGTGGCAACAACGCCCAACCACGCAATTTTCCTAGATGATTTCTGTATTTATTTCCAAAGAATATAGACAATCTATCAGTTTTAGCAAATCAACGACTAAACAACATGTGGTAACAACAGCAAAATCAGCAACAACAAGCACAATAATATTGTAGAAAAACAATTTATGATGTTGTCGATGTTTGTGTAATTCTTAACATTCATATGCCTGTTGAATGTGAATCTGTGAGTGACTTAATGCTGTTGCTGTGTTTGTTTTGCAAATAGAGAGCTTTTCGTTGGGTTTTTTTTTTTGTGTAAAGATATGAAACCTGAACATACTGCAGCTAACAGACAGACGGACGGTAAAGAACAGAATTGTTTTTACAAATGCAAATAATGTTTGATGTTGTTTATAATTCTTTGTCTTATTTTCTCCTTGTTGCTTGATGATGACGACAACAACAACGACTATGACGACGATGATGATGGGATTGTGTACAACGATATCATGTTTATTGTTTTTTTCTGTTATTTTGTAGTTGTTTTTTTTTGGCTGTATTTGTTTGTATTGTTCGTAACCAATATGTCTTTAAATACGGCTAATATTGGTTACATTACATTATTAACAAACAGTCAAGCATCCAAGCAACCAGCCAGTCAGTTGTTATGTCTGTCCGTTTGTCAGTTTTCTTAGCAGCAAGGCAACCAGCCAACCAACAACTACAACAACTGATTGATGAATTGTATTTGTTGTTTGAAGGTAACCATATTCAAATTTTTCTTATTTCTTAGTTGTTTGTTGTTATTTTAAGTTATTTTGACATATGCAAAAATCCACTTCAAACAAAAAATATCCAAAACATTAAAAATTATAAATGTTCTCTTGTCATATTTAAGAAATCTACGCAATATTGTTTAAGGGGACCAAAAAAAAAAAACCGCAAAACAACAGCAAAAACAAACAAACAACTTCAACCTTAAACATTAAAATAACAGCATTGAAAATCTTAAGATTCTATAAAATATTTCATAGACTTTAGTATTTTGTAATTCTTCTTATTTTTTCTGTTTTTTGTTGTAATTTTACTAGATCAAAGCAGCTTAAAATACTAGAATTACAAATTTACAATATTAGATTATGCTCATTTGTGTGTTGTGATTGTTGTTGGTTTTTTTCTTCTTCGAATATTTTATAGTAAGGTTAATTTTGATGAATTCTTGTTTAGAAATTCTTTAAAAGAATTTCTAATAAAATCGAAAGATTTAGAAAAGATGCGCGATTTTTTGCCAGAGAAAAGTTGCATAAAGTAAAAACAGTTTTAATCGTTATTTAAATAGAGAAAAACATTAATACGCATTTTGATTATTTAATACTTATAATATTGATTGCAATCATGTTATGATCAGTCCTTTACGGGGCCATTTCAAGCATTTTTGGTTGCCGGTGGCAATTTTATGATTGCCATAACAATTTTCGCTTTAAAATATTTTTTTACGAAAATGTGTGTTAAGCTTTTATGTTGAATTACATAAATTTTTTGTAATATTAGTTAAATATTTTGCTTAAAAAAAAATAGATAAAAAATTAATGATTGTTCAACTCACAAGCCAGTAGTATCGTCGTATTAGTTGTATAATTTGCATATAAAAGTGTTGTCTCATTTGTGGCCATTTAGACAGGGAAACATTTTGTTTGGTAGCAAATTACGAGTGGCAAAAAGAGACAGGTTTTTGTGTTCGGTACTCGGCGACTCGCTTTCATTTCTCATTTTCTTTGTTGGCATTTACTTTGCTTTCTGAAAAAATAAACAATAGTAACAGAATGTTTCCGGCATTATGTTCGTCTGTGTGCCCGCGAATTAAAAAACAAAAGAGAATTTCAGATGTTTTCCTTCCAATTGTTCGCGCGTCTAAACTTTTTTATTCCCGCGAAGCTTTTCGCTTGTCTGCAGGAAAGAAACCAGAGTCTCTGGCGGGAATCGAACCCGCAACCCCGGCACTGTTAGACTAGCTCTCTACCAGCTAGCCTACCCGGGCACTCGGACCTTTACGATTGCTTTTTATATTGTGTATATGCCAGGCCTGGAAATGTTCAATTTGTTTGGTAAATTTTTAAAACTATTTAAAAGAATGTGATAAATACCATAACCAGTTTAATGTTATCTGTAAGATTTCTGTATGGTTGATTCATTTTAATTAATTTTTTAAACTATTTTGATTAAAATTGCTTATCAATTAATATTTATAGTCATTCCATCTTAAATAAAAACTCCCATACCTGGGCTAATTCCATAGTATTGAACAATGTGAATGGCAAATTTTATCAAAGAAGAAGAAGAAGAAATACATAAATAAAAACAAATATCGAAGTAAAAAACCCGCTCGCGAGTTTTTATGTAAGAGATATGTAGATACAACAAGAAGGAATTTTTTGAAATTGTTGGCCATTCCCAAACTTTTTGAACAATTCAGTAAGATATTTTTAAGTAAACAATTCTCTTCCATACTCACACTTTTCCAACATGGTTTTCGTAAAGGATGTTCAACTACAACTAATTTACTAGAATTGACAACAATAATTAACAATGGCTTTAAACCAGGGACCGGAAATAAGAGTTATTTTTAAATTTTTGAAGAAATAAATCATACATAAATGAACATCGTAGAAAACTTTTAATTACACCATCATGATTTTTAAGCGAAATGCATCCAACATATTGCATGATTTTTAAATTTTTGATTTTTATTTCAACAATCAAAAATAAGAGTTATTTTTGATTTTTATTTTTTTAAATCAAGAAATAAAAGTTATTTTTGATTTTTATATTTTTATATCAATAATAAAAATCAATTCAAAACTCTTATTTATTTGTTGATGCCGTATGTATAATAATATGCTGCTTCATTGACTTCATTCAGTGACTTATCCATAACCAGCTATAAAAACATAAATGCATAGAAATAGCTTATAAGTTTTGGCTGCCATTCAAGTCAGTGTTAAGAGGTCGTTTTCAGGTGTTCAATTTTACCATCATAATTGATTTTAAATGTTCCTCAGATTCTCCCAATATTAATCTGAGTGCTGAAAATTACCTTTCTACACTGACTTGAATGGCAGCCAAAACTTATAAGCTATTTCTATGCATTCATGTTTTTATAGCTGATAATGGATAAGTCACATAATATATTATATTCCTATAGAAATTTGAATGAAGCAGCATATTATTATACATACGGCATCAACAAATAAATAAGAGTTTTGAATTGATTTTTATTATTGATATAAAAATATAAAAATCAAAAATAACTTTTATTTCTTGATTTAAAAAAATAAAAATCAAAAAAAACACATAGTTTTCATTTAAAAATATAAAAATCAAAAATAACTTTTATTTTTCATTTAAAAAAATAAAAATCAAAAATAACTCTTATTTTCTATCTAAAAATATAAAAATCAAAAATAACTCTTATTTCTTGATTTTTTTGATAAAAGTCATAACAGTTACGGCCCCTGCTTTAAACACGTATGTTATACCGATGTTATATACACTGATTTCAGTAAGGCTTTTGACAGAGGTAACCATGCTCTTCTATTGCATAAGCTATATTTAATACCAGCCGTTATTAATTGAATACTTTCAACAAAATTATGCAAATGCCGATCCTTTTCGTCAAATGTATGTAAACTTTAATGATCTGTGCAGAATTATTGATATAACTTTAGATATTACTACTATCAAACATAATTTCATATTATATTTAAATAGATGATGTTAAATTTGTTCGTAAAATTTTGTAATATTTTGTAAATTTTGTCTATTAATCGAACAGAGGTAGGCGTTTAATTAAAAAACACCATTGTTAAAGTAAAATAAAAGTAGACAGATGTTTGGTTGTTTTTTGAAATTTGTACATTTAAGGGACGAAAAAAGGCAAAAATATACAAGTTTCTTTTTTGGTAACCCAAAAATACACTCCTCTTAACATGAATAAAATTTCCGGATGACGTGCTAGATTCCCAGTTCTTATTTTGGATAAATACACTAAAATTAATTGTTGAGGGAAGGCTAGTTTCTATGCGCACTGCACCGGTTGCTTAGGGCAGATCATCAGGAAACGTTTTTCCGACGATTTTAAAAAATCTAAAGATATTATACAAACAAAACATTGAAGCGAATAAGAATTATAAACACTCAAAGTCTTTCTTGCAATAATATCAAACCTTAAACAAAACACAAACAATAAACAGTGAGTTTATCTTTTCTTACATTCCCCTACAATTTGTTGGTTTTTTTCCACATGTGCCAGTGTGTTTTAAAGGCGTCTATGTTTACATGCTCTGAGATCAAATTCGTGTTCTGGAAAAGTCTGGTTATAATTTTTTTCATATATTGTTTTGTGATTGACTAATATTGTATTTATATAGTTTTTGCTTTATTATTGAACAACAACAGATAAACACTGATTTAATGCCAAATGAGTTATTTTAATGAACATTTTTTTTAAAGGGGTCGAGAAAAACCCTTAACAACTGACCTGTGTTTCGGCAAGCGTAAGAGCAGTGAGTGCAGTGTCTAATTTCGAAGGCTGAACACTTGAAGCGATTTAAACATAAGAAAAAACCACGACTTAACGATGCTCGAACAAATTAGCGCTTGGGTTTTTGTCGGATTCACATGACGTGGAATAACGAGTGGCATCGTTCTTTTTTTCCAGATGAAATTCAGAATTTAACTACCGGTATCGTTAAGTAATGAGAAATCTCGGTTACTATAACGAATTTGTTATTCTCGATTTTACATAAAGAAATGTTAATGTTTAGAAATATTGACGACAAATATCGGTTATAATATAAGAACGGCAAAAATAAAATTTATTAAAATTAATAAAAAAATATAAAATAAATTTGCCTGTAATAAATTAGTTTTAACAAAACATGAGTGAAAACGTGTAAATATTTAATTATATTTCTAAACAAATATGTTGGTTTCAAATCTTTTCATACATAGGGAAAAAGTTCGAGTTGCCTGGGCTAATCGAGCACAACCTTCTGCTGTTACTGTTTATGCCCACCTTTTAGTATACATCCAGAGAAAAACCATGTTTAAATATGGTCACCTGCAACAAAACTATTTTTAAAGAAAAGTTTAAGCATATTCTGATTGTTTTAACAATATTATTTTTGGCGATAACCAAATTATGGTTGCTTCCGAACATGTTATGGTCAAAAATAACTAAAACATGTTTAACACTTATAATAGCATGGTTGGTTTTCATGTTGCTATTGGAAAAGAGGAAAATACTATTGTTAATTTTAAAACAAATTAATTTGATATTTAACCACAACATTTTTAGAGGCAACCATAGTATGGTTGTGGCTTCCTGATGGAGTACTAATTTAACCATAATATGATTGTAGGTGACAATAATACCATCAAATGTTTAAAATTTCCTTAATAAAATAATTTTTATCAAATTTGGCACATATGCGTTTATTGTCTCAAGGTAAAGGAGAGGCGGTTATATATTTTGTATAGCCCGCATGCAAACTTCTTTCCGGAATAGGGGTTTGTGTCCATTAACCATCTTGTTTTATAGACATTTGAGTTTAATTAGGTTGCAACCTTCATAAATCAGCTGCACAAATTTTATTATAATCGGCCCATATTTGACCACAGCTCCCATAAGAATACACTTATAATAAGTAACCTTAACAATGGCTTCCATGCTTTCTCATAGCAGTAATCAAAGTTACAGTAGTAGATATTTAGATAATATTTAGAACAAAAATCTCTTGTGAATATTAACCTCACAACAAACTGTTTTTGGCGGAAACATGATCGCCCAGATCAGGTACTTAACAGATATTTTTAATCTGTTTAGTACATTGTTGGCCTTCAGAGCCCATAACTTAATGCATATGTACTTGTCAATGCATAGAAAAAATTGTTATGGTTTCACCCCTTAAACGTTCGAATTTTGCAAAAGTACCAAAGACTTTATTTACGTATTGATTTACTTAAAAGAGAGATTGGGAGACAAAGAAGTTCCAAAATACAAATTATGCTCCCTGGAGATAAGAGGTTACGGAATTTACCCGGTTTTACTCCCTCAATTGCATTATTATTTGCTGGAACATTTTGTTAAAACTTTCATTCAAAACTAAATAAAATTACTACAAACGTCATATATATTTTTTTTATAAAAGTTCTGTTTCTTTACTCTACTTTGGGATTCCTCGGGATCCCAATTTGCACGAAAGGCGTTCCCGTACTTTAAATTTGTGTAAATGAGAGCGGGTTTGAGAGAATGCAATTCTTCTTTTTCTTGCACGAAACACCCCACAATTTCTTCTTCAAGTGTTGTAGAGTAAAGTAATGTACTTAAATAGATAGTTTTGTACTGAAATATTAGGAGTACAATATGTTAGTTATTGTAAAAGTGTTTGTTTTATTTTAGGTAAAAGTAGTTTATTTCTACAGCCAACACAAACTTTTCCAAAGTGGCGCACTTTTTTTTTGTGTTTTAAAGACTGTCAAAACACTGAATTTTTATTTTGTGCTTTAAATTTTGTTTTTTTTTCTATTCCCGTACTTTTGTGTAATTTTATCTCTTTATGAGAGCAATTTATGCTTGCTCTCATTTGCACGAACTTTACCCAAAAAGTAAAGAAACAGAGCTTAAATGTTGCTGAAGTAGAAGTAGATTTAACTTTTTAAAAAAACTTAAGTTACATTTTTGTAAAAGTGAAATGTATGAAATGAAATACATTGGGAAGAAATAAGATAGACGAAAAAACGTAATTTTTTAAATGGTATATTCTTTGTTCAAGCCGTTGGACACACAGAGGAGGAAAATGTTCTTAACTGTTTTGTCTCTGCTGATTTATATACAGGCCTAATGCAGTTATTAGATATAAGGGCGAATGTCAAAGTAGTCACTTTTAAGGAAATTGAGGTTTTGTTTATAAATGAGTTCTGTATGACATTGGCTTGCAGACCCCTTATGAAGATGGGTTAAATAAGACATTTTGGCTGTTGCAGCAAAATAAAGGAGAGCAAGAAAATACACCTAATTACAATGATTAACTCAAAACAGTAAAATATTGGCATTGACCTTTTTAACTCCAAGCCACAGAAATAAGTCTGAGTTGGAAATCTTTATGAAAAATAAATAAAAAAATTGTATGCATAAAACTATATGAAGAATGAGGCAATATTTTGCAGTCTTTTAAACAATTTCATGCATTTTTTTTTGTAAATTTTTGTAAAAAGTTTTTAATGAGATAATAATATTGAAAACAAAAGTCTGATGACATGAAAATAAATTATGCAAATAATTTACAAAATCTGCCTACAACTTTAAAATTCTTGATAGTTGGTTATTTGAAGCAGAATAAAAATGAGCCAAACAAAACCTGCATAGTAAGTTACAATTTTGCATCTTTTAAGAATTAATATGTAATTAGTAGAACATGTTAAAATAATTGTTAACGCCAGCCAGGCACAGTGTGAGTCTCAGCAACTGGATAAAAAGCTACAAAAATTATTCGTATAATTCAACTAGAAGAATATGACTGAAGAAAAACAAATCAACAAAAATATTCATAACAGCTTAAGTAAATGCAACAACATAAAAATGATCATATATTCAATTGCAAAAAAAAAAAAGAAAAAACAACTAAATGTATTTATGAATGTCTAACTAACTTGCAAGTTTTCTTGTCCGTCTGTCCATCTGTGTATGATGTTGTGCGAAAGAATGTATGCAAATAAACGCTGTGTTGTGTTAAATACAGGAACTAGGGTCACTAACTAATTAAAAATGCACATGAGATAAAAACAGAACAGAAAAATTAAAAGAAAATCATGTTGTTTTTGGACTCCAAAATCAGGCTTTTTTTTTTGTAAAGTTTAACTAAATGAAAGGAATTTGTGTTTAAAGATTAAGATTAGTTTAGATAGATTATTGTGTTGTGTTTTTTTCTTGTTAAAGAGCTACTGAATATAAAAGTTTAGTTCAGAGTTATGGTCATAATTAGCCTAAAATTCGCATTGAAAACAATATTGTTTTTTTTAACACTTGTTCTTAATATGAAACGAAATTCCCTTTCACGTTTTAAACAACTTAAGAATTTTGACATTTGCATATTCTTGGTCGTTGGTTTTATTATTTTGTTTTTATTGGTGTTGCTGTTTTTGTTTTGTGAGCCATTGGCTTAAACAATTATAGTTAACAAATGTCTAAACACCAACATGATTAACCACAAGAATACAAAAAAAAAAAAAAAAAAAAAAAAACTGAGAAAAAATAAGAAAAAACATTGCCACTGGCAGAAACATTGTAGTATACAAAATTATTTTGCTGCAGCACCGCGTCAACAACTGGAAGACAAAAATAAAAAAAACAATGTTGTACTTAACAAAAAAAAAAAAAAAAGACAATATAACACGCATTTGCTAAATTCATAACATTTGTTGTATTTAAGCATATAAAATTTAGAAAAACTCATACGAGGATAAGCTGGAAAGTATTTCAATGCTTCACAGAAAGAAATTTATTTCTTGATGTTAACTTATTTTGATTGTATTTAGTAAAATTTTCTTAAATAACTTAACATTTTGCTTAAACCAAGTCACACATACATATATTTAGAATAAGTAATTTGTGGCTTATACGAGAATTTTGAAAACTTTTTTTGGTTCAAGTCATATATAGTAAATAATTCATTCCGTGTTCGAATCTTCTTAAAATTTTTGATCTATTAAAATATCAAAAATATTTTTAAAGACATTTTACCAAAAAGAAAGTGCGAAAATTACAAGTAAGAAACTGTTGACGGATAAGAAGGAATTTATATAACTTGCATGTATAAAGCCCTTATGACACTACATTTTTTATTCATTAATTGATATAGAATTGAAAGAAAGAAACAGTAAATGCTAGAAAGAGCAAACTATAAAAAATGTACACAAAGTTTTTTTTTTCTCTTGTTATGGTTTTGTTTCAGGGATGGCGTTGAGAATTTTTAAAATTGTACCAACAACCTTTACAAATTTTATTTTTTTACCCTAATTGTAATAAAAGATTTATTTATATGAAATTAATTAACACCACAAAAAGGTAATATAAATCTAAGTTTAAAAATTATCAACAAAAAAGTACAATTGAAACAACTTAGCCATCCCTGTTCTGTTAGTTGTATTAAATGTTGCCAACTTTTTGTTTATGAGAAACCTAAAAGCAAAAAGCGGTTAATCGCTGAATTTGTCCATAAGCCGCTGATGCAGCAACACTTTTAGTATTTCGAGCTTTAAAATGTCAATTTTAATTTGAACAATTTTACATTTTTTTTAACATACCTTCATTTTTTATCGATAACTTTAGTAAAATGTTTGACAGTTTGCCATTTATCTTAATACAGCTGAACCCTTCGCACTTGGTAAATTTTTCTATTACTTTATATTTGCACTGTTCACCAAAACTTGAACAATGCATTAAAAATGTAGTGTCATAAGGGCTTAAGCAGTTTAATTTTTTAGAATAAACCTCTATTATTTAACGTAGTACTGGATGTCGTCATGAATTATCCTATAACAAAACCGTACGGCATTACATTCTCTGAACGGCTAAAACTCCTTAAATACTTTCTTGTTTCAGCTTATGTGGCAGCCCATCGAAGCCGTTGAATGTTTTTGTTACCTGGGGAGTTTGATATCCAAGAGCGGAGGCAGAATATATCGATAAACGCTGCCGCAAACTTAAATGGTTAAGGCACACGATGAGAAAACCTACAAACTATATCTCCTGGCCAGGCCATCCATTGAATTTTCTTACCCGTTTTAGACCTTACAAAATTTCAATTATAAAACAATACCAGCATCATGCTCGACATGTTATCTTCTTTCTTTGATGTACATATTTAACTTAAAATATCATATAATATAATAGCATGATATCCGGCTCGAAGGACCATGAATAATTCTTAGTGTTAGAATTATAGAAATATGGGTACAAACTTATGTGGGTGATTGTACTCAGGTATGGTAGAAGTGGATTCAAAGTGAATCCCCAATAAATAGCTGGGTTTATTTGTGGCGGTTGCGAACCTATTTAAACCGGAGTTTTTATACATGTTGTAGTATCCAATAGGTGTTATAGTTTCTTGGTTGAAAGAAAGTATAAGTGCAGTAGTGCGATAGTTCAATTTGAAATGAAAGAGACACTTTGTTAGGTTACAATTCAAAATATTCTTTATTTAGCGAGAGATGCTTACCATTTACCGGTTCGATTAGAATAAGTAATAAAAATACAATTTTACGAGCCACGAAGGCACTAGCAATTAAGTTGGCTTATCTTAATTAGCGCTAAATAATTGACAGATTGTCATGTTAATTTATCCACAAGTGTTACATTATTAGAGTACAAAATAGGGGTTTAAATTCAGTGCTTTTAAAACTGTATAGTTAATTCACAATTGTTAAAACCTTTTAAATTCAAAGTGTGGCAACGTAACTAATTGATAAAATAAAGATAAGCAAATAAGATTTCTTTTTGTTAATTTAGACAAAACTAAATTGGAGCTTCTGCTGTTAATTTTACTTTTTAAACATGAAAATAATAAGGGTCCTCATGATATCGTTTATAAGTCTCGTAATCTGTGCAAACTGTGCATTTTTACGCCCTCGTAAATGAACTGTCAAAAATTGTATGAGAATTCATTTACACAAACTTGGTAAATTTGCCCAACAATTTTGTCTCGTAAACTTGCGCTGTTCAATTGTGCATTTATACAAACAGATCTTTTAATGATTTTAACGTCGTTTTCAATGAAAAATCCAAGTGTCTATAAATCACAAACAATAAATTCTAGCAATAATTTCAGTAAATTGGTCTTTTGGCTTTCTTTGAGCATTTTTAAAAGCAAATTTCTCATACATATTAATCACAAATTTAAACACAAATTTTTATATTTTTGAATTTTAATTTTTAATTTATTTTTGTATTGACGTTTCTTACAAACTGACATTAATTGTTTAAAATTACACAAAAGTAAAAAAAGGGGCTTCATGAAACAAGACTCGTAAGTTTGCGCATTTGCACAAATGGCAATTTTAAGCGACATCATGAGGACCCTTATTGTATTTTTCTACATGTTCTGTCGGTTTTCTTGTTTCTACACAAAACAAGCTAATTGTTTTTTACCTCATTGTGTGGTGTTTTTGTAGTGTCTATCATCTACAATCAGGGTTAAATTAGGGTTAAATAAGTCCTCCATCAAGAAGCCACAACCATATTATGGTTGCCTCTAAACATGTTATGGTTTAATATGACAGTAATTTGTTTTAATATTAACAATAGTATTTTCCTCTTTTCTAAGAGCAATATGCTATGGTCGAATACAAACCATGCTATTATAAGTGTTAAACATGTTTTAGTTAGTTTTGACCATAAAATGTTCGGAGGCAACCATAATATGGTTGTGGCTTCTTGAAGGAGGATTAATTAAATCACAATATGGTTGTCGGTGACAATATTATTGTTAAATGAATCATAATCTGTTCAAAATTGCATAAAAAAATAGTTTTGTTGGAGGTGACCATATTTAAACATGTTTTTCTCTGGGTGTACAACAAACTTTGACAAACAAGCGCTTGCACGTATAAAGAATGCAATGCTGAGAGATGAGATTAAAATGCTCACTTTCTAATTTCACTCTAAGAGTGGCACTACAGCCAGTGTTGTCAGGGAAAAAATAAAAAAGTTATGCTTTTCTTTCAAAAAAGTTAAGTTTTTCGTCAAAATTTACATTCGGAAAAAAAAATAAACGTATGAAAACGGTGTCAATTATAGCAAATTGTTGTCGACTAATACCATTTAAAACTGCCGCAGCGGCGCAAACGGTAGAACGGCAAAGAATTCTGATGATGGGAATGTGGTTATGTTCGAAACATGTGAATTCCAAACGTTCAGTCAAGAATAAAAATGACCAAACAAACCTTAAATAATTTAACGAAAATTAAATTTGATGGACTTAAGCCTAATTTAAATAAAAAAAAATTTCATGTGCCAAAATTAAACACTTTTTGAACAATGGTTCATTTAAAGTTTTTCTAAGATTGAAAACTTTTTCACAATCCTCATGAGCACATAAATCGGGACTTAGATATTTCATGGTTGAGAAGTGCTTGCTCATGCCATTATTTGTGTAAGGCAAGCTCGCCAGCAAGCTTCGTTTAATTAGAAATTATGTTAAAGCAATCAGTTATATAGATATTATTGACTGAGAAACTAGGTTTCGACAGGATTTACTAATTTAAACATTTAAAAAATTCGCGCTTTATTTGTTTTAAAACTTCAATATAAAATGATCGGAAATTTTTTCTTAATATATGAATTTAATTCGGAACTAATTTTCAATCTAAAAGCGACGGGTGAGCTAAGACTCCTGATATATATTTTCTATAGGTAAAGTGAAGTTGTGCATGAAAATTCAAAATTGCTTTCACAGGCGGGCAAGTCTTAACGTTATTAATGAATCATGTACATTTTTAAAACTAAAACTTCGTTGTGTGCCAAGAACCAAAAGTTACGAAAAAAAACTATACATCTTACGCTGTGCCTTTAAAAGGAAGGAAAATGTAACAAATGTTACCAAACGTCACTACCAACGAAAAGTTCAATCTTTTTCTTACTTGGTTTAAGAATTTCTTACTTATTTTAAGAAATTCCGTGATTGATTTTTTAAAGTAATCCCATTAAGGATTGTTTTAAATACGTTGTAGTTTAATTCATACTTAAATTTTTAAGTACTATTCTTGCTTAAAGTAAGTATAAAAACTTTATTTATCTCGAGTGTTTTTGTTTCTGTGTATAGTTCTTATCATGCATGCTCATTCATTACTGAACAATTTTATAAAGGTAAGGTAATACGACAAACTAATTTTGCTCCTTTTTGTAACTAGAACATTAAAATAAAGTTTTGTTTGCCTAGTGTATTTAATAAGAACTCCAATGTAGCAGAATTTTCTCTGCGGGAAACTTGTGTCAATTAGTCCAACAGACTGGTCCTGGGACTTGTGAAAATAGAACAAGTACAAAAAGAAAGGACTCATGATCAGTGAAAGTAGAGTCAATCCCTTAACAGGTTTATGAAGAAAAAAAGGTAGAAAAAGTGAATTACAGTACAGTCTGTGAGGCATTGGTTGTTTTACTTGCGGAATTGTTTAAAAATAATTTCTATATTTAATATTTCCTTTAATCATTGTTGCGTTAGAATTTTCTGTTAGAATTTTATTACTTATATTTTTGGTTTTAATCATTTTGTGTATAAATTTGAATTATATGTGCGTTCGTTTACTTTTCCAGTAGAATCCCAGTAAAATCCAGTAGGTGATTAATATGAAAATTTTACAAATGGATGTGTACGCGAACGCATTTCAGTAAAATCCAGTACAAATTTGTACAAATTTTGGGGTAAACGAACGCAGCTAATAATTGTACTACAACGAATTAGATATAATTGGAAATTGGAAATTTTATCGAGAATTTGTGAAAATTGAATTCTACGGAATTTCATTGGGATATTTTTGTATATTAGATTCGATATTTTGGGAATTTCAAGAATCTGGAGGAATCTTATATTAATAGGTATGTAACAGAATACAAAAAGTTATTTTTTTTTTTTTGGTCGTGTCGATTATAAAATTTGGAAATCCTAGTGATATTTTTTTTTGTCCTGTGTGTCATTTGGAAACAGGGCAATATAATTTTAAATTCTAGTGGAAAAATTTATAATCAAATTTTTGGGCTATCTAGGGAGGCTAAGAGATAAATAGCATGGTTGGGTGGGTGTAGACAACGAAAGGGGATCTAACACCCTTCCTCTTCTACTAGGTTTCTCCTTTCTTTCGTATTTATTATCTTATTTGTCGATTTAGCAGCTACCTAATTTTTAGTTTGTGTGGCGATCAATAAGCTGTTTCGATAGGGGTAAGAATCACCCCATTTTCCACTAGCACGGCCGCTTATAAAGGTAGCACATCCCCTTGAAAAATATGCCTTCGCGGTTTGGTTCGTTACAAGTCTTCAACGGTGATGTGACACATTTTTTGGTTTTTTCTAAAATTTGGTTCTTGAATTTAATTTTAGGACTTGTTTTATGAAAATAATACTACATATAAGTAACTGGCACTCAGCACGGTCAGTGAGAATATATCTGTGACTGGTCAAATGGTGTCAACAGATCTCCTCCAATGACAACTCCATATAAAATGATAGGTCTTATTCATATAAAGTGTTAGAACAAGAATCGGTATCTTCCACCAAAAACCTATCACGGGACTACTTTGGTGTCAGTTCGCCTCGCTCTAGAGTTTTTTCTTGTCTAGTTTATTAAGCAAACAAATTAGAGAACAAGAAATCTTTGCGCCAACTTTTATACTGCAGGATCATCATATGTGGGCTCAAGCAGATCGGTTAACATTGGTAGAACCTTTAAAATATTTTCAAGAAAATACGGGCATGTTCTAGAAATCGAAATGAAGTGAAATTGGATTCGAAGGGGATTTCAAACTCAATTACCTATTTACAAAATGACCGTAGTTTTTCCTGGTTTTAAGAGTTGTTCTTCTAAAGCTTAACGGTATTCACAAAATTAAATTGATAAAATGAAATATTTTTATGAACTTTCAGTACAGGGACGTTTTAAAAATTTGCTCGATTTCAAATCCACTTCATTTCAATTTCTAGAACATGCCCGATAGAGTGTGTGTAAAATCGTAAGATCACAGATGATAATGTTGCATACGAAATAAATTGGCTCCATTCTTTTAGTTGATTGGTGGTTATTAAAACCACTCCTTTATATATAATTATTAATTATAAAAAGAAATTTTCAGCTCACCCTCGCATAAGCACATTCTCATAATTATATACAGATTTCACAGGCATATGAGTGTTTCACAGAATCAACTTGTGTTTTTTTTCAAAGCCTTTAAATATTTTACTCGAAGCACCCAGCAAAGCACCACCAAGCTTGAAAGCACCATCAACAAATACCACCTTCTCCTTCTCCTCCTTTTTTTTAACTCCATGACAAAATAGTGATTTTTTGTATGCTCCAAAATGACACCCACACTTTTGAAAACGGCTTGTCAAAAATACATCATGGTTTAGGTTTATAATATTTTTTGATCTCCACTGAAAAAAATTCACACAAGCACACATGATCTCTTATACAGATGCATAAATGGACGAGCGAACGGGCGTTTGGACAGACAGTTACATTTGAATAGACATATGTTTCATACGACGACTATGATCATTTAAATATTTGGTCGTTTGGCTCGTTATAGTTTGGTTTTTTCAGCTTTTTTGTTTTTGAAAAAACTTCATCTACAAATCTGTTTTCTTATTTCTGACATAAATTCTAAGTGAATGAATGAACACAACGAACAATTTGATGGATTTTCTTGGTCACAATGAATTTTGTTAAATATGTGGTAATTGCCACCAACAAACGACCATGACCGTTTGTTATCGTAGGTTTTTTATAAGTTTTTTTTTTCTTTTTTAGATTATAGCGAACAATAAATTAATTTAATGGCTAGGGAAAAAATGGAATAAATTTTGTGAGAAATAAATTGTAAAACAAAAAAAAATATAATTGCATTTATGTTAAAAAAAATGTTAAGTTAATGGCAGAGAAAAGGGGAAATTAGGTTTGTTTCTTAAGTCTTTTGATTTCTTGCGACAATTTGGAGGAGATGTAAAAAAGCTTTTCGGTTATTTTAACTATGGTTTTTAATTCTTTTTATGAAGATATTTTTATGCGAAAGGTAATGTTTCTAGATTTTAGCAAAAACGTACCAACATTTTTCATCTTATAGGTTCTCATTCACTGAGGACACTGCACCTATAATTTTATGTTTTTTGGTACAATAATACAGAAAATTTAAAAAGTACCACATGTGAACGGAAAATTAAAAGAAAGAAATTTAATTTCCCGTATTTCCACTTTTGATACATTATTTCACCCCATTGAAGTATTTAAAATTATAACATTGTAATGAGGGCCTATAACTTAGTACGTATATGTATGTCAATGAATGGAAACAAATGTTTTCCAAAATAAAACAGCAGAAATCCGATGACTTCGTTAGCGTATCCCTTTCTTTTGTGGACACATTTATATGCAAAAGCTAAAGTTTCTAGGTTTTACCAAAAAAGTACCAACATTTTTCATCTTATAGGTGCTTTAGGTAGGACACTTCCCTATAATGTTGATATCACAATGAAATTTTGAAGTTATGTAGACCGCAGAGATCTTAAAGTTTTTTATATAAAATTAGCCCAAAATCCCAGTTTACAAAAATGGCAAAACTGCCACTATTTAGCATTGTTATTAATCAGAATTTTCCAGAAAATCATGGATATACTAGAAATCATTACTGTTCCAATTTGATTAATATCGGTGTGTTGCATTACTAGAAGTTTTTACTTCTATAATTTTTTTTTTTGTTTGAAAAATTTGATTTTTTTTTGGATAGGGCACGTGCAAATTGACTAAAAATTGCTTCTACAATCATACTCATAACGGGTTCTTTCGAAATATATAAAGTTGGAGTTAATATTGTCCGTTGATTAACACAATTTCTTCTTTATGTAAAATTAAATGAAAATGTAGTTTAAAGTAACGAAAAGTTCATTTAATTTCTACTATCAAAAATTCCGTTAAAACAAATGAACATTCAGTTATTTTACATAATTTAACTACCAAAAATAAATTTTCAGTTATCTAGAAAAAACAATTTGTTTGTTTTGTGTTACAAATTCTCATTTTCTATTTGTTAAAATAATTTCGTTAAATACATCAAATTTTTAAAGTGAAGTAATTGCGAAGCCATATTGGTCATGCTGCTGGTGTCTCATAATTGAGAGAAAAAGAAAAGAATTAGATCATTTGGATACAAAAGTTTTATTTCGGAGTGGCATTTCTAAATATTCTCAGTATCTCTCTGGAATTCTATGCCCCATAGCTTTCAACTTTTAAGTAACGAACGAAAATTTAAGGAAAATATTTTCAGCATAACAATTTCAAACATAATTATTTTAGATTACTTTAGCATTACATTCTGCTGGTTATATAAATTTTCTTTACAATTTACTACATTGCTAGCCAAAGGACAGCTAAAGTAAGCCTCGTAACAGAAATATACAAACGAAAATTCTGATAGTGCATAGAAAATATTCCTGGAAAATATTGAGGGAATAAGACTTTTAAAAAATAAAAGCTATTGAGGATTGTAATTTGACTTTGAATACACATTCGAATTATATGAAAATTTATATAATAAATGTACTCACAATGAGAAATAAATTTCCAGATTCTATTTCTACATACATATGTTTAAATTATTTAAATTCTGTTTGATTTTAATTGGTTTTGCTTTATATATAAAATTGTAATTAGCTATTAAGTGGTTAATGAATTAATGGTTTATAATTTTGGCCATTCTCAGTTCCATACTGCAAAATAAGACTCTAAGTTTTATGTATGGAGCAATTCAATTAAATAAATAAAAAAAAATGTTCGCAAAATTAAGGCTGTATAAATTAAACAGTAAACAGCAAGTAAACGATTAGTTTTTTAGCATTTAACACTTATCCTGTATTCATAGGTAAAAATTACCTAGTTTGCACTATTATACATTTGGAAGAATCACAAGGTGTCATAAAGTCATGTCTTAAAATAATAACATGAAAATATATGGCTGTTGTGAACAACCCCTCATAATTTGGATTGCTATTTTGAATTTAAGTCGGCTGATTTAAAACGAATATAAAAAATAAATATTTACCAAAAATAAAAATATTTTTTAATTCTAATCCATGAATTAATAAATTAAATTAGGTCTTTCCTGACTGTTTACCAAACATCAGAGTCCTAGGTCGATCTAATTTGACGCCGCAAGTGTTTTGTTGCAAAAATTGCTAGCCGCAGGTTAAATTCGGATATTGGCCGGATAAAACTATACCATAAACGGCGACGGCTGCAAAAACTAATGCGGTTCGGCTCAGCCACTCAGCGCAGGTCTCTTCTGAACATACCTAGCAAAGTTCTATTAATTTAAGACACTTTTTGTTTACAAAGCAACTGAAAATTTTTTAAACCTTTGTAAAATGTTAGAACATTATGACAACATAACATGATAGCACACCTTGTGAATACCCCAATTGTATTAATACATGCAAAAATCTCAAGAAAAATGCGAAAGTGTGTTAGTGTGAATGCAATGTATGATGAAAATTACAAGTATAGCGAAAAACAGTTTTACACATTTCAAAACAAAAATACTTTTCATTTGATCAGGGTTGCATTTTAACATACAAACTGTAACGTTACATTCGATTTTTTGACAATCACAACAAAATTCATTATTTTTCTACATCACAAAGTATTATGGAATAGAGTAGACATGTGTCATAGTATAAACTAGCAATAAACAGTTTTTATTGCATATTATTTTTAAGACTAGTCATTGATTTTGTTGTTAAATTAAAGTACATTTATGTTTTTATTTAGTAGGATGTTTATTTCAACTATTTAATTTCAAGGCGAAATTAGCATTAGATGGGTTGAAAATCTTTCTGGTTTGCTTGTTTGTTTATTAGAAAATGTCATTAGTGCAATGAGGTATAATGTATTTAAAATTTAGCACAGGACATCAATATTGGCAACGTACAGGTTCATTTAAATTTGTGTTATTTAGTGCACAACAATTCCATTTCTCTGAACTGGATAAAGTTTTCCAATTCAAACTGATGCAATTTCTATTAAAAAACTTCTACATTAATTTCTTTTACTTAGCACGATTACTAAAACCTTTCGATGGACTTTTTTGAAACAATTCTACCTTAAGCGATCTAAAAACAACAATAAAAAAAACCGCATAACGCTCAGTACTAAATACAAGCAAAATGTAATTTAAAATAAATATTTCTTATTTTACGTCATTTATTTCCTTATTATTATATTGTTGTTAAGTTTGATGTCCATGATGTTCCTCGGCGCAGTTTTTTTTTTTTTTTTGGTAAATAATTTCCATCATCATCTTCATCAACTCGCAAATATCAGAGTATCAATCACTTTCAACAACATTGAGGCCGTCATCGACAAAACAACACCAACCAACACACTTATGTCTTTAAATGTTGTTGCAGGAATAGCAGCTTTTGAAATTTTGTTGCCTTTGGCAAGTGTCTGAGAAAAATTTTGTATTTTTGTTGTTTTTATTGAGGTGGTGGTGGTAGAATAGCAGGGCAAAATGTAACACAGTTACTAAATAAGCAACAAAGTACAAGGGACATTTAAACGTACATATGTTTATGTTGCAAGAACGTTGTTACACATACATTTACTTCTTAAAACGGACTTAGTTGTTATTTTCAAACTCATACATAATAAATTGAATGAACATGTAACATTTTTTTTTTACGAAATTATAATATATTGCAATATTACGAAACTTAAAACAGCAGTTGCAAAGCAACATAAAAAAATATTAATAATTAAATGTTATAACTTATAAATACCAAAGAAAAATTAAAAATATAAATCTAAATTATGAAAAAGGACTGAACTTTTATATTTCAAATAAATTTCAAAAGATTTTGTTATTCGTGCTAAATTCCCAGTTTTTATTACTGATAAAAACACTTGAAATTTATTGTTGATGGGATAAGCTATTCCTATGCGCATATCACTGGTTGCTTAGGCCAGATCATCAGGAAACTTCATCCATAAAGATTTTAGAAAAACTAAAGATATTAAACCAAGTAAAAATGTTAAACGTATAAGACTTATAGCAACAGTTCTACTTGTAATAATATCAAAGCTTAAATAAAACAACATCAACAATAAACAGTGCGTTCATCTCGTCTTACATTCCCCGCTACAATTAGTTGAAATTCTCTCAACATTAATTGTAGTTGTAAGTAGGTTAAGAAAAACAAAATAAAGAACAACAAAAATCCATAAAATCTTTATGGATGAAGTTTCCTGATGATCTGGCCTAAGCAACCAGTGAAATGCGCATAGGAATAGCTTATCCCATCAACAATAAATTTCAAGTGTTTTTATCAATAATAAAAACTGGGAATTTAGCACGAATAACAAAATCTTTTGAAATTTAAATTTTGTATTCCCAAAAATTGAAATTACTTTTTGATTTCAAATAAATATTTTATAACTTTTTAGCAAAATCTAATTTTAGATCATTCTCTAGCTCAAGCTTATCTTTACTGGCCTTCCTCTTAAAACTATCAATTACTTTGAATTGAAATGATTCCTTGAATAAAAAACAAAATTGAATAATTCTTGTTTGTTTCGCAATTTTATTTCTCTCATTTTTTTCGACGGAATGTTTACTGTTCTTTTTCTTATCATAAAGGTATTAACTTAATTTTGTAATTTTTGGATACTTTTAGTAAAAAAAGTAAAAAAAAAAAAAAAGAACAACAACAGCAGCAGCAACAATATCAGGAACAAAATACAGCAACTGCAACATCATCAGGAAACACACAAACAAGCAGCCAGACAGACGGACAACAAAAAATTTAAGACTGAAATAACAGACGAACAGACAAAATTGCTCAAAAATTGCCACTAAGTGCATGTGTGCAAAGGAATTTGAATTTCACACACAATTGTTTCTTTTTTGTTTCGTTTGCAACTTTTGATTCTTAAGACTTGATTTTGGTGTTGTTTTTTTTTAACTTTTTGGTGCCAAGTTGGTTGGTTTGTTGGTCAACAAATACAAAAAAGAAAGAAATGAAAATAAAATAAAAATATCAAAAAAAAAAAAACTAAAATTATATCGAGGAAAAAATAAAGGTTTTACGTTTAAGAATACAACATGTTGTTTGCAAAAGTTGCACTCTTTTGGTAAAATAAAAAAATCTGCACTATGGGATAGAATTGTTTTATTAATCTCTGTATACTTCACCTGTGATTCGACTTTAAAATTTAAAACATATTTCACTTAAAATAAAGTTTATTGAAACAAAAAAAAATGTATCTTCCTCATATGAAAAGGTCCAAAACAAAACGCAACAACGAAGTTTTTAAATTAATTGTTTCGGATCAAAACGCAACATTTCCACATACATACGTACATACATCGTATTGGCCTAAATTCATTTTTTCTTGTTCATACATCCAAAAATTGTAAAAGTGGAATTGTTCGGTTTTGTTATGGAGCTGCTCAAAATGCGGTGCGCAAAATGACACCAGGAAATATGACCCCAAAAGGAAAGTAAAGAACGGCCCCAAAATTTTACATGTTTTTTAAGATTTAAAAAATTAAAAAATTAAAAAATTTTAAGAAATAAAAAATCACCCCATCACCATAGAGAAGAAAATTCTTGGACATGGGCGAAGGCCGGCTAAATGCCAATGGTATGTCAATGGGGAACCCACTATCATTCACTATTGCGGATATCATACTTGACAACCTACTTGACAATGCAATTACAGAACTAGAAAATAAGAATATTCATATTAAATATATCGCCAAATATGTAGACGACATAATTCTGTTTGATTGGTACACTAAAGAAACATCTTCAGGAAGGTTAACGAATTACAACGCACACAACCCAAAAAATCTTATTGTAAGCACAGCAAAAAATTTTATTTCTAGTGTATATAACATACATAAGTAATACTCAATTTCATAATAAAAACAAACAGTTTAAAAAACCACAGCTCCCCACCAAACTCACAACTACATTGATAGACAATACGATTAAACAAATGGATAAGGACAGAAATAACCACAACAAATAATCGTTTATGAATACTGGGTTAAAAATTTAATAAAAAAAAATTTTGACTAATGACAAAAAAATAAAATAAAAAAGTTATTAAAATAATTTACCAAAAAATTGTAAACAACAATGTTTAAATTTGAAACTGCACGCAAAGAAAAAACATGGTTGTGGTAAACATATTCTAAGAGCATCATATTATAATAAAATTTATGATTGTAGTCACCATATTAAGATTATTATTGAATCATATTATCACTAATTATACTCGTAATATTACATCATAATATTTTTGCCATAATCATATTATTATTATGTTAATTATAGTAAGTTAAGAAGTTATCAAATTATTGTCATGTTAGTCGTAATAAGTTAAGAACTAATCATATTATTGCCATGTTAAATATAATAAGCTAAGAAGTAATTATATTATCATCATGTTAATCATAATTAATATAGAAGCAATCATATTATGATACAACCCCTTTCATAACTGTCATAAAAATATAAAATAAATTAAAACTTTTTTGCATCGATTTTGTATTTTGGGCTTTTTACAATATTTCTTAATGTGAATCAAACAGCGGAGTTCAATATAAGGCTTGTAAAAGAGCAAATTCAAAATCCGCAATACCTAGCCCATAGTAGGATAAAGAATTGTTTTTCGGCTCTCCTGAAAAATTTGTTTTTAGACATACGCTGTTGCCCATGAAAACCACAGAAATATCGTAACACTTTTATAAAATATAACGAAATCTTTGTGTGTTTTGTGTTTGGATTCTACAAAAAAACTACGATATTTTGCATTTGCACTATTAAATTACTAAAACGGAATGAACTCCGCTAATATTTTAATTTTTTTAATTTCTTTAAACATATTTTTTTATGGGAATTTATCTTTAAATTGATTAACCGCTCACATATAAAATAAATGACACAACTGATACAAAATTATTTTACAAATGGCGCTTACATAATATTATTAGAGTAAAAATAGTTTGATTGCATCTTAAACATAATATGATAAATGTATAGAAAGTTATCATTTTATGGCTACTAAATATCATTATATGTTATCATAATTTAGTTGTTAGGAAAATGATTATTTTTCGGTCAACAACACTCAAATTAATAATTGCGATAAACATTGATTTGTTTGCAGTAACTATAATATTGTTGATATTAAAGAAAAATAACAATTATTTGTGTACGACAACAATATATTGTTACATTAAACATAGTGTTGTTGCCGTTACCATGCCCAACCATATTTTTTCTCTGCGTGTGTTTGCATTGCTAATTAATTGAATATGGGGTTGTAGTCGGTTCCACAGACGAATTGTAGAAACGTAATAATGTCTAATTGATATAAGTCAACGGTAGCGAATGGATTTTATATTTTTTCCTCTGTTAGATCTAGAAAAAGTTAATCTTCTGTATAAATTATCAGGTTACTTAGTAGAAATCAGCTTTTGTAGAAACAATAATGAACGAAGTTTCAACAGATTTTCGACTGTTAAATTGAAGATTCTTTTTAAATAATCTGAGATACTATCATGTTAAGATTCACATACTAATGGTGTTTTCTTTTCTAAAAAATTATTTTTCATTATAATTGTGTAATATATTTATCAGGTTACACGCTACCTTACTAAGTAATACATTTTCTAAATTGCAATGGCACAAAATAATAGCTACGTGCGATTTCCATGCAAATGCATGTTTTTTTTCGATAGTCTTAGAACGATGTCGACCAAATATCTTTCCGAATCATTAAATTTGCGTTAAAATTACATCGATTTGTTTTGAAACTTGTTGCATTTTTGGTGAAAATGCATATTTAGGTTTTAAATGCATATTTTTTTTGCATATTTTAACATATTTGAGAGATTTTTTTAATTTCCATAAAATAAAAAAAGTTCTTAATAAAATTTTAAATACCCAAAAAAACCTTCAAAAGAAAAAAAAGAAAAAAGAATTAGCATTTGTATTTTCAAATTACGGATATATTTTTGAAACATTAAATAATGCTCAAGGCGAATTAATAGATATTGCAGAAAGTAAAATTGACAGGAAGTATATCCCGACAAATTAAAAAAAAATCCGACAAGTTTTGTGAACATAATTTAAGATTTCAAATATTATTGATCTGATCTGGAATCTGGATCTGAAAATAATTTTTTAAAAAATGTATTGGCATTCTTCAAGTACAAGAGAAAATTTTACTTTTTATAAAACAGTACTTGTTTATTCAAGCAAACAAAAATTTAAAGTAGAAACATACATTTTTAAACATATTTGAATAACAATAGACTGAATTTTTTATATTTTTGCTTTTAGTAAAATTAAAAAACGATTTTTTATGGAATTTGTTCAAGTTTTTAGTGCATATTTTTAATTTTTTTAGTGCATTATTTGGATTTTTTTAGTGCATATTTAAAGCGCATATTTCCGATTTTTTAGTGCATGAAAATCTCGATCCTACTAATGCGATTTAATCGTGTTAAATATTGAATGCAAAGTTTGTACTAATAAGCGATATTCAACATTTAATTTTCTTTTAGTACCAATAAGAATTAACAACACTTATTTGCAATAGTTGCTGTTAAAAATTTTAAATTCATCAAAATATAACCAAAAATCACAATACAGCACAAATTGTACGCAAAAACACAAGAAAAAAGTTAATAAAAAAATACTTGCTTTTATAAAAAAGTACTTTAAGCAGATGCAAAAAGGGTATTAAGGGTCCTCATGATATCGTTTATAAGTCGCGTAATCTGTGCAAACTGTGCATTTTGACGCTCTCGTAAATGAACTGTCAAAAATTGTATGAGAATTCATTTACACAAACTTGGTAAATTTGCCAAACAATTTCGTCTCGTAAACTTGCGCTGTTCAATTGTGCATTTATACAAACAGTACTTGGCAGTACTTCTAATAAAAAATTGTGTGATTTTGGAACAGAATGATGAACAAATGGCATTGCGTAACGAAAACAAACAACAACTTCTTCAAATAATTTAAGAAGTTTAGTCTTTTGGCTTTCTTTAGGCATTTTTAAAAACAAATTTTGCTTTTTAGGCACAAATTTTAACTTTTATTTTATTTTAATTTTTTTTTGTATTGACGTTTCTTGCCAACTGACATTTATAGTTTACAATTACACAAAAGTAAAAAAGGGCTTCATGAAACAAGTCTCGTAAGTTTGCGCATTTGCACAAATGGCAATTTTAAGCGACATCATGAGGACCCTTATTATCTTACACTCAATTATAAATGAGAGTGTAAATAACAAACATTTGGTTTATTCTTTTACATCAAAGTTGTAGATTAAGTTTATTTATCGAATATAAATTAATGTTACAACGTTTATTAAAGATGGAGATCATCAGGCTAGAAACACAAGAATGAATATATAAAAGATTAACAAACAATAAAAATATGACAACAATGTTGACATATGTGTATTCAGCGTAATAACAAAAAGTACTTATAAATAACTACTGTGTTGGTACCAAGGTACAATGTAGGTATGCAGTAGTTCAAAGGTAGATGATCACCTTCTCAGAGAGTAAGAAATGGAACAAATTTGCCATTTTTTGTAGCAACTTATTTAAAAAGGAAAACGACAACTTTTCACATTTTTGCATATAACTTTTAGAATATAACAAAAACCCGCGCGAATGGTAGCAAACATGGAGCATTATTGTCAAAAAAGCAAAACATCCTAAGTCACAGTTTAAAAGAGTTCGCAGGCATATATATTCCTTCACATTGAGCAAGTAGCACCACATACATAATTGATATGATTAGACCAATAGACCAAAACTTTTTGCTGTCTTGGCTGTTTAAAGTTTTTCATTGTTTATATGGATTGGCGGCATAAACGAGGGCATATTAAATGATTTATCATTTTGCGAAGCACTAATGGTACATTTATAAAAATAAGCGCAAAAGTA
Organism: Pollenia labialis; assembly: GCA_949318255.1. Classification (NCBI taxonomy): domain Eukaryota; kingdom Metazoa; phylum Arthropoda; class Insecta; order Diptera; family Polleniidae; genus Pollenia; species Pollenia labialis. The sequence goes on along the minus strand of OX439141.1, from coordinate 141,362,488 downwards.
TGCGCTACGCAATAAGACATACATAGATGCAGTAAACTAAGTGAAGAAAATCTTAACAAGTTTTATAAAAGAAAATGACATTTCAAGTGGTACAGCATTTCCTTACTGCGAAGCAGGTTTGTAGGGGAGAATACTAAAAACGTTCACCAATTTTATATGCGTGAAATTTGCGTTTTTTGTGTCACAAATTTATTGCTTTAAAGTGGAAACTCACCATATAAAATTCATGCCTTCCGTAATGGAGATGGTAAGCGAAACATATATTCCTGCCTTACAAACCTACTTCGTTTGAAGCTCAATTTTTTATTGGAAATTATCATGGCTTTTGATTTTTTTTGCATTTAAACAAAGACCGTTAGTAGAGGCCCAATTGTAAATATTATTCAAAACATGGTTTGTTGATACAATGAATTATAAATATTACTTGGCTCTCAACTTATGTAAAGATTCACATCGTCAGCGTACATTTGTGTTAAGCAATTTTTATTGGGATGGTAGGTCCTTCGAATATATCGAGTAAAGTATTGATCCCTGTGGTACGCCTCTTCTTAGCATGCAGGTGTTTGATACATCTGAGCCGCGATAAGTCGCTTGGGATCTTCCACTAACAAAAACTTACACAAATATTTTAGTTTAAGACACAATATTGAGTGATGTGTTATTTTGACAGTTATCTAAAACTAGCTGTTCAACATTCCAATATAAAAGTATATTCCACAGATGTCGAGCGGCTCTTGACTGAAAAAAATGAGAGTTCGAAGAGAGTGACAACTGTACAGATCCCCGCAACTTAAGAATTTATTCAAAGAGTGCACAAAAACTCAGAAAACGGCTTATCTACAAAAATATCTTAAGGATCTTGATGCAACTTCACAATCATACTTGAATGGTAGTTGGGCAAGAAACGGTATTGAAAAAGAAAATCTGTTTGTTAGTCTGGCATGAAGACTTATTACATAAATTGAAGCAAAATTTACCAGCAAATACACACAAGCTGTTAGAAAGCTACTTAGGCGCTCGTCAATTTATTATTAAAAAAGGAAATTTCTTAAGTTCACCTCAGTCAATTGGCGCTGGACTCCTACAAGGCAGCATCCTCTATTATACTTTATTTATACTTCGGCCATGCCAACAAAAAACTACACCCAAACAGCTTTTCTAAGCGTGCACGAAAGCCGTTATGATGCTTCTCGTTATTTACAGGATCATATATTTCAACCAGAAATATGGCAAAGACAATGGATGATAATGGTAAATGAGCAAATATGAGCACATATAACATTCACCTTGCGCCGGGAATCATGCCCGCCTATTACAATCAATAATCCAATAATTCCTCAACATTCGCATGTAAAATATTTCGGTATACATCTGGATCGGCGATTAACGTGGAAATGCCATATAGAGGCAAAATTAACTCAAATGAAACTTAAAGCCATTCAAATTCATTGGCTTATTGGAAGAAATTCTGTTCTTAACCTCGATTGCAAACTACTACTTTACAGGTCAATTTAAAAGCCTATCTGGTGCTACGGTATTCAACTGTGGGCTCTGCCTCGGCCTCTAATATCGAAAAAATTCAAAGGCGCCAAAATAAACTTCCACGAATAATCACAGCCGCTCCCTGGTACGTTAAAAACTCAAACATTCATAAGGATCTCAATGTGCCATTAGTAAAAACGGCTCCACGAAAAGCCCCCCAATGAAATAACGCCCAAACGAGAAATGAAATATTCCCCAAATTTTTTTCATACATTTTTTTGGGACCTTTTACATTTTTTTTTTGGGAATTATTTCATTCCCCATTTGGGGTTTTCAAATTATGAAATAATCTCCAATGAAATAACACCCAACAAATTTTTAAAATTCGGGGCTTGTTTCATATCGTGTATAATTTGTGTGTTATTTCATTTTTTATTCGGGGGTTATTTCATTTTTAAAGCTGTTGGTTTTTGGGGGTTATCCTTGCTGAAACTGACTCTTTTATGAATTTTGGGCATAATTTCATTTTTGTTGCTGATGGGGTTTATTTCATTGGGGTTTATTTTATTTTCATCATTGGGTGTTATTTCATATGAAATAACTCCCAAATATTGGGGGTTGTTTCGTTTTCGCTTTGGGGTTTATTTCATTTATTTTTCGATGTTATTTCATTCACAGTTTGTGGGTGTTATTTCCTATTTTTTGGGATTTATTTCATTGGGGGTTATTTCCTGGGCGTTATTTCATTGGGGGGCTTTTCGTGGAGCCGTTAAAACTATGATTACAAAGGCTTGAACAACTCCCAAATCCACTAGCTCGAAATATTTTAAATCATGGCGGCCACACTCGCTTAAGAAGAAGCGACACTGCAGCACTTACCCAATTAGATGAGCAATAAACATCAATTTATGTGAACTGAACCCGTGATGAAGAAAATTTTTGTCTGCCACTGGCCGGACATAAAATAAAGTATTGGGATAAGATTTGATTAATCATTTTTAGTTCATATTTAATATATGAAGATTCAATAAATATATAATAGGGAAACAAATATAAAGTGATCGACAAAGTCGAAAGCGTTGAAGTGATCAAATACCAAAAAAAATAGAAATCATTTTGCCATCAATATGTTTTCATAGTTCTTCAGAGACATTAATTAAGAGACGCAGACATGCCCAGGTCTAAAGCCAGGCTGTTTTTGAGTTAGAATTGAATTGCTTTACAAGTATTTAGTCATCTGATTATAAATAATGCGTTCAAAAACCTTTCAAAGGTACGGAAGAATTACTATCGGTCGGTATATTTTATCTGTTTTCGGTATGGAAATAATCTTGGTGAATTTCCATGTAGATGGGTTAAAAGATGTGGTTATAATGTCGTTTAAAATGTATGTTAAACAAGGTAAAATAGAGGAAGAAGAAGCTTAATGAATTTTGGGTTGATACCACATGTCCTTCAGAATCTAATTTGATGCCAAGAAAGGACTCAACAATATCTTCCTGGGTAAATTGTATAACATCAAACACACGTGGCGGATGATTATTATCTGTTACAATAATGTCGGCTGAAATAATATTGGTTGGCGTATGATTGTTGATGAAACTGTTGTGTTGTGCCGTGAAAAAATCTGTATATACGTCAGTCTTAGCATTGGGCATTGGTATATTAGCAAAGTTCAAGTTAAGTTTATTGACATCAACTGAATCTGCAGTATTGGCCTTACCATTAACAATTCCCATGTTACGAATAACTTTCCATCTATTTTTTGTGTTAAAAGTTGATATACATACATTTTTTCGCATAAAAAGAAGTTTTTTCAATCCTAATTTGTGTATTAACATTTTTTCTAGAGGCTTTGAACATTTCATGAAATGTGTTAGTTTTAAATCGTACATATGCCTCATTTCGCGTTGCAAAAAGCGATTTAATTTCTGAAAAAAACCAAGGTTGTTCGTTAGTATTGCTAAATGTTTTTATTGGCACATAAGTGTGCGTCGCACAAAAAAATTTTAACGCCTGGATAACGGTATGAGACAATTTCTCCAAATTTAGTTCACATATCAGGGTTTTAGTTCTGTTTGATAATGCGTGTTAGTGGGTGAGTGGTCTAAGACGCTGCTTTGTGGAAAGTGAAGTCCATTAGATATTGACCCTAGGATCCTTATAGGAATTTCGGGAGTAAATAAATGTTAAAAATTCGTCCCAGTCGAATGTAGTATTCTTACTAGAATTGTATTACTTTTTCTACAAAATAAATATTTTTGTAAAATAACTTTTCTTCTAAGAAAATATTTTTTTTAATGAGCTTTTTTTAAAAGTTACAATACTTTATGTAAATTTGTAGATACCTATACTTTGCTTTAACATACTTTTTGTAAAAAGGTACTATTTATAATATTTTTTTCAGTACATCATTCTAGAAAGGTGCCCTTTAAAAACTTTTACATAAATGCCCACAGTGCTCTCTTTTAAAGTCAGAAAAAAAGGAAGCTGTTATGTCCAATGATACCGAAAACTCAAAGAAAAAAAAATTAAAAAGTTAAACTCACAATATTGTTATGTTGCAATCAAGTCGAAAAAGTAAACCAGAAACTTGCTGTTATTTACCTAAAAATCAAAAGCAATTCACAAAAAAGTAGATCCCTCTTAATACTACCAAAAAATCCATGGATGGTGTTTTAGTTTAGTTTCTTTTTCAACATTTCGTGTTGATTTCGTTTTTGTTTTGGTTTGAATGTGTTTTTTTTTTTGGTTGCCTTCTATACAAAATTACCTTTATGTACATATTTTGACCAAATGGGCATGTCATCATCATAGGCTCTATTGAACCCCAAAAAAACGTTCAAAAAACAAGAGGAACACTGCCGTAGTACTACTATATATTCAGACAAAAACAAGAACAAACAATATTCAGTCAATCCATTCTACCAACGAATTGAAGCTGAATCTTATTTAATTTTTTGTTATTTTTCATTTACGAGAATGCTCCAGACTTTTGTTTAGTTTAGTTCAGTTGAAGTTTGGTCCAGTTCGTTTGCCTGTTTTGTTCGAGTGGAGCAGATTGTGACTAAAAGTTTTTTTTTTATATGGGATGGTGTAGTGATGCAATGGCGGCAGCCAAAGCCATTTAGCAAAACTGAAATTACAATTTTTTCTTGTTGTAATTCTTTTTTTTTCTTATTTTTCTGATGCCTTGTTGTTGTTGTTAAAAGTTTTTTTTTATGGAATATTGAAAAAGGCTACTCTTTTTTAGTTGACTGTTTGCTTGATATTTTGTTGATGACTGTTTGTGTATAAAAGATCATCAATGGAAATGATGTGCAAAAAGAAACAAAACAAAATTAACAGACAAAGGGACGGAAGGTTCGTTGGATGACCGAGAAGACAGACAGACACACAGACGTATAGACGGAAACAACAGTCAGTCAATTGGCTAGGTACTAACAGAAAAAATACAATAATAACATTCCATAAGTATTTTTTCTTGAAGAAAAATTTTATTTTGGTTAATAATAAGGTTTTGATGAAAGTCCCAAAAGAACAAAAACCAATAACGAAGACGAACAGCAAAATCAAAACATTCTTTAGCAGAATTCAATGCACCAACTGTAGATTGAATTTAGATTAAGTTAAATATTTTCACTAAATAGATGAAAGAATTGTGAGATTTTTTTTTTAATGTAGATTCGGGGATTTAATGATTTTAGTTGGTAAAATTTTAAATAGTTTCTTAAATTAAATCACTTGTTTTTTACTTTTTATGTCTCATGTATGTGTCTTAAGTCTTTTGTTTCTTACCGATATTAAAATGTTTTCGGAACTATGTAAATTGTTCGTATTAAGTTTCTGAGCTTAATTGCATTATTTAAAAAAAATTTGTTACGACAAAATCCAAAATTCAGAAGGTACTGAGCTTCCATGAGCCTTTTAAGCATGAAAACTCTTTTGCCAAGAAATTTCACTAAAATAAACCAAGCATGCGATCTATCAAATAATATTTTCCAGCCGGGCGGTGTTGAATTCCCTTTGATTCATTTTAATTGTATGAAAGTGAGAAGTTGTGTTATAGAAAAACAGTTGCCGTTTTTATTTAGACAGCTCAGTAAGGATTTATTTAAAAAAATATTTATTAATTTTCAGCAACTGTTGGATTCGAAACATTTAAAATTTTATTAAAAATTTTACACATTCATAGATTTAATATTAACAATTTATTAGCTTAAATAAAAATATAAACAGAAAAGAAACTTGGGCTTTCTTAAAATTATTTGCGAAGCTTTTAACTTAATACCGTTTTATCATACGAAGTTAAGAGTGAAATGATTGAGCCAAGCAAAAAGACATAAAATATTTATTTTTTAGTTTTAGCCGCTGAATTTTAGTCATGTAAGATTTAACTAAAGGATGGCTGGACCATCGATGCACGATATTCATTGTAAGTCGCACTTTTTTGCCCAACTTAATTTGAAATTTCTTTGTTTCAGTGTTTGACAAATTCAACATGAAAGGGTACACAATTGAGCAGCGCGTTAAGATTGTTGAAGCCTTTTACAAACATGGGCATTTAAATCTAAATGGGTTTCGTGATTTTTTTGGTCAACATAATCGACCAAAATGTGTCACAATCGGAAGAATTTTGCGTAAATCGGGTCTGTAGGAAATGGAATACCCAAAGAGTGACTGTTTTGTGCGGTTTATGGCCTGGCGGCGTCATCGGGCCTTACTTCTTCGTAAATGAGGTGGGCCAAGCAGTTACCGTGAATGGTGGTCGCTATCGTGAGATTATAGTGAACTTCTGTGATCAGAGGTGGAGGGTATGTACCTGGACTATTTGTGGTTTCAACAGGATGGAAAAAATGACTATTTTGCGCGAGATATTTAATGGCAGTGTAACGATGTTTATTAGTCGCCACGATCATGAGAGTTGACACCGTTAGACTTATTTATTTGCGAATATATTAAATAAAATAAGCCAAGCCAACAATTCATATTCTAAAGGATGAGATAATTTGGCACATTAACGGCGTTGAACCTTAATTATGTCTCAGAGTCATTACATATATGGACCATCAGATAAATGTCGCCACCGAAACCGTGAAAGCGTTTGACCGATATTATATTTCACAAAAAAATTGTCATAGATTCTTCGATCATAGTTAAAAAAATATTAAGATAATTCTCTGAAAACTTTTTGTTTCATTTACAATTATTATCGTGCGTTTTGGTTGGACCACCCATAAGTTTGCCAGTATCATTTAAAAAAACATTTCTGGTTTTTTAAAATCAACATACATAAAATAATAGCAGAAAGTTAGGACATCTCTAAAATATTGCAAATACTTAAAAGCTTTATTAAAAAATATGGTCAGATATTAACCAAAACTTATGCAAAATAGATAAAAGCAGTGTATTCATTAAAATTCCAAGAGCTTGAAAATAATTTTTAAAGAACAGAATGTAATTCTCATCAGCTGTGAAATTTTATAACAACTTTCAGGGGTGTGCTGGAAACGCAAGAATTTGGATATTTGTTTTTAATGCAAATTTAATTAAATATTTATAATTTTTGTTACACAATTCTGTTTAAGAGTCTGAACACAATGTTACGATAACTTATTGCGGTTTTTATACCATTTTGAAACAAAAATCCGCAGTGCGGACCGGCATAAAATTAAAATCTATTTTATTTTCATTACGGGTTTTCTTTCTCTCTCAATTTTTGGTACTCGTTCTCTTTCTGATGTTGCCATAGTTTTTGAATAACTCGTCCCCTCAATATAACAATATCGTATAATTTTTTTGGGGTTTTCAGAAAATCGTGTTTAAAGTTTTTGTCAAATCGTCAAATCGCCTATTAAAACCTCAATATCGCAGAAAATAAAAATTCATTATATTGTATGTTTCGACGAATACATAATACCGTTTCTTGTCTTTAAATTGACCAATTTTTTTTATTCTACGCATCCTTTATGACCATCCATTTTATTTTTTAAGGAATTCGTATGATGAATCTGATACACTATTTTATTTTGTATGGCATACGCTGTTTTATTCAATAATTTTACTGTATTTTTATTAAAATATTTGATCTCAAAAATATCAATTTGTAACATTATAAAACAGTGATTACTTCATAGTTTTGTTAATTCAGTGGCATACATATATTCATTACTTTTCAACTTGGGTTATTAAAAACAAAAAATTATGACAAATTAAGGTATACATTGCGAAATCAAAAATAACTAGAAGTTCATTCGTCTCCTTTCTCTTCCTCTGCTTCATCTGGCTCATCTAAACAATTTCGCTTATTTCCACCTTTTAAGTTATAAAAAAATGACTGCGAGTCCCGGCGAATTACATTCTTCTTGCACAAATTTTGGAGATCATGCAGCTTTCGATGGTTGGAATGAAACTATTTCTCAAACAATAGTGTATATTATTATAAGTTATTTTATGAGTTAAAGTTTTCATAAATTGTATTTTTTTCTACAGACAAAAATGGAGTATAATGCGTATAAACTATTATTCTTTTGACAATTTTGGAGTGGCAATTTCAAGTAAAATAGCGCATATTTTTTCCGACGACATTTTACCCACTTTTTGGAAGTAGAATTTGACGAAATTTTGACCAGACATAAAATCAATGATGGAGATTCTAAATATGCAATAAAAAAATAATAGCGTATGAGCACATACGCTATTGTTATATTAAGGGGACGAACTGGCGATGTGCGCAACATAATTGTACACAAAATACTTGAAAAAATTTATGCGCAGATAAAAGAATAAAAATGTATACAAACAATAACAACTATTTTCGTCGCCGTCTTCCGTTGTGTTATGTTTATTTTTCTCTCCCGCAACGAGAAATCGCACTTAATAGTGACATATTTGTCAAAAAATTCTTTAATTACAGAAATCATATTAAAAAGCGACTTTGAAAATTCTTGCGTTTTGCGTTTTCGATTTCCATCACACCCCTGTTAAGCTTTTCTATAGTCTTTGAGAATGGTTTCCATATTGATCTGTCCCAAGCAAACAGTGAAATGCGCATAAAAACTAGCTTACCCCAACAATTAATTTCTTTGCGGTTATCAAGAATATAAATGGGGCATTAAGCATAGCAAAACAAAATCTTATTAATGAAAAAAATTATCTTTTTATGGGTATAATAGACTTAGCTTCATCGATAATACCTGCTAAATAAGCAAAACGTTTTTCGAAAACATTAGGAGGATACATATTTGGTATACCAAGGTGGTACATATCGTGTAGCCCTTCCTGGACCAGCCACGAGTTCTTCTGCAAAATCAATAGAAATTTGTTTCGTCAATCCAAATTATTTGTTTTCCACTATACAATAAATAAAATCTCAATATTATTTTTTTTTTTGGTCCCAATTTCAATATATATTTACTGATTATTAATTTGTATTTTCACAATTCCAATTTGTATTTTCTCAACATCAATTAGTTTTTCTCGATATTATTTTGTATTTTCTCAATTTAAACTTAAAAAGGTCTCTTAATTTTAAGATACAGCCAGGACATTGCATCTTTTGCTGTGATTCTGCTTAAGGCTAATTTACACTCTCACACAATACTAACGTTTTCCATAATACTTTGTTAGCAGAAATCTAATAAGTTTTGTTTTGACTATCAAAAGTCTAATTTAACATAACGTTTTTTTACCCTGTCACACATGAACATACTTTTGTTATAATGCAACCCTGATCCGATGAAAAGTATAAGATATTGTTTAGAAAACTTTCAGAAAATGATGAAGTCGTATGGGAAGTACCATTTTTTTTCATAAAACAACAAATGGCATTCATACTATCACACATTACACCTATCCCCGACTTACACGACAGATGCGTTCCTGAAAAAATCGTGTAAATCGCAGAGATCGTATTTTAATACTTTTAAAGCCATCTTTTTTTTTTCATATAAAAATAAAAAAAAAAACTTGTGATTCAAAAATTTTATTTATCCATCTGGATTTAAATTCTTTCGAAAAAAATTAAATGAAAATCGTTAACGATATTTATCACAAAAGTTGAAAATTATTTTCATCTTTTTTCATCGGATGAACAAATTTAAATGTAATAAAAATATTTTCTAAGAAAAAATTATATTAGGAAAACAGTAAGATAAAAGAATGTTTGTAAGCACATTTAAGCCCGTTTTTACAATTTGCCGATAGCTTAAGATACGATTTTATCGGCCGTATGAAAAGTGTTCCAATTTTACAACTTTACTTTAACCTAAAGAGAGCGGACACACATATTCAAGAAGATACAGCTAGAAAAGCTAAGAACACTCTCGATCGCCACCTTTCAAACAAACAAAATCAAATCAAAATTGAGTCAGCCGTCTTGACTCTACGATGGAACGGGCAGATACATGGATACACACAGATGAATACTACAAACTTGTTACATCCTTATTTTTTGGCGGGGTTAAAATAGATAGAGGTCTTCTATAATTTACGAATTTTAGTTGCTTCGAAAAAATTTTAATTTGAAGAAAATAATTATTTGACAATTTTTTTCATTAATCATTAATTTTAAAGTAAATTAAGTTCGATTCGTCTGCATTAAAGACTTGATCAGAAGTGTTTGAATTGGCAGCAATAATTTTAGAAAATTTTTCCGGATATCCTTTAGCCGCATCTTTAACAAGCTGGTTCAACTTTTTTTATTAGACTACGATGGTCCGGTGGCCGAAATTTGACCACTTGACATTTACTTTCGAGAGAACATGTGTATTATACAATAAAAACGTACAGATTTTAACTCATTAGCGCCCAATGATCCCATTTTGGAACATACGCAAATAATTAAATAAATAATAATTGAGAAAAATGGAATAAATAAAATCAAGGCGAATTCATACAAGGTGGTCTTATTTTGAAAACGTTTATAACACTGTAAAATAATTTAACGTTGTGTCAAAAATAATACAACACAGTAGTAAACAATTTAAACAAATATTTCATTTCCTTTTTAATTTTAAATTGTTTATTTTGAAATTTAATGATTTAAAAAAACATTATATTAAGCGGAACTTGTAAAATTTAGTACATATTCCCCAGAACCACATGACCGGTATATCATTTTGACACAAGGTTAATAATCAGCTGTTGCTTACGTAGCAAGATAAGGTCACCTGGTGTAAATTCGCCTTGAATAAAATTTTATTTTTCGAAAATAGCTGACAAACTATAAAATAAAAATTAGGCGCTAATGGGTTAAGAGAACGGAAAAATGCACTATTCACCCATCTTTGTATTGTACGTGTGTCTGCAAGATAAATTAAAATGTTTATTCGTATTTGTTTGTTTTTCAAACACTTGAATTCCAAAAATTTAGAAAAAATATATTATGCATATTCCCGTATTTAATTTATAAAATTTTTAAAAAATATAATCAAAGTAAAAAAAAGAAACACAGGGTTCTAATCACCGCATTCGATACCATCGAATCGATTAAACTATCGATTTTTTTTGCATACGATAGACACTTACGTATCGAATTAAAACTCAAGAAATGTAATGTCGAATTACTCGATATCGAATGCTTTTATTTCAAATTCAATAAATTTTATTCGATATCAAGAGTCATGATGCCAAAATAAATAATTTCGATACATTTTGCTCGATATCGTATGCGGTGATTAGACCACATAACTTCGATAAATGTCATAAAAATAGGTTTCCGACTTTTATTTTCCTAAACGAAGGTCTTGCGCGACTTTATTTTTCAAAATGTCTAACGGTAACCCTGTCCTAATACGTTTATACATGTTTGTTTGAAAAAGCAAAATTAAAACAAAACACGGAGGTTTGATTTCAAATTGAAAATGATTTGAAATCAAACGTTTTCTCAAACGTTTGAAAATTATTTGAAACTCAGAGCGTTCTCAACAAAAAGGGGAAATTCTTTTAAAATTGGAAAATGCCTTTATTTTCAACTTGCTTTCAAACGTAATTCTCAAATGTGGATTATAATACAATGCGGAACATCAATAAAAATATTTAATTTTTTTAATTTCAACTCATTATTTATTTAAATTAACTGTGAGTTAAACCATCGGCACCATAGCTAAAATAGGAAATAGTGCTCTTTCCTTCCTCTAATTCCTGCAAAGACGAATTAATTGGCACCCTTTTATTTTGAGGATTGTATCACCGCGATCATTCAATAAACTAATAATTCCTTTACTTCCCGTTTTTTTTAATTCGTATTTTAAATGATTGTAATAAGTACTCACAAATAATTTTTATTTTTCACAAGAAATAAAACGGTCACTAGAAAAAAACACATTTAACCACGAAGTAATAATTTAACTTTAATCGCCATTTCTAATGCTTACATTTATTCTTCGCTTTAATATTGCCAAGTTTAGTTTTGATTTGAATTTAAAATTTGATAACAATTTGACATCAATTTGATAAAACCTTCCCAGTAAAAAAAATTTGGATTTTTTGAAGTACTTAAGAAAATAAGCGCATAATCGAGCGCTTCGATAAAAGAGCTCGTATAAATTAGTAAATGATAAAGAATGAAAGAAGCTGGGTTTAAAGCGAAAAAATTAATATATATTACGATTTACGAAAATGATTGAAAAAAGGCATTTAAACCAGCAAAAGAAAAACATTAAGGAATATGTTAATATAGTTACCCCTTAAAAAATCACTTTAGGAGTGCTTTGTTTGCATGTTAAAAGAAGCGCTTATTGTCAGCAGAAAATAGTCCTCCAAACCGGGAACACCCCATACAAAAATCAGGCATCCCATCAGCAGGTTTGAAGCGATTTGATGTATGAATTCATATATAAAACCTGCTCCTTTCGAAGCACATTTTTTTCTGGGTTTAATTTCAACTGTTTATTTTCAAATCATTATCAATTTGAATTTAAATGTTAAAATCAAACAATTGAAAAACTTTTCAGAATTGTGTTTGATGTCAAATGATACCAAAGGTTTGACTTCGTGTTTGTTGGGTGAAAACAACATCGAGCACAACCGTCGTTTATAAATGTGTGCTTGCAAAAATTTTTGGAGAATAAAAAAAACTAAATCACTATTTATATATGTATGTGCGTTTGCTTGCAAGCAAATTTAAAACGCCTTTTAAACCTTGAAAAAAACTTTATCTTGTACATTTATACACCTTTAATACCTTTAAAACAAAATATGTTTCATTAAAATCGGTGAACGATAAGATACTTAAAAATCACCCACAAAACAATTGTTGCCGTATTTATATATAAGATTATGTAGGGAATGTACTTGCTTAACTTTTTCAAACCAACCATGACTTGCCGAAACAATTTTTTTATGTAGATGGTAGATGATCAAAGTTTTTCATAAGCTTTGAAGCTTTATTTGTTATAGCATTGGTTTCAATTGGGTTCGCCTTTAAGTTCGATCTTCTATCCAGATCATTATTGACTTTTCCATATTTTCAATTGTTATGTCCCGAATGTATAAAGTTGTAGCCAAGTTCGTTTGATTTCTGGAGATATCAGGTTCACTTGCCAATCCACCACCAATAACATGTTATACCCATACATAAAAAATTGCGCAGAAATTCTTTAGTTTACAAATTAGTTCTGTGGCATCTGACAGACAATTTTGCACTGCAGGTCTGGTTCAAAGTGACTTCCGCAATAGTTGAAAACCTTTGTTTTGTAAACAAAAGTCCTATTAATGTCAATTTTAAATATTAACCCTGCAGGAGCTTAAGAGTTAATTCCCAATAAAAAATTTTATCATTTTGAGAAGCACTAATGATACATTTAAAAAAATAAGCGCACAATTGTGCGCTACGCAATAAGACACACAGAAATGCAGTAAAGTAAGTGAAAGAACTCTCAAAAATGTTTACAAAAAAAAAACATAGCATTTCAAGTGCTATGGCATTCCCTTACTGCGAAGCAGGTTTGTAAGGGAGAGTACTAAAAAAACCTGTTTCAAAACATTAACGGTCTAATTCATAAAAATTTCTTGTTTCAGCTTTAATGTTTACAATAGTTATCAAACACTTTTTGTTTTATAAACCATTAATAAAAAATCTGATTTATAAACACTTAATAGGAGTGGATTAACAATTAAACGTTTATATTACATTTGTATTTTTATAATGGCAACAAAATGTTATTTTAATTGCAATTTTTGTAATAGTGATGCATACAACTAGGGATGAAACAATACAACGAACGAATTTTAAGTGAATTTCTGTTTTGTTTTGAATTTAAAATGAATTTCTGTTTTTTAAAACGTAATATTTTAAATAATTTTATGTTTTTTTTAAATAAAATACATACTATTGAAATAAAAGCGAAATATGTATGGAAATCATTTATTAGCAATATCAAATTTTTACTGCTCAAACTCTGTAGATTGCAAAAGAGATTATACAGCTTAATGTTTAGTGAATAATTTAACCAATTTTTGTTATACATTACGCAGATGATTTGAAAATAAAAACTCCTAGGTTTTAGCAAAACATTTTCGGGGTAGTGGGATTATTAAATAAGTCTGCAGCTTATATTCTGAGTCTGCCAACAAAATACCTTTGAACTCTCCGCTTTTAAGTTTGATAGTTGAATCATTTAAAAAACAGCAGTCATGAGTGGTTAAAGATATATTTATTATGCATTTCTGAAATAAAATTTATCTGAACATTCAGGGTATAGTAACCGTTTCTGTTTATGTAATATTTGGGCTAAATTCCCGCCGACAAATGTGCGTACGAATGCCGCCTGGAAAATTTTTAAATGTATTAAATTCTCTCATTAGGATTACTTCCTCTATATGAGATGAAGACATTTTAATTTTTCTATGGATCCAGCGAGATAAGGCACGAGCCACTCTGGCTGAAATTCATCACACTCTTACTTGAGAGAACCCAAGATGTGCTGCATGTTCCATTTATTCGAGTGGCAAACCAGTAACCAGTAACCAACACACGATACACTATGTGGTTTTTACTTTATGTTTGCTTTAACAAATACGTTACCTATGTGAAAGACATTTTAAAATATTAGGGGAATGAATGGTTAAAAAGGTTTGCTTAGTTTAAAATAAATCTTAATTGCTTTTTATACATTATGCAAAAAGTTGTAACGACAGATTCGACAGAAAACATATCTCGCGACCCACGTTATTTTACAAAAAAAAAAAAAAAATCTATCGAGCAGTTTATATTTAAAATTAATTCAAACATTAGTGATCATTTTTCCTAGAAAAAATATTTTATTAAATTAAAAAGATGACAAAAATGTTTAATTTTTCGTGCAATTATTAAAATTTTATTTTAACAAACATTGAAATGTCACTATTAAACGCTTAAAGTAGGGTAAAGGCTACAATTAATATTTCAAATTTAATAAATGTTTATTAAACGTTTAATAGGCTATTAAACATTTATAAATACTCTTTTTTCGACTTTTGCTTATTAATGACTTATAAAGCTGCAATGATACGTTTATGAATTAGACTGTAAGTGTCTAAGGCCGATCGTTACATACAACTAGTTTTATATGCGCTGAATAATGCGCTTTTGTGTCAAAAATGTATTGCTTCATAGTGGGAACTCGCCATATAAAATTCATGTCTTCCGTAAGCGCAATGGTAAGCGTAACTCTTGCATTTCTCCCTTACAAACCTGCTTCGCTCGAAACACAATTTTTTATTGGGTTGCCAAAATGCCAGTAGTACAATTACTAGAACAAGTGGTGCTAGTGCTAACGGGGTAAGAGTTTAACATTAAAATACTAGTGCTTATGAGTACTATTACTTGATGTAGGATAAGGGCACCACTTGTAGAGTGATGAATTTTTTGCAATCCAACTAAAATTCGAGGACTTATTTGTATTCATATTGCTTCTTTTATTTGAATTCAAATCATTTATTTATGCAATTTAAAATGCAAAATGCTAATTTTTTCTAGTTACAAACTGGTTCTTAAGCACCCAATGTGGTCCAAGTGTACTAGTGCACTCGTCTAGAGTCAAAAGTACTAGTCGCTTTCAAAGCACACTTAAGCTACTTTGAGTACTAAGATTGTATAGAAAAGTTTACAGTTGAGAACAAGTACTGGATAATTTTGTACTAGTTAGTGCAATCTCCAGCAGGGAATTATTAAATGTTTCCGCTATTAATTTTGTAAAATATATTAAAATATATATTTTTTTAATTTTATCATGAATTCACATTTTATCCTTTTTTTAATCTAATTAAATTTTAAACATTAATTACATCTTAAGGTACGTTCAGACTAATTAAGTATTTGGCGAAAATATTTGTTCTGATGTTTGCTTCAAACTGTGTGAAACAAAAATTATTTTGTTTAATGTTCAAACTAAGCTAAAATATTTGACAATTTTAATTTGTTGAAACAGTTGGCAAATAATGTTAAATTAAGTAAATTTAATCCTGCTTGCCATGCGTTCAGACGAAAATAAACATTTGCATCAAATAATTATTTAATGAAAGTGTTCAAAAATAAAAATATATTTCACAAAAAGTAAAAATGAGCGCAGAAGCTAATTTATTTGTTTTATTCTGTGGAGCAGCATCTTTTGTAGTGTTAGAACAGGAGAATGTAAAAGAAAACAATTTAGAGTGCTATATTCGGCTGTGCCGAATCTTTACTACCCTCCACCGACTGTTCGAATATTTCAGGAGGGGTATCTATATGATGTCTATTTATTATTAATTTATCTTTATAAAAACAGACATCAGCATTTAAATTGGTTGGTTTGAGGTTTAGATCTATATTAAATTATTTAGCAATTTAAACTAGCTTGAGTAACGGTTTCATTTCAAATTTTGTTATGATAGCATTATTTTTTACGGTTTTAGGCGTACTAAACTGTTTTCCGGTAGTAGGGTTTATATGGGGCCTAAGGTAAATTATGGACCGATCTTCACGAAATTTCACAGTGATATTTCTAGTCCCAAAAAACTGGAACGTACCAAATTTTGTTATGATAGCATTATTTTTATCGGTTTTAGGCGTACTAAGCTCTTTTCCGGGAGTAGTGTTTATATGGGGCCTAGGGTAAATTATGGACGGATCTTCACGAAATTTCACAGCGTGATTTCCAGTCGAATAAAACAAATTTTTGCAAAATCTTATCTCATTCCGTGCCTTGTTCCACCATTTATGTTATTTTTTGTAATAAAATTATCATTTTTTTAGGTGGTGGTTCCACATTTTGATTCATAGCTCTGGTCCTACTGCACCGATTTAGCTGAATTTTAATTCCAAACTGCTTAGGATAACAACAAGCAATTTGGCACCAAGTTTGTTCATTTCTTTTGAGTTGTTCGAAAGTGAGCGTGTTTTCAACAGACGGACAGACAGATGGACATGGCTAAATCGACTTTGTATCACTCAAGGACCCAGAATATATAAACTTTATAGTAAAAAAGTTTCACACGAAATGACAAACTTAATATACTTATTGTGGCGGAGGGTATAAAAAACTGGATGACAATGGTTAACGGGAACATGACATAATTTTGCAAACTTGGAAACAAACCTTAAAATATATTTGAAATCGCTAAAGCGGTTAAAAAACAAAAAAGTTGGGAAAAAACAAAAAAAAATTTGCAAAAATAGCGAAATTTCGCAAACAATTTTAATATTTCATACAAGCCATAAAATTTATTAAAAGTGCCTTAAACTATAAGGAATGGCAAAAATTCGATAAAAATTGCTAAATTAGCGGAAATTCGCAAAAATTTGCTGTAAAGATTCACAGGGAAAAACAACCCCTTAACAAACCCTTAAATTTATTTCAAATCGCTAAATCGGTTAAAATACAAAAAAAAAATTGCAAAAAAGCGAAAATTCGCGAACAATTTTAATATTTCAAACAAGCCATATAAATGATTAAAAGTCCCTAAAAGCTAAATTACCGGAAATTTGCTAATACCGGCATGGTAGCAAAGTCTAATAAGATTCCAAAAACTTACAGAAAAATTGCTTCTATCGGGAACATGGCTAAAATAATTTGTTGTTGTTTGCTCTTACAATTTTTTTTGTAACATCAAATAAATGTTTGCTCAAAAATGACTTAAATATTTAATAGTTTGTCTTCACATTGGACGAATATTTATTTGCCGGCAAATACTTTTATTTGTTCAAAATCGGCTGTTATTTTATTTGACACTCAAAAATATTTTGTATTCAGACTAAGTTAATGAAATATTTGATGTTTGCTTCCAAATATTTCATCAGTCTGAACGTACCTTAACACTGTAATTTTGTATAATAAAAAAATTGCTCTACTTGAGTTTGGCTAATTTTTATGCGAATCGGTATTGATATCAATATTACCGATATTTTATTTTGAGTATCGATATCGTAACGGCAAAAAGGAGACATGTCATAACGTGTTCATGGACACTGTGACACTTTTGAAAATGTCATAATGTCCGTGGGCATTAAGACACTTTGCAAATGGACATAATGGATCTACATACATGCAGACAAAAACGTGTTTTATTATGGTCACAACCAACAAAAGTATTTTCAAAGATACTAATTTAACCATAATATGATTGTCGGTGACAATGATTTGGTTAAATTAAACATAAAAAGGTTAACATTTTTTTAAAAATTGTTTTGCTGTTGTTTCTCTGGGTGTATATATTAAATATATAACGAAAAGACTTTTGGGCGCAAGGATTTTCTCCTCAATCATGTAGCAAATACCGGCTGCTCCAAGGTATATTAACACAAGGTAGACTCATTTGGGAGTGTAGACATGCTGCTCTATAAAAATAACTTGGGCTGCTCTTACAAAAGTGTCTCGACATAGCCGGCCTTTGGACGGGTGCAAGGATTTTCTCCTTTATGGTTTAACAAGTACTTGCTGCTCTAATAAAGCTCCTAAAATCTGCCTTGGCTCCAAACGAAGGCCAAGAAACTTTAGTTAACGAAGCTGGTATTTTTTATACCATAGAGGAGGAAATCTACGGACTATGCTTTCGAGTTTGTAAACACGTTGTGGACATAATGACACTCTGCAAAGTGTTATAACTGTCTCCCAAATGACTACTGATATTATGACACTTTGTATGGTGTCATAATGTCCACAACATGTTTACAAACTCGAAAGCATAGTCCATGGACACTGTGACGCTTTTTAGTGTATCATTTTACACTATTGAACTGACAAAAAGGCGTATCGCTACTTTCCTATTTTTTTAAGAATGTATGTGTTGTATATGTTGTGTAGTGAGAGGAATTACACAAACCCTTTTAAATTTATTACGGGTTAATCAATTCATGTTTTAAATTGTTATTCTTATCCAGTTTTTAAATTAAACATTTTAATAAGTACACACTGAATGACGAACACTGTTAGATCGACTCAAAGAAGTGGTACTAAAGTTTGCATGTTTTCTGCAAATAGGCACATTCAGGTAAGTTAAGGTTCCATTGGCAGCCGCGATCGAACAGAGCTCAATTGGGTTCAGCACTTAGTTCCCGTTGTGTTGCACTGTCTCCCAAACGACTACTGACATTCTCACTTAGTCAGCAGGTTGATTCAATGAAGAAGTTTATCCTATTCATAACAATCTCAGATGGACAAATTTTATCTCTACGGGTTCTTCGACCAACAGTTTGAGTATTAGGTCTCCAAATGCCGGGCAATGTTCTCTGTCGCCACAACTTCTACATAAGTCATTGTAAAGCATATTTATCGTGAAATGCGAAAATAATGCATTGCCTTTTTCGAAGTCCATTCATCTAAATTAAAAATAAAAAATTTTTTTAAAAGTTTTACAAAAAAAACCGAACTGCTATCAACGTATGAAAATATTTCCGGCTAACCATATAAAAAGATATACAACATAGATTCTAAAGCCATAACGTATAATTTTTGTAAAATCTATCAAATAGTGGCATAAAAATCCTGATCTTTAAAGCAATATATGAAACGAAAGCTAAGATATGAAGAAGAAAATCTCTATAAAAACTATTTTTGTAGCCTAATTGTTATTCTTCAAAGTCGAACACTTTATTTGTTCTTACATTAAAATAAGCTTAAGTTTGAATTTCTACATTTAAGAAAAAAAAGGAAAACAATTACAATAACAAAAAATACTTGACAATTAAAATGAATCAACACAAAGCAATGACATTTTTCTTCAATTGTCATGAGCCAAAGTGCCAAAAAATAATACCAATTTTATATTGTATGTTGTGGCTCTTATTTACCTTTTTTTTTTTGTTCTTTTCATCTCAACAAGTAGCCAGGAAAAAATTGCTAAAGGAATAAACAAGAAAATAATAAAAAAAAAATAACAAAAACAACAACAATTCGTATGCATTTAACGAAAAGAAAAAGGTAACAGAAAAAAAAACACAGAAAGCTCAACGAAGCCAAAGAGCTTAGCAAGTAGAGGAGAGGGAGCAGTTAAAAAGGAAGGTAATTTTTGGTCAGGCATTCTTATACGCTTGATAACACACCTCAACCGCACACCAAAATACCAAACAATATCCGAATACCAAAAAAAAAAAAAACTACAAAAAAAGAAGAGGTAAAATGTGCAATGTGCAAAAATCACATACAAACAGACACTGTGCAGCACATATACCGAACACGCACACTAACAAAACTTCAATTATAAGAAAGGGAAATTCACCACCAAAAATAATATTAAACACACACACACACCCATTAACCCAAACAAATGAGTAAAATCAAGCATTCACACATGTGCACACAGTTATACACTTACACATATCAGTTAAAAAAAGCTACTCTCATAAAGCTGATACAAAGATAACAAAAACAACAAGGAATAACTGAAACAACAACAATAACAGCAAAAAGCCAATACGAAAATTAAAGCAAAACTCTGAAGACAAGACAAGAAGTAAAAACAAATACAACAGCAACAACAACACAAATAACATACGAGAAGGAAAATCAACACAACGCAACCTGCTGCTCCAAAAGAATAGATGATTTTCAACATACTTTTAGCTTGAACAACAAAAAAAAATAAACTGAAATCCAAAATGAACTTATCCTCATCACTCTCCGTACCTCATTTAGTCACATTACTTAAGAAGCAGACACACACATCCATACCAACAATCATACACACAAACTCATGTACATATGTAAGTATGTATGCATGTACGAATGAGTGTGTTTCAGTTTGTGTCAAGCAAATAAAAATAAGCTTATTGCACACGTTCCATGATCCTTGCAGCATCTAAGCAACAACAACAATAACGAAAATTAATAAGAGGAAAAAATTTGTATGAAATAAAAGAAAAACAACCCAACTATCCATCCAGTTTGCCATCGCATACCAATCATCAACAGCAACATGCGGCCTCAACATTAACAACAACAGTAACTTGGCTTTTTCTTCTTCTCCATGTTTACTTCTTGGCATTGCACGAGTACTACTACGATGAAGACTCCAACTACCACTATTGATTGCTACAAGTGCACAGTGGATTTTAGAGATTAAGATTAGGGATTCCTGAAGCGATATTTTTTGCACAAATTCGTTTTATTCGACTGAAATTATGCTGTTACATTACGTGAAGATCGGTCCATGATTTACCATAGGCACCATAAAAACCTTTCGAAAAACAATTTAGTTAACCTAAAGCCGTTAGAAATAATGTAATTGTAATACAATTTGGATCGCTATATTTTCATATAACAAGAAATCATATTTTCGAATTTCGTGAAGATGGGTACATTATACATACATACGGTACATACTTCCGGAAACCAGTTTATTACGCCATAAGCCGAAACAAATAATAATGCTATGATAATGAAATTTAATACTTCACTTTAGGACTAGAAATACCATTAACAAATTTTGTGATGATCGGTCTATAATTTGAAATTCACCTAAAACCGTAGCAGATATATGTAAATATTGCGGTAAAAGTTGTTCGAACTTAGCTTCATATGGCCAGAAAAAAGTCATGCTATTTTGTTATATACGGTTCATAATTTCCCTAAGAGTCCATATTAAGCAGCCTTCTGAAATTCACTGTAAATGATAAAATTTATTTCCTGCTGAAATTTATTCAAACATATTATATTTCTTAATACCAGAAATCACCCTACATAATTTTGGGATGATTTGTCCATAATTTACCATGGGTTCAATATAAATTATCTTTCTGAAAATCATTAAAGTTCGTCTAAAACTGTTAAGAATAATGATATTTTATTTAGGCTAGTTCAAATTTCTAAAACGACAAGCATAACTCTACTCTAACTCTACTCTAACTCTACTCTAACTCTACTCTAACTCTACTCTAACTCTACTCTAACTCTACTCTAACTCTACTCTAACTCTACTCTAACTCTACTCTAACTCTACTCTAACTCTACTCTAACTCTACTCTAACTCTACTCTAACTCTACTCTAACTCTACTCTAACTCTACTCTAACTCTACTCTAACTCTACTCTAACTCTACTCTAACTCTACTCTAACTCTACTCTAACTCTACTCTAACTCTACTCTAACTCTACTCTAACTCTACTCTAACTCTACTCTAACTCTACTCTAACTCTACTCTAACTCTACTCTAACTCTAACTCTACTCTAACTCTACTCTAACTCTACTCTAACTCTACTCTAACTCTACTCTAACTCTACTCTAACTCTACTCTAACTCTACTCTAACTCTACTCTAACTCTACTCTAACTCTACTCTAACTCTACTCTAACTCTACTCTAACTCTACTCTAACTCTACTCTAACTCTAACTCTACTCTAACTCTACTCTAACTCTACTCTAACTCTACTCTAACTCTACTCTAACTCTACTCTAACTCTACTCTAACTTTACTCTAACTCTACTCTAACTCTAACTCTAACTCTAACTCTAACTCTAACTCTAACTCTACTCTAACTCTACTCTAACTCTACCCTGACTCTACTCTAAGTCTACTCTACTCTACTCTACTCTACTCTACTCTACTCTACTCTACTCTACTCTACTCTACTCTACTCTACTCTACTCTACTCTACTCTACTCTACTCTACTCTACTCTACTCTACTCTACTCTACTCTACTCTACTCTACTCTACTCTACTCTACTCTACTCTACTCTACTCTGTACTGTACGGGACGGGAAAAAATTACCATCTGGTTGCTGTTGAACAGCAACCAGTGAGTGTGGCCAGACTGTCGGCGGCGCTGGTATGCTGGCGGTTTGCGCGGCTGAAGCTCGCCGGATGGGGTGGTTCTTGCCAACCGACTGGCAGTAATCCCGAGTACAAAAAAAACTCATACCAGCTAAAAGGTTTGAAGAAAAATAAAAAAAAATGCTGGGGCCCGAAGTAGCAAAAAACTAAAAAAGCAAAAAACCAAAATCATACCTTTCTTCACCATCTCACTCACCTCCGGCCGATGTTGTGCCGGGATTGGCCCTCCCACTAGAGACGAAGTCTCTCCATGACATCCCCTAATCTCGGGATGTCCCAAACCTTCACCTGCAAAAGAATTACCTTCCTCTACTTACCCGCCTGCAATAAATTTACCATTCTGTACTGTACGAGACGGGGAAAAATTACCAGCTGGTTGCTGTTGAACAACAACCAGTGAGTGTGGCCAGACTGTCGGCGGCGCTGGTATGCTGGCGGTTTGCGCGGCTTAAGCTCGCCGGATGGGGTGGTTCTTGCCAACCGACTGGCAGTAGTCCCGAGTACAAAAAAAACTCATACCAGCTAAAAAGTTTAAATAAAAAAAAAATGCTGGGGCCCGAACTCTAACTCTACTCTAACTCTACTCTTACTCTACTCTACTTTAACTCTACTCTAACTCTACTCTAACTCTACTCCAACGCTATTCTAACTCTTTTTTATCTCTAACTCTATTCTCTACACTAACTCTATTCTCTACTCTAACTCTACTGTAACTCTAATCTAACTCTACTCTACTAACCAGTTTTAAAAATATCGTATGGATTCCATTAACTCCTGCGGATTTTGATGTGATAGAAAAGCTGCTTTTTACAACATCGAACTAAATGACAAATTAAAACCGCCGGGGTTTTTGTTAGATGCTTTTTTAACTCACAATTCAAATTTCCCTTATAGTTTTTAAAGAATTACGTGGCCTTATAAGGCATAAATATTCTGAGTCCTTGCGTTTAGAATTACTGCGATTTAATATTGTTAAATACAACAAAAGTGAAAGCAACATGTGCAAAGTATGGACAAACTAAACAGTGATCATTTGAGGGATTTCTGGCCATTGTGGACAAACCGGAAGGCTCGCAAGGATGCAACATATGTACCTTATTTTGTAGATAATTAGCCTAATTTGGTACATCTACCCGTCTGTCGAAAACATGCTCACTTGCAAAAGACACCACAGAAAAGAACAATTTTGGTGCCAAATTATTTTTAATTATTCTTACCATTTTGGGATTAAAATCCGGTAAAATCGATTCAGTATGAAAAGAGTTATATGCCCAAATGACGAACAATCAACCTTTATTTCTGCTTACAAAATTTACATGTAGTGGACGCTGAACGCACAAATTCAAGTTAAACGACTAGAAATAATGCTACAAAATGTTGTGGTAATCGATCCATAATTTACTATTGGCCCCATATTTGGAATATCATTTAACTACGTCTTAAACCGAAATAAATAAAGGTATTGTGGTGAAATTTTATCGAATTTAAGTTTGTATGGCTAGAACTTTTACCATGCAGTTTCGAGATAATTGGTCCATAATTGAACATACGCCCAATATAAAATATCCTCCTCATTTTTATATGGCTAGAACTAAAACATATTTCGATTTTTTATTTAAATTAAATCATATGATTTTTTGGAATTGGTTCATAATTTAAAGATCCCATATAAAGCCCACTCCTAAAATATTTAAACTCTCGGTGGAAGGTATTAAATTTTTGGAACAGCTATAGTTCTTTAACTTAACGATTATTGGACGAGTTTTGTCCAAAAATATTTTTGACATAGATTTTAGTTATTAAAGGACCAAAAACATGTTGCACAATATTATTTTTGATAGCACTACTGTGCATCATACTGTCATGGTATTAGTGCATCTATGCAAGTTTTATTAAGAGATTTTTGTCTTCTTAAACAAAAATCGAAGAACGAAGGAAAACAAGCACACGAAATGAACAGCAACAAAAACCAAACCAGTTTTTATGTTAACATATGAATATCTTGCGTATATTACAGCAACAACTATAACAACAGCAACAATAGTTAATATTTATATGTATTTGTTAGTGCTGGTATTGAAACTGCGAGTGTATGTGAATGTTGACAACTCTACGTACGAATGAGTATTTTATACATACTGGTGGAACTCGCTCTAAGTAGCCCGTTCTGGCCTGGTATGGATGGATTTTTTAGTCTTGGTTGTGTATTTTGGACTAAGAGCCCAAGATATGTTGTTGGTATTGTTGATATTCGCTCGTTTGCTGCTTAATTTTTTTTTTTTTTTGTTCAGCTTCTTTTTCTACCAACATCATCATGTGGAGTTTTGTTATTTTGGTGCCGTTGTTGTTTCTTAAGATTTTTGTTGTCTTAACAAAACTTTTGCTAGTTTTGCAGATTGTCATTCGCTCTTTTATAGCAGATTGTTTATATTTGTCTGTTGCCAGTGTTTTGTTTGTTATTCTGGTATCTTCATTAATAGTTTGTAGAAAAATTCGAGAGTTTGTAGAGAACTATTTGCGGAGAGAGCGTGCTAAATGAGAGCCACTGTTACAGCATCCCATGTAGGTTTTTGTTGTAAAACAGGTATGGTGAATATTTAGTTGTTAGTATTTTATTCAATGTTTTTTTTTATAATTAAGATTTTTGACTCTCGTATATATTTTTTTGTTGTCATTCACTATAAAAACAATTGAGAGCTAATATAAGGGTTAGTAACACATGGAATTGAAGAGGCAGTGGCGTCAGAAAACTCCTTTGAAGGGATTTTTTTATATTATGGTAAAGACTATTTTTATTAAACAAAAGATTTAGGAAAGAAACTTGAGTGTGTTAAATGAAAGCTACTTAAAAATAAATTGTAAAAGATTTGAAATAAATAACAGGCACTTCACACGCGGTACAATTATTTGTAAGCTATCAAGTGGGCGTGGCATTTCCTATACAAATACTATAGGTTTCTATATATCTATAGAGCAGGAAAAGTATCCAAATTTAGTACAAATAACTTTGCTATCAATACAGTCAAGCAGTAACAGTAAAAGTATCAAAATTTAGTAGAAATAACTTTGTTATCAATACAAAAACATCTGTAGAAAAGTGGGCTGGATTCGATAAGTGGGCCTATATAAAGACAATATAAAGGGTAGTCCAACCAAAACGCTCGATGTTAATTCCAAATAAACCAAACAGTTTTCAGAGAATTATTTTTATATTTTTTATTATTATAGAAGGATCTATGATAATTATGCGTGAAACGAAATATTGGCCAAATACATCTATCCGATGGTCCATATTTTCAATGAGTCTAAGGCATAATTGAGGGTCAATGTCGTTAATATGTCGAATTATCTCTGCCTTTAGCTCTTGAAATGTTTTTGTCTTATTAGTGAACACTTTTTCTTTTAAATATCCCCAAAGAAAGAAGTCCAACGGTGTCAAACCACATGGTCGTGTCGATAACAAGGCGACCTGTTCATCATCTCGTGATAGCGACCACCATTCCCTGTAACTGCTTGGCCGACCTCATTTTCGAAGAAGTATGTCCCGATGACGCCAG
The DNA here is from genome assembly GCA_949318255.1 of Pollenia labialis. NCBI lineage: Eukaryota > Metazoa > Arthropoda > Insecta > Diptera > Polleniidae > Pollenia > Pollenia labialis. Next base: position 141,336,222 of record OX439141.1, on the reverse strand, counting down.
CCAGCCAATTATCCACACCAAATAGGTGTTTTAACATTTTCTACAGGCTCGGTTTGCTGCAATTCGTGCAGTGCTGCAGAGACTAAGGTAGGAAATAAATTGGACTATGACCATATTCTTGTTTTAAAATTTCTACATACATAAATAGCAATAAATAAAATTTTGTTTCATTTATTAAAATCTTACCATTTAGTGACTCATATATGTGTGTCACAGTTTAACTCAAAGCTCATGTCACTTATAAATGACTTTTACCTATGTCATAAATAAGTGACTCACAGTTTCTAATATGAAAATAGTTTGCAATATCCATGTCACATATGTGTGATATACATTTTTGTTCCTAAGTTTTGGCGAACGTGTTAATATATTTCGAAAAAAAATTTAGTTTGAAGAGGTGCAAAATATTTCTACTCATTTTGCGTTTAAACATCACACATAGAGGTCTTAAATAATGGCAATTAGTAAATTTGAACATCCTTTATATTTTTGATTTCCGATTCTTAATTTTTACTAGATTTCTCTCAAATACCCCAAAAAAAAATTATTCTTGCAACGTCCCTGTTTAAAATATATCCTCACATAACTACTTGGCATTCTAGCACCTTTCAGGTAATTGGCCATACATAATTATTTTTTGGTTTTAAAGTTTTTCAATTAATTAAAATAGTACGTATTTTATAATTTTTAGGCATGTAAAATGGAAAAAATATTGCTTAATGCATGCAGTGTCCTTTATTTTATGTATAATTATGCTCTATTTTCATAATATCCATTGACTCGACAAACTAAAAAATAAAAAAAAAAATATTATATTGTTTTTCATTCTTTTCATTCTGCACCCTGTGATTGTTCAAAGAAAATTCTTTCAAAAAGTCTTTAAGTCCGTCTATCCGTCTGTCTGATTGTTTTTTGTCTTAACAAAATTTTTGTTTTGTTCAAGAGAGAGAAACAAAAATAAACAAAATCATTTTTTTATTTTGGTCTGTAGTGATGCGTATGTGTCTCTGCATGATAATTTCTTCTACTAAGATTTTTTTCGTTGTTGTTGCTTTTCCTTTATATTGTTGTTATATTATATTATGGCTGTGTGGCTAATTGTGGACCTGTCGTCAGTTTCAGTGGTTTTTTTCCTTTTGCTATATTAAAGCAATTTTTTTTCGTGGATTTCGTTTTGAATTTTAAAATTTTTATTTAAGTAAATAAACAAAAATAATGCATATGTACGTATGTATGTATGTATGTATATATTCCTAAACGAGCGACTGTTGTATAAAAGTTAGACCTTTTTTTTTTTGCTAAACTCATTTAAAAAATAAAAAAAACATTTTTTACTGTATATTTGTCTTCTTAAAGGAGTATAAATTTCTGTTAGATGAATGCAATCTGACAATGGTATGAGCATAAACAGCAGAAGCAGCATTATTAACATCAACAACAAAGACAACAGCAACAATAATATCAGTAAAAAAAAACTAAAGCAGCCAACAGAAATGGGCACTTTCGAAGAATACAAATACGAGTACATGGATGTTTATAAGTTCATGTTGGGGAATAGGAATATAATATTATTATTGAATATCAGTAGTGGCTGCAAAACAGCGGCTAAGAATGGTTATATCATGCTGAGTCTGAGGGAATGTTATGAATAATATTAGTACACGGAGGGAAATAATTTGGAATGTGTAAGGCGAATTAAGGAGAGGGTACACTATAACTCGTAAAAATTTTTAACTTTATATTTCATTTGTGCTGACTTGTTAAATTGAATTCTATTTGTACAAAAGATATTTATTTGGAATCTTGTCTGAAAATCACATTTAGAAGCAGTCCTTCAATGGAAGATCAAATACACATAGTATTTGGAATATTTTTGTCCTTTAAAATTGCAAAAAGGTACATACTGACTTTCAGGCCTTAAAGGGGGTAAAAGAGGGAATTTGGGGTACTTCTTAACCAAACCTATTTAAACATCATAATACTTTGCAGTCAAAGACATATATGTATCGTCAAGTTCAACGATGCACAAGTTGCTAATTGTATATATAATTTTTTAATAATTTTTTTTTTTTAAATACAGTATATTATTGGGGAATTGTTTACAATTAGCTTTAAAAAATAATATCCTGTAAGTGATGTCCATTTTCTGCTTCACACATACGTGCTGTTTTTAACATATTTTCTATAACTTTTCGCAAAATTTCGGGTGTAATGGCCATGATTTCATTTCGAATGTTGGTTTTTAGTTGCAGTATAGTTCTTGCTTTGTAAAAGTACACTCTTTCCTTCAAATATTCCCACAGAAAACTGGCAGGAGCTATTAAATCTGGTTAACGTGGAGGACAGTTAAAATCGCTTGTGCGTGAAATAATCTTGTAATGATTCACAATTAATTCCCCTAGTATCCTTTACAAAATGCTGAAAAAAAACAAAGAAAGAATAATAATTAATAATTTGAGTGCCCCGGTAGGCTAGCTGGTAGTGAGTTAGTCTATCAGCGCCGGGGTTGCGGGTTCGATTCCCGCCAGAGACTCTGGTTTCACTCCTGCAGACAAGCGAAGAGCTTCGCGGGATTAACTGAGGAAACTAAAAAAAATTAAAAAAAAAATAAAAAAAAAGTTATAAAGAAATAAGACCATACAGCAAATTCTGTGCCACCCTGTACGTTATTGCAAAATTACGCACTGTTGCATTTAATGCATTTAAAAAACGAGTTGCATTGCAACTGAAGGTTTAGAACACAACTTATTCTTTAGAAAATTTTACTTAACAATTTTAAAATCCTTTTTTTACATCAATGTTTGCATTTAAAGTATAAAAACAGTTTTGTTTTCGGCGTTTTGTTCAAACAAAACACAAATTGATCAATGAAAGTTCGAAATAATAATTTCCAAAAAATCTAAATATCCAAAATATCTTGACCAGGTACCGATCAGCGAATGTTGTTGTTTCTAACACGGCCATTGAATTTTTCGCGCAAAAGAGCCTTTGTTTTGTTGGCTTTGTGGCAACTGGCACCATCCTGTTGGAACCATATATCGTCCAGGTCCATATACTTAATTTTTATCCACAAATAGTCTTTAGTCATCTCGCGATAGCGAACACCATTCACGTTAATTGCTTGGCCGACCTCATTTTCGAAGAAGCGCAGAACGAACTGGGCGAGCGTGCACAGGTGTTTGCACATTTCCCGCTTTAATTTTAAAACTATGATCATAACAATATTCTGAGTAACCAAAATAACTCGGATTTCAAAAAATACTAATAAAAATAACCCATTTTTTTTCTGTAAATCATTTTTTACATCGAAATTGTAATGCAGGCAGATGGAGGAAACAACAAATTTCTGGTGGACTCCAAGCAGAAGTTAGCATTCATTTTTTCTTATCAGGCTTATTCAGAAACGAATTGATAAAAAAGGTGTTGCAAAATAAGAGAAATTATAGTGTTGTTCACGGAAGACGTATTATAAGGTTATATGGGTATATACTTATATTAACAGCAACTAAATATATATAAACGAAATTAAATAAATGTATTTTCACAAATAGAATCTCATGGTGAGTAACATTTATTATATAAATTTTCATATTAATTTGAATGTATATTCTAAAGGCCCAATTATAATATGTATAAGCTTGCTTTAGATACTGTCAAAACTTAACAAGAAGCCTCTCAAAAGCTTTTAAAGAACAAAAATAAAACTAAAAGCATATTTGATTTCATACGGAAAGTGCGATCTGTTTCGCACTTTGCTTAAGCAAATGACAGTTTCATAAAATTACCCAAAAAGTTTTCTTAAGTTCAAAGTTGGTCGACAGATATGAATCAGATGTATTCGCACAATTACTTAAGTCGACTTTAGCATATTGTAGTTGGGCCTTAAGTCAAATTACAATTTATAAAGCTTTCATAATTTAATAGTCCTATTCCCTCAATATTTACCAGGAATATTTTCGATGGCATGGAAAAGGATTATTAAAGTATGAAAGCTTTATGAATTTTACTTTGACTTAGAATACACATTCGAATAACTATCAAAATATATATAACAAATGTGTTTTGTTCTTTTTAATATAACTAAATAACCATAAAAGCTGATAACCAGCCAGAACAACCCATATAACATTTAGCAATAAATTTATTATTTTTTTTTTAAATATGACTTTTGAAAGACTTATTTATAAATATATTTTATATTTAACCCTGCTATGAGGTTGGAAAACCTTACAAATCTTCCCTGCGGGAAATTTATGTCAATTGGTCCAACAGACTGGTCCTGAGGATTGTGAAAATAGAACAGGTACAAAAAGAAAGAAATCTTGACCAGTGAAAGGAGAACCAATCATGTAACTGATTTATGAAGAACAAAAATTATAGTACAGTCTTCATTTCTAAAAATTGGCTATTGAATTTAATTCTAGGACTTGATTTATTGAAATAATACTACATTGTATTTTAATAATATTACATTCTAGTAACTAACACTAAACACGTTCATTAATATTAGATGCGTGACTGGTCAAAAAGTGTCAATTGACCACCTCTTAGAAAACCAATAAAAATTGGAGCTTCCAACGAAGCAGGTTTGTAAGGGAGAAACATAAACGTTTCGCTAACCATTGCGCTGACGGAAGACATGAATTTTATATGGCGAGTTCCCACTTTGAAGCAATACATTTTTGACACATAAAGCGCATTATTCAGCGCATATAAAAATTGTTAAATGTAACGATCGACCTTAAACACTGAATGTTTTGAAACAGGTTTTTTTTAGTACTCTCCCTTACAAACCTGCTTCGTGGTAAGGGAATGCCGTAGCACTTGAAATGTTATTTTTTGTTGTAAAAAAGTTGTTGAGAGTTCTTTCACTTACTTTACTGCATTTTTGTATGTCTTATTGCGTAGCGCATAATTGTGCGCTTATTTTTTTAAATGTATCATTAGTGCTTCGCAAAATGTTTAATTTTTTTATTGGGAAGTGTTAAAACTAGAACCGGCCTCTACCCATCACGGGACTGCTTTAGTGTCAGTTCGCTTCCCTCTTGGGTTAGCCCAGGGACCAAATTGGTCTACTTTGTATTGTTTAAAAGTAATCAGATAAAATACACATTTTCCTAGACTTTTGAACGAATTAATAATTTTGTTATTCACCAAATTCTCTTGTTGTCTGTTTACTTTCTCAAGAACACAAAAATTGAAAATCGACGAAATTTGCACAGAAATGCTGCTAGTTACTAAGATATTAAAATTTCTTCCATTTTAGATGAAAATATTCAAAGTGAAGGTGGTATTGATGATACATGTGAATTTGAAATTGAAAATTGAAAAAATAAAATGCAATGAAATGCAATTCTAAGTATTCCAGTAACGCCAGGTACACGTTATGCGGTGTTGTTCTGCTATTTTTCCCTACGAGAGTAAAAAAATAATCACTGAATAATCATTGCCCATAGCGTAGATAAATACAGACCTATTTCTTTGTTACCAATTATCGATAAAGTTTTTGAGAAGTTAATACACAATCAGCTATTGAAATACCTAGAATATAATAAGCTGCTTTATGATTGCCAATATGGTTTTAGAAAGGGGAGTGGGACGGATAATGCTGTTGTGAATGTTGTTAACTACATCTGTCAAGGATTAGATCAAGGCTTTTGCGGTGTGGGTGGAATTTTCTATGATTTTTCTAAAGCTTTTGATATCGTAGATCATGAAATTATGACTCAAAAATTGCAGTATTATGGAATTTTAGGCAGTGAATTATGTCTTTTTAAAAGTTACCTGTATAACAGGAAGCAGTATGTTGAATTAAATGGTTGTAAAAGTTTTCTTGGTGTCGTTGAACATGGTGTGCCACAGGGTAGTGTTTTGGGCCCTCTTTTTGGGCACAACACAATCACTTTTCAAAGGAATCAAACCAGATTTAACACGAGAAACTGTTCTAATTTAAGAGTTACAAGATGCAGATTAGAAACAACGAAGCAAAGAATTGAGTATGTTGGTGGATTAGAATTTAATAATTTGCCTCAAAATTTAAAAGATATACAAAGAATTTCAATTTTTAAGTCAAGTATAAAAAACATTTATTGCAAAGTCTTGAAATGCTTTTAAATTAATTGAAAACCTTTAAGGTAAAATTGTAAAACTGTATATAATAAAATTTTTTTTCTTTTTTTAATTGATCTCATACCCTTAATTAGTTCATTAATTTATTAGTTTTAAATAATTTTATGCCAACTCGCCTCAATAATGTCATTTGACGCTGAGGCAAATGTACAAATTTGTAAAATAAAATAGAGAAAATAAATTAAAAAAAAAAAAAAAAAATAAAAAAAAATATTAAAATTAAAATTAATACGGTTGAACTGAATGTGAAAGCAAACGGAAAGACTTAGACAAATCTTTGTGGGAATATGTATATTGGTGTTTTAATTCTTGCTGAGGTTTATCATACATTCATCCTTGGCGCTACAACTAAAGTTCAACCTTGGACTTCCAAGCAATACATTTCCATTTATTTCTATCTCTCACAATATTTTTCCAGTCTTTTAAATCAGCATTGACACCATCTAGCCATCGAGCTTTTGGTCGTTCAAGTGCTCTCCTGTCTTCTCGTTTGCCAAAAGAGACTCTCTTGATGGTGTAGTTTGCATCCATACGTGCGACATGACCAGCCCATCGAATTCTTTGTGATCTTATTAGTGCTGAGAGGGATGATTCATTAAGTGATGCCTGAAGTTCATCATTCGTTTTTATCCTGTATAAATTTTATGCTATTTTTACTGGTCCCACGATCCGCCTTAGGAATTTTCTCTCAGCGATATCCAGAGAGTCTGCGTCTGCTTGTCTCAGTGTCCACATTTCACACCCATATGTACTGGTCGGTTTATCGTTTTGTATAAATGGATCTTGATCAGAGCTGAAATGCTTCTAGCTTTAAAATATGATATGAGTGAAAAGAATGTTTTGGTTGCAGCTTTTGATGACGTTATCCCTAGAAGGCAATAAAAAGAAAGGATAAGTTTGCTCCTATTCTTGAATTGTGAGACAATTGGAAAGCTCTTCTTCCAAGGTTTTTTTTCTGTCATGAAAATATCAGTTTTGTGATAATAAACAGCAAAAATTTTATTTTTTTACTTTTATTAAATTTAAATTGATAAATTACGATTCATTCTCAATGCTACATCCCGCTAAGCACTTTGGCTTGCCTGCAGGAAAATATTATTTAGGAATGTTTTAAATAATTTTAATACATTCCCAGTAAAAAAAATTTGGGTTTTTTGAAGCACTTTAGAGAAAAAGCACATAATCGAGTGCTTCAATTAGAGAGCTTTTTTATAGCAGTTTATGATATAGAATAAAATATAGAAAAAAGCTGCTATTTTAGTGTTGACAACGATGAGGTTTTAAAGCGAAAAAAATACAAATATATAATGGTTTACGAAAATTATTGAAACAATGCATTTAAGCAATTAAAAGCAAAAAATCAATGAATATGGAAATATAGTTTTCCTTTAAAAAAGCGCTTTAGGAGTGCTTTGTTTGCATGTTAAAAAAGCGCTTATTGTCAGCAGTAAATAGTCCTCAAAACCGGGAACACTCCATACAAAAATCAGGCATCTTATCAGCAGGTTTGAAGCGATTTGAGGTATGCTTTCATACATAAAACCTGCTCCTTTTGGAGCACATTTTTTACTAGGTTGCGAGTTTAAAAAAAAAATTTTTATATAGTTTCTTTCTTCTAACCGTGTTTGTGATATCACTCAAGTGGTTTGGCGGTTCATTGAATATTGTTGGCACGATAACTTTTAGAGTTCGATCCCCATAACTGTTTTTGGTGGTTTTGACATTAAATCTGCCACCTAAGCGAAGTCTGGTGTTGTACTGATGATCTATTTTCTCCAGACGTCTGTGGTCGTTTAGTTCTATTAGAACAGTTTGGCGATACATGTTTTTGACTTTAATTAGTTTTAGTTAACGAGGTAAGTTTTATGCATGTTTATTGTTTGTGTTTTGGTTGCTTCTGCGATACTGACTATTGTTTATTAAATTGATGTTGCCGGGTTCGTTTGGTATGCTGTTGTTAGGTAATTGTATGATGCGGGAATTTCTGGTGTTATAGTTGCTTGGTAAGTTGTTGTTGATCTCAACTGTGTCATAGCTGACGTTATTGTTGAGGTTTTCAGGAATCGTGTTGGTGCTAGTATTGCTGTTACCGTTGTTACTGTTATCCGTTGATATATCAAATGGTGTATTGTTTCTTATGTTGTTGTAGCTTATCTGTATATTGTTGTTAAGTTCATTGCTGTTGTTCTCTGAGTGATGTTATTTATCCATAGTTGTAGTTTTTTACAATGAGAGGAGTTACCCCAGGTTGATATACCGTGTCTTAGATATGATTCTGCTAGCGCAAAGTATGCCTGACGGAGTACACTGTACGTTGCGGAATAGCCGAGGTGATATAATGAGAAAGCAGATTGGCGTAATTTCTTTTACAGTTCGCCTTTGTGTATCTTCCATTTGAAATTGTCATATATGTATGTGTACTCCTAAGTATTCGTAACGTTCTACTTGTTCAATTGTGGTGCTGCAGTTATGAAGTGTGTCATTTGTTTTGTTGTGTATACACTTCATATCATGTTATTTTAATTTAATATTGGATTTACTCATATTTGGTTGTCTGATGTGCATAAGTTTCGTTTTTGAGGCATTAAGAACTAACCCATTATAATGACACCATTTAGATACTACATCAAGTTGTTGTTACATTGTTCCAGCTGTAATTTCAATGTTTTTATTGGTTACAATGATTACTGTATCGTCTGCATAGGCATATGTGTAGCAATTGTTCGACGTGTTCAACATATCTATTGCGTAAATAAGAAATATCAGTGGGCCGAGTTTACATCCTTGTGGAACTCCTTAATTTGTTTTTATTTCCTCACTGATTTTATTATTCATTTTAACCCTATAAGTTCTGAGATGAAGATAATCGTTGCACCATGACAATACATGTCCTTTTATTCCATTTCTGGCAAGAATTTCTAAAAGTTTTTTATGCGACAGAGTATCAAATGCCTTTTACTTAAATCTATGAATAAGACAAGGCAATGTTCAACATTGCTAATGGCTGTGTTTATTGTATTTGCAAACCTTTTTAGTAGCTGGTTAATGTTTTTATCCTTTTGGAAACAAAATTGATTTTATTGATTTTTGTTGATGAGGTTGTACATATTTTTTAAAAATAGTGCTTGTAGTCTTTTGACTATAATTTCCTCTAATACCTTTTCTATGACCGGCAAAATAGATATGGGTCTATAGTAATTTACGCTGTTTTTTTCTTCGCTTTTGTTTATAGGTCGTATTATGGACGTTTATAATAATTGCGGAATAATCGCTGAGAAAATACTTTGATTTTGTATGTCCTTGGCTCTAATCCCATCATAACCTGCACTTTTTCTTACGTTAAGTTTAGTTAGTACGTTGAAGACTTCTTCTCCTGTTGTATGTTCAATATATAATGAATTTGGTAATGTTATTGCATGAATATTGTTGCCTGTTTCTACGTTACAGGTGTGAATTATTTTATTTAAATTTCCATTCAAATTTACCGCAACATTTTGTAACGTATTTTTAAAATTTTGACTTTTAAAGTTTTTTAAAATTGGTTCATCAGTGTTATTAACCGTCTTACCCCTGATTTATTTAATCATTTGCCAAGTCACTCCTGGATTATTTCGATTTTCTAAAAATTTTTGGTGGTAATAATTATGTTTTGCCTTTGGTTTCTTTTGCTATTTTTCCACCTTTAAAAAAATGTATACCGATATTCGCAGAATTTCACTAAGTCACCGCTGACCCACGGGTTTGTAAATCACTTTTTATTTGTTTTTTAATTTACTTTTGATTTTTCGTAAATCTCATTAAACTTTTTATTTATATTACTACAGAACTCATTTATGTTGTTGCGATTAACTAAAATTAACCAATTCGTTTCACTTATCATTTTATTTAATTTAATATTTCTTATGTATGTCTCCTTACAAAACCCGTTTGTCGCTCTCTGATCGCTTATTTTTTTGTAAGATGCAACATGTTCGATATATAAAGTAGATTTAACCGCATTGAGAGCATTTATTTTACTGACAGAAATAGATTCTTCTTGGGCTGCAAATGATTTAAAACACAGAGGACCTGACCTTTTACGGCATGTGTCATGTGTGTCTGTCATAAGAAGAATACATCTTGAAAAGGACAGTCAAACCTAAAATTCCATTTGCAGCAGAGGTATTAACTCAACAACATGCTTTGCCATCAAAGTATGTACCATCTACAAGCAGTGAAATACAAATATTAGCTAACAGGAAATGCAAATTGAATCGGACAACAATTTGTTCATCTTGCTGCGACAATAAAAATAAGCCATACATTTTTTTTTCTTACTTTTACTCATATACAAAATTAAATCAATTGCATTGGCCAAAATTTTCCATAACCTAAGATTTGAATTTTATATCCAGCGAAGCTCTAAGCTTTTCTGCAGGAATCTGGCGGGAACCAAACCCGCAACAACCAGCAAGTCTACTGTCGCCTAGACAGCTTAAAACTTACTAAATACATTAAAATAGATGAAAAAAATCCATTATGGGAACAACAAAATTGACCAAAATTGTCCAAACCTAACAGCAGATTTAATAAAGGTTTACAAAAAAAAATTTTCTTCGACAATTATCCTTAAAATCGTTTGTTAAATTTAATAATTGCTTATGAATACCGGGGTGAGCGTTTGATTTTTTGGAATTAAAAGAAAATACATTTTAAAAGCTCTAATTTTATATTCTCCTTCGCGGACCCCCTGAGAATCGATAAAGGACTAAAGAATTCACCGAAGTACGTTTGGAGTTCGTTGCTTAAAGATATAAACATATCCCAACAATCTAAATAGTAAAAAAATTAACGTTCCAAATTATATCTGGAAAAAATTTCAAGCTTAGCGGGATCATAAAAAAACCAGGAGAAATTTTTGCCCCACTATGCGATCTAGGTTAAACTATTAAACCATTTTTCTTACATTTAAAATATAATGTCAAGTTTTCTTTTATTAACCTGCTTCTGTGGTTTTAGAGAACGAATTTGGCAAATGTCAAATCCCCATCTTCAATCATATAAAATTTATCGATACTTTAACTAGAGACGATTTCGTTTTTAAGAGGATTGGTGAAATCATTAACTGATTTTGGCCTAATACTTCAGATTGTCAAGGACCATATTTGCAGATACCACCAATGGAATGGCAAAGTTAGAAATATACTTATCTTTCATTCAGCTATCTGATATTTCTTGCTTTTGATTACTTATTTTTTTCTTAGTTTAAAATGTGCTCAGCATAAAATTTCTTTCAGTGCCTCTTTCTTGCTTTTAATTTACTTCAAATAATTCTTATTGTAATTCGTATTTCTAATTTTTTTTTATCTTATTTCTCTCCTTGTATTTGTTCGTGTTTTTGTTGTTGTTTTTATTATCTTCTCATATTACTAATAGGCTGCATGTTTTCAAAATGATCTTTAGCTCTCCATCTTAGATATCCGCTCAATGTACCTCTCTCTCTCTCTTTGACTTTTTTGCTTAGACTCCAACTTGAATTCTCTTTTAAGCCAACTAGTCCTTAAAACAACTAGTCGCAGGTTACAGTTGGTAGTAAGTTAACAATGAGTATTCCTTAATTCAGACGTATACGCTGGCCTTTGGCTCTATAACCCATGTGAATTTTCGTGGTGAATTTCTTTTTTGTTTTCCTCTGCAACTTTGGAAGGTCTGACAATCTCTCCTTTATAAGAAATTTTGTTGGCTTGAGTTTTTTTTTGGTTTTGAATATATTTTCATTTTGCTTTAGTTGTAATGTTTTGGCTTTGTGGTGTAAGTAAATGTTTTAGTTGCTGTTGTTGTAGCACTGAATGTCACCACACTTGCTTGCAGCATTTTTACCAGGTATGGCATGTTCAGGTAGAAAATATAAACTTTAGTTCTTCGTGTGCTTGCGTTATATTATCATAAAGATACGGATTTAAGAGAGAATTTAAAACGAAACGAACGAACGTCTGTGGAAAAGCGCGTTTTTTTTGTTGGTTTTTTTTATTATTTGCAAAAAGAAAATGAAGTGAATTTATGCAAATTGTAAAAGAAAATATAAATTTATGAGAAATAAATCCCAAGCCAATTGAATAAATTTGCAAATAATTGAAATATATTAACAAAATTTTTCACAAGAGTACAAGTGTTTTGATATTCAGAAAAAAATTCCAAAGAAAGTTTGTAAAAAATAATAAAAAATTTAAAATAATTTGAAATCTTAATTTCTTAAAGAAATATAAATATAAAAAAAATGAAAATGGCTAAAGAAAAATTCATGCAAATGACATAAAGAGTTTTTTCTTCTGAAAAAAAGTTTTGCTAAAATAAAATTTATACAAAAATTATAAAAATTTATAACAAAATTTTAAAAAATTGGCAAAAAGTGTGAAATTAAAAAATGTTAAACGAAAAATTAATTTAGTTTTCCAAGTTCCCTAAAATAAAAAAAAAAATCAAATAATATAATAAAATACCCAACAAAACCCCAAAAAAAATCCAAACCAAGATCTATACAATATAAGCCATCCAGCCAATCTACCATAACACCAACTCTGCCTAAGAAATGGAAAAAAAATTAAAAGGCGAAAAGAAATATTTTTCAACGAGTCAAACGGGTTCTTAACGCTGTTACACAGTAAAATATAACAAAAAATACAAAAAAAAAAAAAAAAATATTATAAAAAATACAATACAACAAAAACAACTTAAACTCTAGTTGCCAGTTTGGTTTGGTGTTTTTATTAAAGTGTTTTTTTCTGCTTTCTGGTTGGAAATTGGAAAAGTATATACACAACAAATCTGCTTAGAAAAATAAAATATACAAAACAAAAAATTGTGTTTATAAAAAAATATCAACAAATATGTAAAAAAAGGTAAATTTTGAAAGCAAAAATTTTAAGTCAAATGTGAGAGAGAAAAATAACTAATATTTTTTTTTTTTTGGTAGTGCAAATAAAAAAAATTTATAAATTTATATGAATTGGAAAATAAAGTGTCATTTAAATGATTTACAGTTACAAGGATTACTTTACTTTTAAACTGAAATGTATGCAAAACTGAATAAATCGTGAGTTTTTTTTGAAAAATATTCTTTATAAAAAACAAAAGACTTAAGAAACAAACCTTGATTTTTAGACAAAAAAAATAATAGAAACAGAAAATAAGTCAAGTTTTCCTAAGATAATTTATATCTAAATTGAAAAAAATGAACATTTTTTAGAGAATAGTAGCAAAAGTTATGTTAATGAGGTTAATAAAAATTTGAAAATGAAGTTTAAGTTTTATGTTACCATCTACCATCCAAAGAAAATTGTTAGAAAATCTGCTTCAGATCTGCATATATATATAATTTCCTTATTTGTGTGTTTCTCTTTTTTAAGTCTATCCAGAGCTTTCTGAAGCCCACTGATGGGATAGGAAGCTGAATATTGAAATGCATATAGTTAAACGTCAAATCCTAAAGAAGCCGGATTTTTGATTTATGGGCGTGGATTTTCCTGCGTGGCAAAGACAGGCTTAACAGCTAGTGGAATTATAGAGTTTCTATTTTATTAAAATTTTGTGTTTGAATTCGAATTTTTTTCATTGCTACGCTTGACAATGAAAGATTAAAGTTGTATACAAAGTTTTTGTTAAACTAAGTTTTAGAAAAAGATCACCAGTGGCAACTACAATTTTTTTTTTTTTTTTGGCAAAACGAAATATTTGGGTGTTATTTTAGTGCCATTTTGCATGTTTTTAGTTCAAATTAATTTAGTGTAACTGTTTAAAAATGAAGATCTTGTTTTCTCTTTCAATGATTACAAAAAAATAATTCATACAGATAAAACTTTTAAAAGTGAAATGTGCATATTCAAAACTTCCTTTTGGATCAGTATTATCAAGTAAAACTAATTCAAAAAATCGGTTCTCGTTTAAAAAGTCCTATGGGCTTTGTAAAAGTTGGAAGATTAATGCCGCGCTATGCTAAATTTATCGAATTTGAATGAAAAAAAAGGTAAAAAAAAATAAAACACTTTCATCGATATCGAGTAAAATGTCGATTTCGGATGTAAAGCGATTATAAAATCTTCGACTTGAGTTTTGTCTTACTGAAATAATAAAAAAAAGGATGACTTTTTTCAAATCAAATAAAATAAAAATAATTTGGAATAAGTAACACAAAAATTTATAAATAAAAAAAAACAAAAAAAATTTACTTTTAACTTCAGGAATAATTCTTGACAAAACGTACGAAAAACAGAAGCGATTTGCGTCACTTTTTATAATTTGGTTAAATCCGCTTTACGTTTTTATGATTTCGATATGCGTCGCTACAAACGATCTGATTTTTTCACAGAAGTCCTAATCAGTGCAAAGAAAAGAAAATGCATTAGTTTGGAACTGAAATTGGATGTTATGAAACATTTCAAGTTGGCTGAAAAGGCTGTTGATATACCCAGACCCTTGGTTTAGCACCTTCAACAGTGAAAATAATTTACAAAAGAGCTCGAGTTAATAGCAAATGAGATTTTATTTTTTTTTTAATAATACATATACAAATAAATACATTTGTCTTATGTTTTTATGAAAATATTTTGGGGAATGTAAAAAAAGATAAACTCACTTATTGTTGTTGTTGTTTTTGTTTAAGGTTTGATATTGTTACAAGTAAAACTGTTGCATATAATTCTTATTTGCCTAACAGTTTTATTTGGGTAATATCTTTAGTTTTTTTAAAATGATTTGATGAAGAGTCCTGATGATCTGGCCTAAGCAACCAGTGAAATGCGCATAGGAATAGCTTATCCCATCCACAATAAATTTCAGTGTTTTTATCAAGAATACAAATTGGGACTTAAGCACGCCATACAAAATCTTGTTAATTAAAATTTTTTTTTTCTTATGTACATATTTGTTTTCAAATGATAAATAAATGTTTACTTATTTTTTATAATATCTAAGCCCACTTGCTGAAATCAGTAGAATAAAACGTATTATTTTATCATAAATAGAAATTATTGCTACAAATTTATATAAATTGCCTCTTTTTTGTGATGTTGTTAAATGTTCGTGACGATTTTGAAGAATTTTGTGCAAACTTTTGACGATTTTTTAAGAAAAAAGCCTAACAACCATGAATTTGGTTTAAATATTACGTGCGTTCGTTTACTTTTCCAGTAAAATCCATGTACAATCCAGTAGGTGAGTTATATAAAAATTTTACAAATTTATATGTACGCGAACGCATTTCAGTAAAATCCAGTACAAATTTGTACAAATTTTGGGGTAAACGAACGCAGCTAATGATGTTGATGTGTTGGACTATTGACTGCCAGCCGTCGCCTATGGCGGTGAGTATTAAACGGCAAAATCCTCTAAAGACATTTTGGGGTAACAATTGAAATATGTCAGGGCAACCTGTCCGTGAACACCTGAGTTCGAATCCCAGTTCAGTCAATAATAACAATTATCAATAAATTTTAAATAAATTCATGTTGTAAAATTCCTTTCTACATAAAAATAATTTAATGAAAATTTAATTTGATGAACTTAAGCCTGATTATAATATAAAAATTAGAATTAACAACCATAAACAGTTCAAATAGCTACAATACTAATTAGAACAAAAAATTAAATTTTAATTAAAATACATTTTTTATTCGAATAATTAACATATGACAATAACATTTGATAATGCTTTTGGCTATATTGGCACTACGGCTTTTAATGAAGGTCAAATTTTCAGCCAATTTTTGCGCATTGCTGGTCGTTAAGGCCTCATAGGCATTAATGGTTGCTTGTTTTGCCTTCATAGTCGAGTAACTTCATACCACAGGAAATAATCGATAAGTTTGAAAATGCAAGATCTAGAAGGCTAATTGACATTTCCATTTCTAAAAATTATTTTATTGACAGATTTTGTTTTCAATAATTGGATTGCTGTGGTTGTCGTCTGACATGTTGCATCAGCCTGTTAAAGCCTCATTTCATCCGGATCAGTATCATCCATATTTTCATTAAAGACAATTATTAATCATGGTGCGGTAGCGATCCCTTCTGCTGGTAACGCGAGTCTCGGTTTAATTTTTGATGAATTATGTCCGATTATGTCATCAGCTTTGAAGACGTACCAAACGGGAAATTTTTCTGACCGCAATAAAGCCCGAAGAGACTTTTCTGGATTGACCTCACCACAAAATCCGAAATTTTTTTTACTTTTATTACTGAACACAATTTTGCGATAAAACCTCAATGACTGATTTTTAAAGTTTATTTAGGTTATTTGCAGTTTGTTTCATATCAAATACTTTTGTAATTTCCATCGGGCTTAAAAAAAACAAAATTTTTTTTATTTTCTATCAAGGTTGCAATCTACATATCGTCGGCTTAATATCAAACCTGCTTACCACTTTTTAAGTAAATTTAGATTTTTATCCCTCGCCGCGTCGACCAGAATGTAGTTTATCTTCAATTTGTGTCTTGAGGTATGTAAAACCAACTATATTTTTGGTTTTCCTCTCAAGCTACAAATATTAAATTAAAAATCTTTTTTGTCTCTCCTGTAAAATGTACTGAAAGGGAATTAGCAGGTTTGCACATAAAGACGACGATATCTTTGAAACTTATTCGTTTTATCACTTTGTAATAAAAAACAAATTTTTAAAATATAAATTGGTCTGGTTTAATAAATTTCGTTGTCAAAAGCGAATTCCAATGGATTACGCAATTGTCTATACAATATGAAATTTCTTTTATAAATACTCAAAAATACCTTAATAAACCTCATTAAGGCCATAAATTTTTCAAAATTTGTTCATATTGTTATTTGATAATTTATTATGAAATATAAGATTATAATGGTTTTATTCGTCTATAAAAGTGTTGAATATAACAAAACTTTTTTAATAAAATTTTTTTCTTAAAAAACGTTTTTTTCCTTTCTTTAAAGGCAATTACAAGTTTTATGGCTTTTAAAATACAATAATAAAAAAATGCATTTAAATTTTTATTTCTTGAAGTCATAGTGTCAAAAAAGAAGAAAAGTGCATGTCTGTTTTTTAAGAGAAAAAAATTTGGTTTAAATTTAACTAAACGATACAGCAGTAAAATAACTCTAACAAAAGTTTGGGTAGAAAAGTTTTATGTTGTTTAAGTTATAAAACTTTAGGATTATAATTAATAAAATAGTTTGATGGATTGTATGACAAAACCTACCCTGTCGGACTTTTATGAGCTAACTCAAAATTAGGCTGACTTTTAACTAACTCATTTTTAACTAACTTTAGAAATAACTCAAATCTGGTACAGAAATAAACAAAAATTAAAAAACATGAACAGTTGAAACTTTATTATGTTGAAATATTTTTTTGTTTTCATTTAACAGAGAAAAATTTGTCAAGTTATTTCATAAAATTAATAAAATTGAAATTGAATTGTAATTTGACTTAGAATACACATTCGGATAATATGAAAATTTATATGTATAATAAATGTACCCACCATGAGAAATAAATTCCCAGATTCTATTTGTTAAAATAATTAAGTTAAATACATAAAATTTATTATAAATATTGTAAGAAATAATAAAAATATGTATATACCTACACAATTAGTTAATAACAATATAAATATGAAGGGTGGAGTGAGTGTTGACTTGTCTGATGAACTACAAGCTGCCTAGTAAAACCCAATTATAAGTTAGTAAATTTATGCCTAACTAATAGTGCCCTCTTACTTTATGCACTGCAAGCTAACTCATAATGAGCTAGCTTATGGTTAGCTGAAACTTATGCAGAGTGAGTGAGTACTGACTCGCTCTGATGACACTACGTGTTAAAACTGAATAGAGTTTAACAAGGGAAATGAGCTAGCTTTTTAGTCACCTGTGACTCATTTCTGGTTGACAATAAGTTAGTTTTAAGTTAACTCAAAGTCCGACAGGGTATAGTAGGGAAAACATTTCTTAAATACATGGAAAAAAACACTAAAATTTTCTAAAGGAATTAAAATGAATACAATTTAAAAAGTGACCCCTTAACCAGATCCATAACTCCAAAATACAAGAAAATACCAATTTAGAAAAAGATGATTTGCAAAAAAAATTGGATCGGAGATATGCGGCGGCCATCTTTAAACAATATCGCAAGGCAAGCTTTGGAGAGCTCGGGGTAGTGAACGTTCCTTAGGATAATGGTGAAAAGTTTAATAAGTAAAATGAAGGCTGTAAACAATGATATCTACTGAACACAGTTGAAGAGATATTTAGAAATCATAGTTAATTTAAAAAACTTTGTATGGTATTATGCGTCCCTTAACTTTCGCAACAGCATTTAATAATGATATTCCCATTTCAGAATTTTAAAAGATTTTTAAATTTCAGTTTTAAGACAAAACATTTTAAGCATTCTTAATAGTTTTTCAAATCACTAATAGTATTTAAAAATTACATGCATTCTGTGAAAATTTATTCATTAATAATTATTTTTTTCAATAAAATGTGTTGACATTTCTATTGCTCTCTTGTTACCCATGTGGTAATAAGAAGAAAATCAAACTAATCCTACTCTGCAGACCAATAGCAAATGAAAATCTTTTATTACTATTGCTACTCGAAGTATGTGTTTAAATATTAATTGAGCACAATTAATACGTTTGTCTTATGAACGATATTTGTTTTTTCTATTATTTACATCTACCAAAAAAAAAAAAAGAAAAAGTTTAGTGCGTAAAACTTTTTATGGTGCAATTTAATCCAATTTCTTGATGTGTGGCCTTAGTTTCCCCTACTCTGATCTCCTTCCCATAGTCCGCAGAGATTTAGTCACCTAGTAAAATTTATTTGTCGTAATACTTAATTTTAGATTTGCGTGTCGTATCGTGCCGTTGCCGTTAAAAGAAAATAAAACCAAAGAGACATATTTATAAAAACTTATAAAAGTTTTAAATGTCTTTGCGGTTTAAATTGGTTTTTCAATAAAAGAAATGTGAAAATAAATGTGTTTTTAAATTGTTTATACAATTGTGGGCAGGAGAGAATTGTTTGGTTTTTGGTTACTTTTAAGTATTGATGTTAATGAAAGTAGGTGTCTTAAGTCTTTTGTTAAAAAAAAATAACAGGAGACTCAAATTACACTGTGGTCATGAAAAGTGATGGATTGAAAATGTTTTAATTAGTTGTAAACGACAAGAAATTAAGATAAATGTGGTAGATTTAAAATGGTTTTAAAAAAAGTATCGAGTTCTGGGCATAGGCCTTAAAACTGTGTAATATTTTATGTAAAAAACTAAGAAGAAAAAAATGTTTCTAAAACTGAAGGTATCAGTACCCTGCGGGAAATTTGTGCCAATTGTTGCAACAGACTGGTCCTGGGATCTCTGAAAATAGAACAAGTACAGATAGAAAGAACTAATGATCAGTGAAAGGAGCACGAATCATTTAACTGGTATATGAAGAACAAAACGGTAGAAAAAGTAATGAATTACAGTACAGTCTTCACTGGTGGTGTGACACATTCCTTTGGGACTTTCTTTAATTTGGTTCTTAAAGTTCTAAAACTTGTTTATTGAAATAATACTACATTGTAGTAACTGACACTAAGCACGTTTATTGAGCACAGAGGCGTTGCTGATAGGAATTATTCATAGAAAGTGTTTAAACTAGAACCGGTCTCCAACCGGTTACCAAGAAGTAATATCGAAAAAACTATGATTTTAAAATAATGCAAAAAAAAACTACTGCCTATTTCACTAAATGCTAAAGAACTCTTTCTTTTGCACAACTTCATTTAAAATAAAATTTCTTGGTGTAATACAGAAGTCAAAAAAACCTGGGAACCGTAACAGTTATAAGTGATATTCAAATCGTAATTTTATAACAGACATTTTGTGAATTAAAACACAGTTTAATCTAAAACTGAGTTTTTTTTTAACGTAAAAATTAACGACCGAAACAAACTGTTAAAAAAGTTTTATTTCGTCGTCAGAAAATAAAAGTCATTTGAGTCCGTCAAAAACAAATATGCATATTCAAAAAATGTACTTATATGAACTCAAGCAGAATGTAAAAATAAAGTGACCTCACATGCACTAAAGAATTAAATTATTTTATAGTCCAGAGGATTACATAATGAACACCAATAATAATAATAATAATAATCTACATATGTATATATAAATCGGCTAAGGCAAAACAGTTTAGAACACTTTTCTCCTCTGTTTGCCCTGCGACTAGAATAAAAAAGACACCATTTGAAAGGTATTTACGGCAGTTAATATTTTATTAAAATCTGTTCAATATTTTTTTTAGAGCTATAAGCGTTCAAATTTGATAGTACATATGCAAAACACATAAATAAAAATTTTGTTTTTTCCAATTATCAAATAATAAAAATATATTTGGTGGCAGGTAATTCGACATTTTCAAGAAACCGACTATATAAATCGGCACAGGAAAACCACACAGAAAAAATTATTATTAGTAGTTTTTTATCAATTAAAAAAATTGTTCAAAAAGTATTAAAATTTGATTAATGTGATAATTGAATCAATTATAATTTTGATTTAATTAACATTTTAGTTGTTTTAAAATAAATTTTTAATTAAAATATGTATTAAATAAAAAAAAAATTTTCGTTTCAAGTAAAATAATTTAAACTTGTGGAATTGTTGTTGGATGTTGTCAAAATCAATCAACTCATTGTTTGAAACGGCAAAGGTTTTGGTTAATTTTTTTAATTAAAATTAAAAATATCATTTACTGAAAAAAAAATATTCAAAATTTAAAATTTTTACAATTTTTAGTAATCAATTTAATCATTTTGGTAATACGTAGGTGCAAAATCAACATATGGGTTGCTTGATTCTATGAATTTGGAATAAAATTGCTGATTAGAGACAATTTTTTATTTTTTCTGTGCAGTTAAGAGCGATATCTTTCTTTGTTTGACAACCGCTCACGTGGAACATAACATATGAACCGGAGGTTGGTCCGTCGCCAAATCGATCCACTATATTTTTTTTATATTTAAAAAAAATTATGGCCGAATTCCGACCATTAGGCAAACACTTGTTTTAATTATTATTTGGTGTCTTTTTTTTTTTTTTTTGTTTATTTATATTTTTTAATAAGGCATTTTGACATTTGCCGTCTCAATTATAGCAACAAAATGCATGTTTTTATATTTAAAAATTTAAATCTGTGGCATTTTGACAAACATCTTACTTAGGCCATCAAATAATAAAATAAACCAAAATTAAAACAAAATTTTGTTTATACTACACAATTTTAAAAACGTAAACAAAAGTGTTTTTTGAATGAAAATTCGTACAATTAACAACATTTTTTTAAACATTTTAAATTTGACTTAAAATACCAAAAAAGTTTAAAAAAAACTCGGTGAAAAAATCATTTTTATTCAATAATAAAATAAATAAAATTAAAAACAAATTTCATATAAAATGCAACATTTTAAAAACAAAAAAGTTTTTTGGATAAAAATTCTTATATTTAAAAACATTTTTTTTTCAACTTTTTAATTTGACTTTGGATGTTTTGTCAAAATGCCACAGTTGTGTATACATTAGTGTTCGGAAACTATCAAAACTATCGATACTATCGATAGTCCTTAAATATCGAAAGTATCGATAGAAAAAAATCAATATCGATATTATTATTTAAAAAAACAACTATGAAAACATGAAACAGCAGCTTTAGTCACACATTTTCGCGGAAAGTTTACTTGCCAATAATTCACGCTGAAAAATAGTAATGAATACAAACAAGAAGAATAGTAGGTGATATTGATAGCTTAGCTGTGTCCTTAAGTCAACTCTTGTATATGTTTAGATATGGACTGAAATACCAAAAAAAGAAAACAAATGGAAATGCAATTGCGAGCAAAAGGCATTAGAAGAAAATTCCTCTATTTAAAATTTCATTAAAATATCTTATAGTCCCTGCTACTTCGGTTCCTATTAGGTCCCTACGTAAAAATTTAACAGATTTAAGCTATTGTAATAAAATTAAGTATATCACAGTTTTGTATTTCTAGAAATCACAATGTTGAATTTTGTGAAAATCAGGCCGTAATTAACGCCCCATTTAAAGACCACCCTCGGAAAATAATTTAGTTCGCCTAAAGCCATAAGGGCTAATAATAGTGGATTAAAACTTAGCCTGTCATACACTTTACCAAATTTATTGAAAATTAAATAGAATAGGAAACCAGTGAAATACGCATAAAAACGTAACAAATATGGATATTGTGACAAAATTTGTTCCAATTTAGTTTTATAAGACCACAAACAATACTACGCAATTGTGTGATAATCGTACGATAATTTATATATAAAGCAGGCTCCTGATACAAAGATATAAAGCAGGCTTCTTAAAAGCACTTCAAAATTTATAAAACGATAAAGAAAATTTCATTACTGTAGTAACATTTAACCTAATTAAGCTTTTGTTATACCAGAATTCCTTTTACAGATTGATTCATCCATAATTTACCATGGGCCTAATACAAATTCCTTTGTTAAAAAACATTTTAGAACGGCTAAAACTGTTACGAAACATGATATTTTCAAATTAATTTTAAAAAATTTTTTTGTGACTAGAAATAAAAGCATAGAACTTTCTGATGGTTGGCCAATAATTTACAGAACTTTCTGATGGTTGCCCAATAATTTACAGGTCTAAACCGTAACCAATTTTAATAACGACGTTAGTTTTTATCCCCCAAATATACTAACTTGTTATTATTTGATTTCTATTTTGAAATAAACTTTTGTATTTGGAGAAATTGGAAAATGCGTGTAGGGGTAGCGAGCCTACTACGTTAAGATATTTCTATATAAAATCAGGATTTAAAAATAATTTAAGCATATCGATGGCTTAATATAAAAAATGCCTAGCTCGATTGTTTTTTTTTAAATAGCTTTTTTGGTTTATTCGGGTAGCTAATGCCACATGTATCTTGATTTAAAAGTTTTATGGGGCTGTTGTACAACATTAGTTGGATATTCATATTATTATTTCGTGAAGCACTAATGAAATATTTTAAAAACATTTATTCGCTACGCAATTAGACGTACAGAGCTAGTGAACGAATTGTTAGTAAATTTAATATAAAGGATATAACATTTAGTTCGACACTGGTTTGTATAGGAGAATATTAAAGAATAACTGTGAAAACAAAAAATTTATTAATGAAAGCTGATCATACTTTTGAATCAAAAAATCATTTTTGCAAAGTCGGAACTCGCTATATAAATTTGATGCTTTCAGTAAGCGAAATGCTAAACGAATATCTTATATTTCTCCCTTACAAACCTGCTACGTTTTTTTTTATTAGGAAGATTTCATTTGCAATTCAAAATCAATTTTTTCATCCATAGGTCCCTTTTAAGGCACTGTCACATATACATATGCATATTCTTTAAATAGGCATGGCCACATACATATCAAACTGGATCATCAATCTCACAATTTTGTGACAATATTAATAATAAACAAAAACTCCCAGCTAGCATTTGGCTAATTAGTTTTTGTAAAAATCACCCAAATGACTCTTTTCAGAATAGTTTTGATGATTAAAAACGGATTTATACCTTGAGCGATTAAAAAATATTCATCATGTTAAAAAAAAGGATTTCAAAATTTTTTTAATTTAAAACTTAAAATTATATTTAAAAATTTTAATTTCTTTTCATTCGTATTGTCATAGAGAAAATGAAAATTAATTTCTTGATATTCTTTAATTAGGCTCGAGCTCATCAAATTTAATTTTCATTAAATTATTTTCACTGAGAAAAAAAAAATTCAAGATTGTTCTTAAAAATAGCTATGGCACAAGCTCTAATGTTTACATTTGTACTTTAATTTGTACAAATAAAAAATGTCGACGAAAGTGGACAAAAAAAACATAATAACCGAATGCATTCAGGTTTCCAAGACAAAGTCTTGACAGAAAGTATACAAAAAAACGGAGAAAAAGAGGCGACATGTAATTTGAAATTTAAACGAACCACCAGTACTACTGGTTAAAATATTGATGTTTGAGTGTTGGCTGGCGGGCACTGCAGTGGAGAACTCAAAGATTTTCTGAAGATAGAATGTGGTGATTCTTGAAGCATGTAAAAATCAACCCGGGTTCAAATCCCAGCTCAGCCAAGAAAAATTAGCAATAAATTTTAATAAAAATTCCAAGTTGTTAAAAATTCCTCCTTCAGTGAAAATAATTTAATGAAAATTTAATTTGATGAACTCAAGCCTAATTAAAGAATATCAAGAAATTAAAAATTACCAGTTCAACTAAAATCAAAATTGAAAATTAAAATTTATAAAACTTCAATAAAATTTTGTTATATTTAAAAATCTGGTATTTCTGTTCATTCGTATCGTCTAAATAAATAAAAAAAAAACGTAGTGATGTCCGCCAAAATGACTAAAAAAATACTTTTAATAAATAATAATAAAAAAAATTTGATCTCAGGACAATTGTGTTCCATTACATCCCATCCAATAATTCAAAAACTTGTAAGCAAAAACTCATTTATATTTTATTGAAACCTTTATTGCATATACATTAGACCGTCTCAGTTTTTATACTTGTTTCGAAATCAATTCATGAACATCGATTTTCTTAATCTACTCTAAAAACCAAGAATATTGGTGTATAACACTTAAATATTGATGAACGGGATGAACCATTTTTTCGTTTTTTTAGGCAAAATGCCTTTTTTAAAAAATGAAAATGAAATGAAAAGCTGTTCCTAACGGTTACACACAGAAAAAATTATTAGTAGTTTTTTATCAATTAAAAAAATATTTAAACTTAATTAATGTAGTAACACATTGTTTGAAACGGCAAAGTTTTTTGAAAATTTTTTTAATTAAAAATATCATTTATTGAAAAAAAATATTCAAAACATTAAATTTTTACAATTTTTAGTAATCAATATTATCATTTTGGTAATAGGAGCAAAATCAACAAATGGGTTGCTTGATTCAATGAATTTGGTATAAAATTGGTGATTAGAGAATATTTTTAATTTTTTCTGTGCATGCATTATAAAGCTTATTTAATTTCCTAAATGTTTCTTAAAGCAACATTGCCATTTTGTTCGATGGTTTTTGATTCATAGCATTACAAATTCAGATTTTCCAATACATACATACATACATACATATGAACGTTTTATTTTTAACAAAAAATTTTCTAGTGCTAAATGTCCTCCAATCTGACAGCATTCAAAACATTTTACTTCAAATACGCGAGGAGCTAAAGTTTCTTAAAACGGAAATGTCGCAAATTAAAAATGAAGTTCAAGAATTGACGAATGGAACTAAGCGGTCTTTTGCCAAATTAACAGAGGAGGTCATCGCTGTTACGCTTAAAAGTAGAAGACACTTAAAAGACGAAATATCAGCCGACCAATATAAGGACATGGAAAAAATTTCCTCAGGGCGACATAAATGATTTTACGGTTTTGTCGTCCAACTTCAAAAAGAAGAATAAAAGCTTTTTAATTTGTAAGTCTTGAGCTTAAAGTGCATTGGTATCAAGAGTTTGTATACATGCATTAGGGTGATCGATTATTCGACTTTTTTCAATAGCCGGTTTTCGAATATTCCAAATAGTTGCTATTTTAAAAAAACCCGGTTTTCGGTTAAGCATTTTAAAAATAACCGGTTAACCGGTTTTTATTCGAATACATAAAAATACAAAAATCAAATTAGTGTTTGTAATAAAAAGTTAATTAGAATAAAAACAAAACAATTCACGAAGGTAAGGAACCAACAAAATACAAAGATATGACTTAAAGGATGTTCACAAATATTTGACGATAAAATAAAAAAAAAAGGGTGACCAGTATGTTATTTTAAACAATTTCTATTTTTTGCTAAACTTTATGTCTAAGATGATAATTGTATTTATGTATAATGTAGTTAAGAAACCGTTTAATAATGTTTGCTCTAGCCAAACGTTTTGCAAAAGCAAACAATTCTTTAAGAAAACTAGTGGTTACGTTAGGAGTCAAATATTAAAAAGGTGTGAACATAGTTTTAGAATTTTTGAAAAACTTTGGTTTTAAAAATATAGGATTTTAATAAATTTATTATTTGACATATTTTCCCAAATTTATTGTAAATGAGTTTTAATTTGTTGCTCGTTAAGCATGTCTATATGAAGCAGTAAACTTCAGCCATATTTTTGAAAAGTGGCAAACAAAACCTCTTATCCAGGATTATATATTTCAATTATTTTTTTTCAGCATTATAGAAACAATAGTAATATGAACATGCTTTTTGTATGAAATATCTGTCAATTCGTCGATCACACAACTTAAACCCTTCCAGGACATTTTTGATTCCATCAATTTTATTTTAAGTTCTTGGTGTTTTAATAAATAAAACTGATGAATTTTCCCATAACTTTGATTCCGCCAAT
This sequence comes from Pollenia labialis, assembly GCA_949318255.1. NCBI lineage: Eukaryota > Metazoa > Arthropoda > Insecta > Diptera > Polleniidae > Pollenia > Pollenia labialis. The sequence goes on along the minus strand of OX439141.1, from coordinate 141,309,655 downwards.
ATGTTCTTGTTTTAAGCATGAAGATGTGCTAGAACTACTTAAGAGTATTTCATTCATTATTGGCAGCATATTTTAGTAAAGAATTATTTGCAGTCCTTAAAAACTATTTGACCCTGTTAAGTTTGACTTGGCGTATATTTATGTCAAGCTTGTAGACTAATTAAAAGTGATTAATAAGTCGTGATGTAAAGAACCTTTGCAACTTATCATTTTAGGGCCGATTAAGCACAGTTTTTTTGTAAGTCAGTTCGAAATATCACCAGAGATGTCATCTTTGTAAAGCTATATATAATATTTATAATACTGTCCAATTGCTTATTACTTTTTAAGCTGAACTTTTTTTGTAGTACTTTATATTGTTTTTGGTTTTTGTTACAAGAACACACGCTTGTATAAGCGATTTGTATTTACATTGCTCATAATGTTTTTTTGAGTTTTGTTTCATTTTGTTTCGAAATTTTTTATAAAAAGTTTAAGTTTGCAAATATTCAATTAGAAAAATACTAAAATTACGGGTGCATTTATAACAAAAGTACAGAAAACGTATATAAATTACACATTACTAATATAACCGGGTAATTTTACTAAAATAACCGGTTTTTTCGATATTCGAAAAATGGTAATTTTAAAATATTCGACTTGGGCAACACTAAAATAACCGGTTAAAACCGGTCGAATACTATTCGATCGATCACCCTAATATGCATACAACTTAAACCATTTTCTGAAAAATGTTATTGAAATTACAGGAAATGATGGACCCGCAGAGTTCATAAGATCCTCTGTGGGAAAAGTTTTTACGATTGAACTAGCTGCCTCATATGCGTGGAAGTGGACTACCATGAAATCAAGCGCGGAAAAATAAGTACAGAGGCATTACTATTATTACCAGAAATTACAATAATTTTTTTTTTTGATGTTTGTCATCTCAAGTACAATTGTCTTTTGAATTAATTTTATTTTTCTTACATTTATTTTTAATGTATTGCTTATTGCTTTTACTTCACTATTATTGTTCTTATTATAGTAATTATTAATGATTTAATTATATCCATTTTATCACATACATAATTTGTTCTTCAACTTTAATTTTAATTTATAGTTTATCAGTAATTGTTTTTGGAATTTTGGAATTGTTTTTAATGCAGTTTCTATTCGTGGTTTTATTATTTACTTTTTAATTATTTTTTTTTCAACTTTTATTTCACTTTAGTGTCTTAAAAACGTCTTAGAAATATTTTTTTAATAAAAAACTTGAAAAAAAACTTTATTAAACTTAAAAAAAATTATAATTATGATTCGTCGGTAGGGTACCATTTTCTCACAACGGGAGTAACATTTATGATTGAAAAATGAGCTCATTTAAGTGTATTTCGCTCGTGAAGCTGATAACTAAATGACTCGATTATGATAGAAAATGTTTGCTGCGAGAGACTCGCAAGCAAACAGAATACGATTGCAAAGCGATAAAAAAAGGTTCCTAAGCAGTTAGGAGGGTGATTAAAAAATAATTTGAAATATAATCAAAAACTATACAATTTACGATTGAAAAATGATTCGAAAAATATTCCCTAATGATTATAAAAACTTTCCTAAAATTGTTCAAATAGGATCAGAAAATTGTATCACAAATGATTCTTTCAAGTGATTTATCGGTAGGGTACCATTTCCTAACAATGAGGGTATCATTTATGATTGAAATGAACTCATATACGGGTATTTTGTTCGTGAAGCTGGGGGGTAAACGCGTATTTCGATCCGAAAGAAATCATTTACGGATTCGAACAATTTGTACTGTTTATTATGATTTTCGTAATGAGCATTTCCATTTTATTTCACCGGTAAATTTCTCGATCGTGTCCGATTTCAATAAAATTTGGTGAGTGTGTAAAGTAGTATATGTGTGTAAGGAAAATGATTTTTTTTTTTTTTTTTTGAAAACTGTGGCAACACTATACCTTTGAATAACTGAAAATTTTGGGTTAGCGACCTCACTCTATAGTTCATAACTTTTGTTGTGTAAAAGATATTAAAAAAATTCTTTTTGCATAAGAATGGTATAAAAATAGGGTTTTAGAAATTAAAAAAAAAAATTAAAAAAAAAACTTTTTTATAAAAAAAAATAAAAAAAAATTATAAATTAGATTTTTGAAATGATTACCCCCTTTAATTTTTTTTAATTTTATTTCTTTTTGCTGTATATCTGGGGAACGGCAAAAGCCAAAGTTTCCGAATTAGGTACTCACATTTAGATAGCCAATACATACCATCCTACAAAATGTGGGCGGGATTAGAGAAGTGGGCGTGGTACCTCCCGTACAAAAATTAAAAATTGTATAAAAACCTAAATTTTAGGGCTGCCATATGTCCTATGGATATGACTTATATATCAAAATATCGGAAATTTTTATTAGAACATATTTTATAAAAAACTCGGGAAAATCGGTTCAGATACAAAAAAGTTATGACCAAAATTAAATTTTTTTTTAAATACTTAAATACAGAAAACGCAATATTTGGAACACCCCTAAGAAGTGGAGATAATGGGCAAGTATATCTCGAGAATATGTTAAGGACAAAAAATGAATTGAGGTCGGTCATACATTATATCCCACTTGGGGCGACTCCTGGGCATTTATGGGACTTTTTCTTCAATATATTTCTAGTCTGCATTGAACATTTTGTATTGGAGCCCCCTTAAGGAATGGAGATAGCGGGTAGATATGTTATAAATAAATGATTGAGATTAAAAATAAAGTGAGGTTGGTCACACATTTGACCCATCTAGGGGCATCCTAGGCGCTGCAGGGACCAAATTTAAGAATTTTATTTAACGGTCATATTGGTATGGGAGCCCACTAAGGGGTTTAGGAAATTGAAAGATATTTATGGAAAAATGCATGGTGACAATCATAAAAAACATATCGTCGGCTTAAAATGCAAACCTGCTAAATCCACTTTTCTCATTTTTTTTTTAAATACAACCTCTGTCATCGTTTCGAACGATTGCGAAAATCGTTATACACAGTACAAATTGTTCGAACTCGTTAATTATTTCTTTTGAATCGGAGTACGCAGTAACCCCCTGATTCCGAAATGATTCGATAATGCTACAAAATGCTAGCTCATACTTATCGCTCAAATTCTTATTGCGAAATAGCAAAGTGACGATTTGAAATGGACAATTTTTCGGCAAATTTATCTGGCAGCGCTGATTGTGAACTTGGGTGTTTGATCTGTTGTGCTACAACGGTAAATGGATGAGCATAATGAGTTGAATCATTTTGAGTATTATAAGTGTTTTCCTGACATTATAAATCAAACTGAGGTCATGTATGAGTATGCGTATAATGTCGACGTCGACCACTCACAACTTTGACCTGATCACTCAAACTTTTGTGATCAATGCAAGCTAGCAAATCAATTTTTGCATGCTATGCAATTGCACGTGTTTGATAGCTGTTATCACGCCAATAACATTTTTTTATTCTCTTTTGTGTTTGTTTTCGTAACAATTGGGGTCTCTTCTCACGTAAAAAAAAAATATGAGCGAGTTACGAAAACATTTTTTTTTTGAATTTCGAGATGCCAGATTGATTAAATCTCACACTGTGCGTCGCACTCATATTTATTTCTTTTGTGATATGAGTGAATCAGAGTAGTTTAGTTTAGAATTTTAACTTTAAATGATGTCTACGCACTTATACTGGTAGCTGACCTCTGATGTGTGTGTGGAATTTTATAAAACAAATTTGAAATATCATTTTCAACAAAAAAAAAAATTTAATTTGACAAAAATAAAATGTTTTGTTATTATTATTATTTAATTAAGCTTGAGGTGTCTGTTTTTAAAAAATATTAAATTTAAGAAAAAATTCAAGAAAAAAACCCTGAAGAAGGCACACAACGGAGTGCCGAACTATTAGTTCAATAAAATTATTATTTAAACAAAAGAGACCTCAAGCTTATTTAAATAATAATAATAATAATAAATTTTGTAAGGATCGAATAAAAATCAATTTATATAAAAAGTTTTGCTTGAAGTTTGATGACAAAAATTGTATGTGTTGCTACCGTTACGAAAAAGTGTTACATATTTGATGCCAATTATACCTGATTTATTATCATCATCTTGTAGCGTTGCAGCTCCGGTTGAGCTTTATCCTAATAAGTTATTCTTCTCCACTGTTCTGCTCTATCTTCAGCTTTTTGTTGCCAGTTCCTTATACCCAATATTTTTAAGTCGTCTTCCACACTGGCCCTCAATCTCATTCGCGGTCGTCCTTGCTGCTTGTCGAATCTGCCACCATAGTTTAGCATTACGTTTTGCGACCTGCTGTTATCCATGCGAGTTACGTATTTCGACCAGCTTCAACGCTGCACTTTTATGTAAAATGTGGACTAAGCATAATGCTCGATGTTAGTTGTGAGTCACTTCTTAACGTCAAGTTTTTTGCCCCACTTAATTTGAGATTTATTTGTTTTAGTGTTTGATAAATTCAACAATGCAAAAGTACACAATTGAGAAATGGGCATTCAAATCAAAATGCATTTCTTGATTTTTTTTGGTCAGCATATTCGACGGAATGTGTGCACAATAGGAAGAATTGAGCCCAAATTTTGAGCAAACGGGGTCTCAAGGATATATGAAAACACCTGTGTATGATAAAGTGGCAGAAGAGCCCTCAATATCGACTCACGAACTTCACTGATGCAAGTTTTGAATAAAGATTTGAATTTACACGCCTACAAGTTTCAATTGACTTAAGAGCTAAAGCGTGCTGACCATTTATAGCGTTTTCAATACGCCGAATGGTTGGCCAAACAGACATAAGTGAATGATGGCTTTACGATTATTAACGACACTGAACCTTAATTATGTCTCATAGTAGTTGGTAATATGGACCATCGGATAGATGGATGCCACCGAAGCCGTGGTGAGGATTTAGCCGACATTTTATTTCTCACATAATCCTATTAAGTCAAAAGCGTTAATTATTAAAAAGAGGTTATTGAAACTTGATTTTAATCCTATATTGTCCTTAAACAACCAGTCCATTTTAACAACACTCTCACCTGGTCTAACCACGTTAATTTTGTATGTGGTCGAACGTATTCAATGTTAAGAAATCTCTGGCAAACTCAGTATTGTACTCCAATTAAAATTAGAACTCTCCTTGCTAAATCTTACCTAATACCGATTTTATTGTATGGCTGTGAACTATTTGCCAGTTGTAATAATAAAAGTAAAAGAAAACTAAATGTGACCTTTAATAACATTATTCGGTATATATATGGCCTTAGAAGATCTGATCATATCTCCCCTTACTCAACATTGCTCTATGGCATTAGCTTTGATAATTATTTAAAGGTGCGCATTTTGGTGTTCATGCATAAAATTATATATACACATCAAACGGAGCATCTTTATGAACGTCTAAGTTTTTCAACGCTTCCCAGAGGTAAACGAATTATCGCATTTGCTTATTAAACTCTGATCTCCAAGTATCAATTCTTTATTCATGCCATCAGTCTCTGGAACGGAATTCCCTATTGTTTACAGACCATTAGTAACGCACGACAATTCAGGAAATATATTTTTTGTCATTTTTCACGTTGAATTTATATTTTTGCATGCTTTATATTCTTTATATTGATTTTTGCTAAGATTGTCATATAAAACTAAATTAAAATTAATCCTATTTTCATTTTTTAATTACTTAATAATATATAATACAGTTTTGTTATGTGATTCATTGTATTTATGTAAGCTCAGTTCCATACTGCAATATAAGACTTAAGTCTTGTGTATGGGACATCGAAAAGAAAAGTAAATAAATAAAATAAAATCCTTGTATAGTAATGAAAAATATTAAAATAAAGCTTTGTTCACAATCAGAGCAACAATTTCCTATTTCTTCCCAAAGTATTTCATATAATTTCCTTTCATTTTATGTATATACAAAAATGTAACTAAAGTTTTTTTTTTAAAAAAGTTGAGTCAACTAGAACTTCAGCAATAATTTGTATGAAATTTTATTTAGATTTGAATGAAAATTTTAACAAAATGTTCCAACAAATAAAATTAAATAGGTTAATATATGTTAATGTTTCTACAACTTTTCTACTTTTTTTTACTTACTTTACAAATATTTTTCTTAAGTCCATAAACTACTATTATCATCACTAGCTTTTTAAAGTATTAAATTTCCTTCATTATCATAAAAATGTTTTTTAAAAAAAACTACCAAAAACACTATTCGAAATTATCACTTAATTATATAAATCAAAATTTATAACATAATTTTATAAAAAGTAAAAAGATATCTGAAGCAAAAATTAAAGCCAAACACGAAATTTTCAAATTAGATCAACTTCTTTGAAACCTTCGTTACACTATAAAAACCAAAAGAGAAATAAATGTTATACAAAAAGCAAAATATCACACTTTGTTTTCTACAAACTACTAATTAGATAAAATTTCCGCTTTTCGTATAAATAGGTAAAAACTTAAAAAAAAAACATACAAACAACTGTTTTAGTAGTATTAAACAAAAAGAAAGATAAAGCAAATTCATCGGATAATTACACTCATCTTTCACTAAAAAAAATCTCTTAAGCAAAAACAATCTTAAATAATTATAATGATAAAAACTATTTACAACATTGTAAACTGAAATGTGTAGAATCAACAAAAGCCAAGAAGTTCAAACTCTAGACAAAATAGTTTACGGGAATAAATAATGGAAAGAGATGTATCTACACACACCCTGACTAACAAACATATTTTCAAGCAACAAATATGACTGATTGTTTACTGGTTTATTTGAAAAATGACTTTTTCTGTTGTTTCTCCAGTTGCTGCTAAGAACAGGGCAAAATATGATACCAGCGTTACCCCAAAAAAAAATAGCGTCGGCATTTGTTCTAAGGTCTTTACACAAAGCAACACACACACACACACACACAAGGTAATTCATGAGAGTAATAAATACTTAAAATTATACACACTCACGCACACACATTCACTATTAAAACGTTGGACCACAAAATTGCTTTGTGTGTTTGCAACTAAGATGATGTCTAAAATATGCGTTACATACATACATTTTACCTACTGACTATTTCGCTTAAGGGTCAAAAAATAACTCTATATAAAAACACTTTTTCATATCCACATACACGGCCAGTGCTTGACTGTGTTGAGTTAAAAAAAATATTAATAATAATTTTATAATACACTTTAGTTTAGTTAATGGCGGCAGATAATATATTAAAACAGTTAGAGGTGTTAAAATTTCAATGTGTTTTTTTTTAAGCTGAAATAAAGTTTAAAGATAGAAATTCGTGCCTTCAATCTTTGAACTTAAAATTCTCTAGTTTTTCAATTTCAACAAAAGAGAACAAAGAAAAGACGGCAATCAAAATATAAAGAACTTTAGTTTAAAATTTAAGGACAAGTAATAGATTTAAATTAATAAACTTTTTTAAGAGACAAAACCTTAAAAGTTTAAATAATTAAAAGCAAAGACTTAAGACACATGTATGACGTCTTTTAAACGGGTTGTCAAAAAAGAAAATTTTTCGAAAATGGAATTAAGTTTGTCAATGGAATCAAGCATTGTTTATGACAAGAAAAAAAAACGAAAATTGAATAAAGATAACAATTAATTTGTTTTTAGGGAAATAATGAGAAAACAGTAATTTGTCATGGAAAAAAGATTCATTGTTTTTACAAATATTTCTTTTTTTTTTATTCTCGAAAATAAAGAATGCTGAATGCAATTAAAGCTGTGCTCATAGTAGCTTTTAATTCCTCTTAAAATTATTTCATAATCCCAAAATAAAGGGTGTTTTGTTAAGCCCGTCGTTAGTTGTAAACTGCACGTAGAGAAAAAACATGTTTAAATATGGTCACCTCCAACCAAGCAATTTTTAAAGAAAATTTTAAACATATTTTGGTTAATATAACCATATAATTTTCAGCGAAAACCACACAACCATACTATGGTTGCCTCTAAAAATGGTATGGTTAAATGTGATAATAATTTATTTTTAAATTTACAAAAGTATTTTACAGGGGTGTGCTGGAAATCGCAAACGTAAAACGCAAGAATTTTAAAAGTCGTTTTTAAATAAGATTTCTGTAATAAAAGAATTTTATTACAAATATTAAACAAATATTTCCCTATAAAACAGGGTTTTAAACCAAAAATTATAAGAATTAGGTTTAAAGTTTATTTAAAACAACTTCCAAATTCTTGCGTTTTGCGTTTGCGATTTCCAGCACACCCCTGTTACTCTTTTTCAAGGGCCAATATACTATTGTTGAGAACCAACCATGCTATTGTAAGTGCTTTGCAAATTTTAGTTTTTTTGATTAGTATTATTGATCATAACATGTTTGGAGGCAACAATGATATGATTGGGACTTCTTGATGGAGGCCTTATTTAACCATAATATGGTTACCGTTGACAATAATATGGTTATATTAAACATACTATGCATAACATTTTCTTTTAAAATAGTTTGGTCGGAGATGCCCTCACTTTTTGATAATAAAACGCTACCAAATTAACTTTCAAAATTAGTCATCGATTTTGGCAATTTACAGACGAGGTTTTATTCTAAAGTCTATTCAGAAATTTAGCTTATCTTTGGCTTAACGGTCTTATTAATAAGCGAAATTGCATCACAAGAAGAGATACTACAACCTCAAATATCGTTACCGTACAAAATAATCGGAGGGCGTTGTTTTAAGGCAACAACAGATGGCAGCCTAGGACCTGCTATGGAATACCAATCATCTGCTTAGCAGGAACATTAACAAGAAGGAAAAAAAAGAGGGTAAAATAACAATTGATTGGATCAAATGGCAACGACATTTGCACACGGCATGACCCAGTTGAATATATGTTCACTCAAAAGAAAAATCAATCCTTTCGTACTCAAATCAATAGTATAGTGATAGCAATAGTACGGTGATAACGGATTTTCTTGAATCAACTACAGAAAGATTGATTCAAGTACAGATTTTCAATCGTAAAATTCTTAAATTATCCATCTTCATACCCGATTTCGTACTTGAAAAAATCCGAATATGAGATTGATTTTTGTAAAAATAAACTCGAATCAATCTTGATAAAAATATTAACTGAATGAGAAGCAAGAGTTTAAATTTAATTTTTAACCCTTCATGATACACATGAGTCTGGCCAGACCTTTTTCCAATGTGTATAGGAAATCATGACATGCTTAATTTAATTTTTTTAATTTAATTTTTTTTTTACTTGATTTAAGAATTTTATACTAATTTCAAGAAATCCCTGGATTCATATTCGAAAATAATCCAATTTGAGATTGTTTTGAGTAATTTTTAAGTGTTATCCATACTTAAATTTTGAGTACCACTCCTACTTCAAGTAATCATAACAAACTTGATTTATCCCGAGTGTTTTCTTTCTATCTACGAACTACATGGGGACGCACGATAATCCAGGAACAGCTAGGTTCCATGGGCATCCATCGAGAGACAGCTCACTTGGGTCCTTTACTGATCTGTCCAATACTTTGCAGGAACAATAGTCGACGAGCGGGTACTGATAAAAGACAAAAAAACAGAAAACAATAAGTTCCTAGATCATACCGCAACAACCTTTACACATTGAAAACAGGAACACACATGGCACAATGGAATGAACGCGTGATAAGCCCGGAACATCAGCAGCAGAATCTTTTTAGCTAACCCAATCCTTTAGACAAGCCGAATTGCTCAGCGGGGTGGATTGGATAAGGCTTTGAGATTGAAGGTTGTACGAGAACGAAAAAATTATTGTTTTATGTTTGAAAATATCAAACAGTATCGATCTACGTGCATTACGGCGGCCACAATAATTAAAAAATTGGAATTAAAAAAAAATATACTTTGATATAAATATCATCGTATATATATACTAAGAATATCGCTGGCTTAACATGTAAAGGCTCTAAGTCCACTTTTTTAAGAAATTGAGATTTTAATGCAGTAATGTGCAATAAGTAAAAATACATTGTTTACAAAGAAAAAATTACAGTTATCTCATTTTTTTGTTGTTGTTTTGTAATGATGAGCAAAAGCGCTAAGTCCAATTTATCACAAGAAAAAGCTCTAAGTCCCAATTAAAAGTACAGTTTAACCATTTCTCTCAAATTGTTCCATCACATGTATTTTGATTGTTTTTTGTCTCTCCTATAAAATTTTCAAATATGGATTTAGAGCCTTTACATGTTAAGCCAGCGATATATCTTCCACAAAAAAAAATCAAACAAAAACAAACAAAAAAAATAAGTTGATTTTGAAGAATGGACCTGTCATAGCGCCTTCAAGGTCATATGATTTGACACCTCTACCTTGTTTTTCTTAAATGGCTACGTTTTACCCGGCAATAATTCATGCTTTAAAGGCTAAAGCTGTTTATGGTATTTGTGAGAAACGGCACAAGTGCTAGAAAAAGTGGACGTCCAGTAGGCGCTTTGTCAAGGACAGTCGAGGTGTCCATATGCCCAACATTATTATACCCTTCACCACAGGTGGTGGAAAAGGGTGTATAAAAGTTTGTCATTCCGTTTGAATTTCCAGAACATGAAATGGGTCTTCGAAGACCTAGATATGATGGGGACTTGGTAGTTAAATATTTATGTCACATAAAGTCCTACATAAAATGCTGAGATATGAGCTAAAAGCCACGACTGCCTCTAATTTTACCACAAAACCTCTTGTTGCTGTTGTTTTTTTTTTATTGGATTTTTTTTATATATCTGGAGATCAAAGGATTCAAAGTTTCCAAATTAGGTACAAGCATCTCGGTTATGAAAACACGATATCGGACTAAATGTGGGCGGGATTGTACAAGTGGGCGTGGTAAAAAGTCGAATTATTTATATTTAAAGAACGGTTTTTATATAACTTTCTGTTGCTTTCGGGCAACGGTAAGGGGTATATAACATTCAGCATCTTGATCTTTGGAACAAAAAAAAACACTTTTGACAAAACTAAAATTTTTTGTGTTATTTTTTACAATTTCATGATCAATCGAGTTAAAAAAAACACTCTATATATTGAGGGAAATGCTTGATTTAATGTTCTGAGCCAACGAGAGTTTCAAAATAATTTCAAGCTTTTTTTAAAAAGGTAATTTTACTCCATCATCGTGTCAGTTCGCAGAGTAATTTCATTAAATTTTTTTTAACCCTCCGTCTTACACATGTTTTTATTTTCACATTCGTAACGCATGAGTCTAGCCAGACCCAACAATTTTTTGAATAAATAAAACCAATTTTTTTTAACTAAATGTTATATTATACACATTTATATGTAATTTAAAAACATATTTTTATATTTTATTTAAATTTTAAATGTGTATAATATGACATTTAGTTTAAAAAAAAATGGTTTTATTTATTCAAAAGTTTGTTGGGTCTGGCTAGACTCATGCGTTACGAATGTGAAATTAAAAAACATGTGAAATAAATAATAGATAATTTAACAAAAAATTAATTAAAAACAGCAAGAAAGAAAGTTAAAAATACGGCATCTTCTATACAAAATATATATGGGTCTGGCCAGACCACATGTGTTACGAATGTGATGTGTGCAGTAAAATATTAGAATAAGTTTCCTTATATATCCTTTCCAGGTTATATTTTTCAAATTTTTATAGTAAACTAAATTTTAGAAGGGTACCTGAAATTTCAAGTCCTTACCTGTGTTTTAAATATACTAAAATAACATTTAAAATCGAAAAAGGTCTGGCCAGACTCATGAGTAAGACGAAGGGTTAAACTTGTTGACAATGAAAGGTATAACCCCTACTAGAATGGTCAGTCAAATCCTGATTTATTAGCTTTAAATAAAGTAAAAAAAGAGAGAAGTTGTATTCATTGGGATTGCAAACGATATAAAATTATATTTGTTTGTTTAGAAATTACTTGTGACTATTTTTCATAGCATTAGTGTAGCATTAACCTTTAGTTTAAAATTTTTCTCAAAAAGTATTTGGATAACAATACGTGTAGTTTAGTAATAACGTGAACCGTTTTATAAGTGATGAAAAATTAGAAAACTAATAAAGGGCGTTTAAGTTTATTATGAATATTTCAAATTAATTCTTGGAATGAAATTATTTAAAATTAGAATTCTTCTACTCCAAGGTTATCTAATCAAAAGACTTAAGAGATAAGCCTTTATTCAACTGACTGCTTTTCAATTTCAAAAAAGTATTGAAATCATTATGTGTAATTGTGATGAAAAATATATTCAAATATTCGCAATATTTCGACAAATTATCAAAGTAATTTTTGGGATTATATTAGTGTTGCCACTTTGTGAGTTATAACCCGAATGTGGGGGGTAGAACGTGGGTAATTTCTCTTAGGTGTAATTTAGGCGTAGTTTAAAATTCTTACTTCAGATACCCAATACAACAGATGGAAGAAATGTTTCCAATATTCCAACATATAATTAGTTTTATTTTTATCTGACAACTTTCAAATGCTTTATTTTGAAGAATATTTAACGCCCTTAACAGTTGTAAAACTGATTTACGAAAGGGACAGTTGTATAAAAACCCGCAGGCGTTTTGTTTACTAAATAAGGTATAAAGTGAATTTTTAAGACCACGACACTTAAAATGGTAGACAACACAAAAAGATTAACTTTAATCACAGATTAAAACTGATTTCAAGCAAATAGGCAGGCACCACACCTATTCTTGACGAAATGCATTGTAAGACGTCCAAGTTTGATTCTCTTTTCCGAGCATTTCTGGCTGCATGTCACATATTAAATGAACAATGTTGACCTGCAAGACATCAATTGTTCCTGGTTTATCAGCACAAGGCAGTGAATTCACAGCCCTACCGAAAACAACCAAAAGGTTTCACATCACACTGCCTTGAAGTCTAATTGACAGCATATTTTCTCTAAATCAACACATCGCCTTCCTTTTAAAAAAAAAAGTTACGACTTTCAAATTATAAAATAAGCATAAATGCCTATAATGCCTAAAAATTTGGTTGTTTATGCATGATTCTATTCATGATGATGGGCCTGAGCAAAAAGTAAGAGCAGAATGACAGCTAACATATCGGACTTAAAAAACAACCATTACAAAGAAATGGTAATGAGCATATTTAACCTCCTCTAGAAATATGCAACCAAATGTGGAAGTTAAACTCATTATTTTAAGAGTTTTATTTTATGTTTTATTAATAGTTTTAATATCTTTAATTATATTTTTGTTAATTTATTTTAAGTAACAGTATTAATCTTAACAGTTTGACTAATATTAATATTCTTTCAATCCGTTTTTTGTGTTTTGCTTCTTTGTTAATGTATTTTTATTAATTAAAACTTAAATTTTATATCAGGTATAATTTCATTCCAATCGGGTAATATTGCTTCATCTGAAGTGTTATTTTGAATTTTGCTGCTGGTAACACTGGAATATATAATTTTTAATAAAAAAGTCAATATCAAGGCGAATTCATGTAAACGGTGGTGTCGATTCTACAACAAGTAACAACACCAAAATCACAACAATGTATTTTCTTGTTGCTTTCGTTGGCCGGTATGTCAAAACCACAAGTAACTTCTCACATTCCTCTCTCTAATTAAGAAAAAAAAGTAGCACAATTGTGCTTTCAACGCCACCTCAAAAATGAATTCGCCTTGGTCAATATGATGTAATTTTATGAAAATAACATTCATTCTTGAAAGTGATTTAACTGATTATGCGCATACTGTGTATGGATTCGTCCAACTACAATTATAAGGTAGGTCTGTTTTACGTTGCAGTGCTTCTACACATTTAAATTTTGGAAAAGACCTTCTCTTGCTATACAACATGTTTCTAGCAAGTTCAGGATGCTGGCAACAAATTAATCATAAATGTTTATATCGTATAATTTTTTGATGTTAAGTTTGTATCAAATCCTTGTCATAAAATGTTTTGCGATAAATAAATAAATAAATAAATCTCAGCGGTCTAGCAAAATTTGCGAGATTTTTAGAAAATTATAAGCTTTTTATGCAAAACATATTTAGAGTTTTGGCCACCGTTGGCCTTGACCTTTTGCCACCTTTCTTTCAGTAATTGGTTTTGTTTTTGTCAAAAGATCTGGTAATTCAATAAGAGCGTTAAATGGGTGAGCAGAAATCTTAATGCATTTCGTGCACTTCATGATTTTTTTAGTCTGCATAATCGACAGATATATTGACATTTGGGAGAATTGTGCACAAATTTCAGCAAACTGGATCCGTAGGAAATGTGAAAACACTTGTGCATGCTTGCCCAGTTCGTTCTCCGCCATCGAGCCGTGCTTGTTTGAAGATGAGGTCGCCCAATAAGTTTCCGTGAATGATGTTCGCTATCACGAGCTGATAACGGGCTCCTTGTGGCCAGGAAATTGGGATATGGACCTGGACGATGTGTGGTTTTAACAGGATGGTTCCACTTGCCACACAGCCAACGAAAAAATAGCTCTTTTGCGCGACAAATTCAATGTCATCTCACGTTGTGGACTGTCAAGATCCTGTAATTTAATACCGTTGTACTTCTTTCTTTGGGCATATTTCAAAGAAAAAGTGTATGTCGATAAGCCAAGAACAATTCAAAAGCTAAAGAATGAGATAATTCGGTATATTGACACCATTGAAACTAAATTATATCTAAAAGTCAATGAAAATATGGACCATCGCATAGAGATTTACCGACGCCGTGGCGAGCATTTGGGCGATATTTTGTTTGACACATAATTGTCATTAATCCTTTTATAATACAATTTCATAAGAATCGGTTGAACCGTTTCGGAGGACTTTTAACACAAACATCGTGACACGAGAATTTTATATACATATGTACATACACATAATGTATGTATGTTGATTTGACATCAGCTTTAAAACATGTGCACAAAGAGCCCAATGGAAGAGAAAATCTTTTCTGCTGTTTGTTCTTAAGATTCCTCGAACTATTAAAGTTTTATTTCCAAAATTTTTTATTTTTTATTTTAATCCGAGTTACAAATAGAATTACAAATTAAATTCTAACCTAATTAACCGAGCAATAGTAACGTAGACCTTCAGCCTGTTGTAGCGAAACAGACCAGAGTCTCTGGTCGTTTTCTCATTACGCGATTATCTTTTTTGCCAACGAAAAACTGCACATTAAAGAAATTTGGTTTTCTCAAAGTCTCATTTGCTTCTATTCTGTCGCGAAGCTAACAAGCACTCATCTGCCACTAATTTATTTTTCTTTTATTAACCGCACAGATAAATTCAATCAGCTGACTCCCAATTTGTACATGTATTTTGAGAGGTGTTGCCAACTGAAAACAGTGTTTTTGTCGGTATATAGAGAAACCCAAAATCGTTAACGCACAGTTTATGGGTCTTATAAATTTATGTTGACATTAAGTAACAGACAGTTTTTCGATACATTGAAAAAATGTCCATAAGCATTTTAATATCTTAATTTATGACGATTTAATATGTAATGGACTTTAATAAAAACGGAAATACGTCAAGTTGTCATTTAAAATAAAGCAAATAAAAAAATTGTTTTCGTTAAATAAAAGCAACACAACTAAAGCATGCTACCTAAAAGGTTCCTGGAAAGCAATTTAAAATAAATTTAAAACAATTTTAGTAAAGTTAAATGCTTTAAACAAAGTATGCACAACAAAAAAAAAAAAAAAACAAAAGACTTAAGAAACAAACTTTTTGCAATTTCTGTTTTTGCTTTATTTATTGTAACTCAAACTCATTAAATTATTATAGAATATTTCCAACAAAAATTATCATTAATTATACAATCTACACAATATTTTTTTTGTTCGTGTATAGAGGAAGCAGCAAAAAAAAAGAAGGAGAAGAAGTTTATTTTTCATCTTCATTTATTATTGCTAAAAGATTAACGCATCATAATTGCCATATCTAACATATACGAGTATCATTAAAATTAACATTACTGCCGTAGAAATGAGAACACAGAGCCCACCTGAAATTGCCACTTGAACATGCAATCCAAGGCATTAAAAAAGATAGATCAACAAACTTAAATTTCATATCTTATCAATATGAAAATACAAAAAACTTTAAAAACACATGGCACAAACAACAAAATAAACAAACATACCAAATACAAACCGACAGAAGAACGGAGCGAACAGACGTAGAGCAAAGATGGACAGACAGACGAATTTACGAACAAACAGAATATTGCGGTATGCCAAGAACAACAACAACAACAACAAAATAAACTTTACAATAATAATGAAATTATAGAACTAAAAAAACTGCAACTACGAACAAATAAATGTGTAATACAAAATTGCCTGAATTGTAAAGTGGAATGAGTGAGTGAGTACGGGGTTCTACAATTCAGTGCTGTCCGTTGGTACATTCTTCTCAAATTTATCTGCATTGAACACAAAAACGGAAACCATATGCACTTGCTAGCAATGAAGCATGGCAAATAATAAAAATAATACAAAACAAAAAATACTATTCATACACATTTTTATTTTTGTGTTCAATTTCTATCTATTTGAGTTGGCAAAAAATTAAAAAAAAAAGAAGAAAAAACTACAAAAACCAGTATTACAAAAAAACTTAATATGTATATAAAAATACTGTATAGTAGACAGACAGACAGACAGACGGACGAACGGCAGGACAGACAAATGTAACGTCATCTATACAATTCGTACTGCTGGAAAACAGAGCCTACATGCATTTAAACATGGCCATATAAAAATAAAATACATTTTGTAGTTTAAACCATGTTTTTCGAGCGCAACCTCGCCGTTGTAACAATTTGATGTTGCACAAGTATGAACTGTGATCAGCGGAAGCTGGCAAGAAGGACGAGGCAAGAAAATATGGCTTAAAAACATGAGGTGTTAAATCAAAAATATGAAAAACACTCACATTAGATTGGTTTGTTTTTTTTTTTTTTTTTTTTTTTTTGTTAATGTAAATGAAAAAGTTTTGCATTTGTAAGGCCAGCGCAGAAGAAGAGTATTCGAAAAATATTTAAATGAAAAACTAAGTGGACGATTTTTTCATACTTATTTAGTAGATGGGTGAAAAAGCCTTTTTACAGATGCGGTGTTGGTACGAAAATTAAAATATTTAACCAAACTCTTTCTAAAAAACAATACAAAAGCTTTTTTGCATAAGCTGTATGCTTTGAAAACAGTGGTTGCTGGTTCGATTACCGCCAGAGACTCTGGTTTCTGGTTCCTGCAGGCAAGCGTAGAGCTTCGCCAGATTAGTTTAGGAAGTTAAAACCAAATTAAATAAAATTAACAGCACAATTTGCAAATACGGAGGCGTCCGTGCCGATACCACCGTTAGAATCCACAAAGCCCGGACCGCATTCCATTCCCTGCACATAATATGGAGAGCGAACAATACAACCACCACCACAAAGCAGAAGATCTTTAACAGTAGTGTCAAATCGGTACTGCTGTGTCGCTGCAGCACACAATCTACACAATCAACACGCAGGAAATTGCAATTTTCTGAATTTTCTGGCCGAACTGGTTTACCAATGAACATGAGATTTTGATAGCTAACTGCATAGCAATTGAATGCAAAATCTGCAGGCGCAAATGGACTTGGATATATAACATCCCAAAAGGGCCACCTGACGCAATCGCAAGGCTCGCACTAAGCTTAAGTCCACATGGATAAGAATTATGAAAAATGAATGTAAATCCCTTAATTTCTCTTGGAACCAAGCAAAGATCGTAGCTAATGATCGAGTAAAGTGGAGAGAATTTGTTGCTACACTTTGCAAATTTCCTTGAAATGTTTGGTAGAAATAACAACGAAGCCATAGCAGATATAAGCGTTTTCTAAAGAATAAAAGCAAATTTGTTTAAAAATAAAAAAAAAGATGTTAACTAAAAATATTTTAAATTAATAAGATTTTGTTTGTCGTTTTTATTCTTGATAAAAACACTGAAATTAATTGTTGGGGGATAAGCTAGTTTCTGTGCGCATTTCACGGGTTTCTTAGGCCAGATCATCTGGAAGCATTCTCCTAAAAAATTTTAGAAAAGCCAAAGATATAAGCAAACAAAACTTCAGAGTGAATGGGAATTGCAAACACTCAAACAGTCTTATTTGCAAGGATATCACAGCCTTCACAAAATACAATAAATTTCAGTGTTTTATCAGGAATAAAATTAAAAATTTTGGATTCCCAAAAATTACTTTGATAATAAAAATATTTTATATTAATTTTTTGTAAGCCCAGTAAATAAGGCGTTTGCCTACATTATTTGCATGAAAAAGCTTAATTCCCATATAAATTTTTATTGAAAACTTATTTTTTATTATTTATTTTATCAAAATGCTTTTTTATGTATTTTAAAAAATTGTTTGCAAATTATTTTTATTGAAAGATTTTTTCGAAAAACTTAAAAATACTTTTTTCATTCACAAAGATTTAAGAGCTTTCCAAAAATACCTTCTAGTATTTCTTCAAGAACTTTTTATTTATTCATATTACTTGAGGTACTTTTGTGTAGCCGCTTTTTGCTTTAGATTTTAGTAAATAAACAAGCTTTTATTTTCAGATGTTTCCTTTCTTTAATAAACTTTATTTTTAAATATTTTAAGAACATTTTTTAAGTCTAAGCCAAATTAAATAAAACTTTTAAGAGTGTCAAGACAGTGTAGAGCACATTTCTAATTTTTGAATTAAATTTTTACAAATTTTGTTTTTGTGTTTTATAATAAACTTTTGGGGAAATAAAATTTTCCCAAACACGTTTTGTACATGAGAGGGATAAAAAGCTTCCCAGCGGTAAATATTGAAAGAACCGCAAGAAGCTGGCATGTTCGAAGGCATATAAAGTCCTTTCTAAAAAATTCGCTTCGTTCTATATCCTGCCTTCAGAATAATACCTTCTAGAAAGTAGATATTTATTTTTTAAAGACCTTCTAAGATATTCAGTACACATTCTATACTCCCCTCTTTAAGAAGAGAGAAAGGAAGTTGTTAATTTTTGTTATTTTTTATCGAATTTATTATTAAAAGAAGTGTGAAAGCGCTTGCTTCCAATCACATTTTGTGTAAAGAATAAATAAGTATGAAATGCGACTAGAAGGGCTCATGTCTGCTTAATAAGGCCATCTTTTAGGCCTCTTTACTAATTCTAGTTACTGATGGGTTGTTTTAATAATAACTTTTTAAACGAAAAGTTAGCTTTTATAAAAGTTTTTTTAAAAAAGACTTTTTATCTGAAATTACTTTAGAAAAAATTATTTTCATGCATCTGTTCTAGAAGAATGATAAGGTTTATACAGAATTTCTTGGAAAGATTTTCAAAACCTCTTTAAAGTTACCAACAACCAGTTTGAAAATTCTATACCAAATTATTATTAAAGATTTCCTTTAAAGAGAAGCTTTGTCTGACGTTTATATTTTTGATGGTACATAAAAAAATTATCTTCCAGGAGCTTAAAATATTTTAACGATACAAAAATAAATTTGGCTTTGAAAACCTTTGCAATTTATTTATTAACGTACAGCATTAAAAAAAACAACGCTTGTCTAATATATATTTTTAGAAATAGAACTGTGATATTGAATAACATGAGCAACTGCACTATGGCCTTATTTCATAGTGGGCCACAAGTGTAAATTCTCAACACCGTGGTGGGTTATGTGTTTATGCATTTACCAAGCGCCCCGCGTATGCGAGAATCATATTTCATACAAGTTGCAAGTTGAGAGTTTGGCCGGCCAAATCATGCCTTCCCTCTTATTAAGGACTTGGAGCTATCTAGCCTAAACTGCTTATCTGATTCAATGCAGCTTCCGCACTGAAAGTAACAGAACTTTAGGATGATTTAAGCATCGCAGCAGGTGCCCAACTCTCATGGGCTCCCCTACGATTAATAACACCCCATATTTACCCGTGGTATGGGTAAATATCGTGCTCTCCCAAAGTATTCCTTAAAAGATGGATAAGACCATCTTCCATCTTAAAAGCATACTAAAGAAAACCTCACCAAAAGTCAGACGGGTTAGCTGGGTCGGGGGCTACTGACTTCTGTAAACTTCGGTTTCCTTGGAATTATTAGAACCCAAAGAGCCCTGTATGCATATCGCTTTTCGCCACAGCATAGATCTTCAATGTCCGGGGAAGGAGTATTGACGCTACAGTTAATTTTTTCCATAGAAGTACGACCATAAAGCATAAAAGATACATAAATCTACCGATACCTCTCGACGGCTTCTCTATGTGTGCGTCAACTGTTGCCAGTTATAAATTGATTGGTCAAATTTGAAGCCTTACGGATGCCAGAATTAACCACAACCTAATTTGGCCCGGAGGATGTAACACCAAAAGGTGAAATATCGTGTAGATGATCCCAATAACCCCAATGGTGGGGGGACGAAAGAAATACAATAGGAAGGCGATATACAATACAAGGAATGAGTTAAAAATATGTTAAAAATTTGTATCTAAATTTGTGCCGGCATTATTGAACTAAGATAAATCCAAGCAATCGTTGCAGGCATTCCGTTATTATGTGGTTGAATGAGTAGATGAACATTGCTGCAGTCACGGAAGGATTCATCGGCTGATCCTCATTTTTTTAGTGTAGCTTCACATCTGCCGTGGTTTTTCGGATATCATTAGGTCTAACCCAAAATAGCGTATGTAGATCACATTCAGCTGGAATGCCTGTAAATACATGAAATTGGAACAAGTCTTTACGGGAGGAAAGGTTTCTTTCGTCTTGTCAGGTATTATATGCATTATAATCTGAAATTTTCACGACCATTTCCATCATAAACGGAGACTTTCTGGATATAAGGAAATTGGAGATGGCTGTTTGTACAAAGTCGGGACTTAGAGGCTATGATAGTATTTTATCTTTTTATATTCGCAGCGAAGAGTATTCTGACGTCAAAGTTTTTGGTAGGGACACCTTGATGTTAACTACATTGGACATTTATTTTCGAGACATTTTTACTGTAAAACCTGACAGGCGCACAGTTTTCAGCAGTTGAGTATACCAAATCAGGAGAAACAAAACTGATGAGTACTCCCTGAGGCTTCCCATGTTGTCGATGCAAGTTTCTGTAAAATGTTATTTTGGGATCTAATTTTAGCGGCAGAATTAGAATTGGGTCAAAATCGCCTAATGAAAGTTCATTACTGAAATTGGTTTCTGCTGTCGTATAGCAATCGCTATGTCGTCAGCATTAGCAAGCTTAATGGATGTTGTTAATAAAGCGTTTTTGAAAATAATTCCTTTGTTTTGATTAACCCTTCGTTTCCACATGCAATTAATTTCTTGCAAGTAGTGTATACGTATTATCAACGTAAAATCGAAGAAACAGCCGATTGGCTAAAAGTACAAAAATTGTGTAAATGTTAGTGAAAAAGTGTGAGTGTATTGAGATTATCGAACTTGCACTTGCAGGTGGAAACGGATGGTAAAACTTTTCTATAAAAATGTTGTGCCTATTTCACCAATTCTATTTAAATATCAATTAATGTTTAAAATTAGTTTTTAAAGTCAAATAAAAATTAAATTATATGAAAAATCATATTTAAATTTGAATTGATAATCAAATAGAATTGATAAAATAGGCCCTTAATAATAGTTTGTGAAAACGGGGGTTAAAATATTTTTATATTTTTTTCTAAAAAAAATTAGACTTCAAGCTTGTTGACATAAACACTAAAAATTTTTATAGACTAAAGGAAAAAATAAACCAAACATATGGCTTGGCAAACTTGTCAAAATTGTACGACGATTGCACAAATTTTTATGGTTTAAATTGGTATGTTTGAGGCTTGGATAAGCATTTGATTAACTTTTGTGGAAATAATAAAAAAAAAATAGTATTTGGCAGACATGTTGGACATTTATCAAACTTTTTGTGGTATTTAGTGCTAAATTCAATAACTTCAGTGAAAGCTTTTCACAGTGAAGTATTAGAAGAAGAAGCATTTTAATCATTTTCAGCTGTAGTTCTTTACGCAGCAAAAAATAAAATTATTTAATCACTCTTTTCTCTAAGTTTGTTTTTTGATATTTCTGTGGTTTTCACGAATAATCGCGTAAGTCGGTTTTGACCGAAATTGAGATAATGCTTTAAAGTGCTACATTTTGCATTAGGTTTTTATAAGTATTAAGCTTTTTAGAATATAATGAAGTATTATTAATTTTTTTTGCTAAAAACAACTTAAGTTAACTGTTTAATAAAATATTTTGCTATTATAACGATTTATGTCGACATACATCTCCAAAAATTGTAAAATTGCTGAATATGTTTCCAAATAAAAAGCATATGTGATGTTATGTTGTTATTCGTGCAAAAAATATGAAAGTATTTTTTGAAAATTTTTCTATTAATAACAACTTATATGTACATGTGCGTTTATTGTTGACTTCTTTAGTTGCAACAACAGCAGATGAGCGGTTGTTTGTAATTTTAAGTCACTGCATACGTTGTGCTATAAGTATCAAAAACTCTGAATATGTCGCCAACTTGTGTGCTAAAAATATCAACGTAAGTCGTCATGTGTGATTAAAATGTTAACAACTATTTTCACAAAAAAGAACTTATGTGGAGATATGATGTTATATTGCACACACTTAATGAGTCAATCAAACATATGCATTTTTAATCCTTTTACAGATTGTGATCCTGTGAGGATTTTTCATGAAAACTATGTATAATACGTAGAAAGTCACTGTTAGAGGATAGTAAAGAAAAAATATTAAAAAAGCATCTATAAAAGCCGCAATTGAAAAAAAATAATTGTTTTTGCTCTCCTGAAAAGTTTGGTTTTATAACTTACGCGATTATTCGTGAAAACCACAGATGTCTCTTCCGCTTTAAACCAATAACGAGCATAATATTCGCACCACTATCGTCATCTGCATTCTCTTAAAACAAAACATAAATGAAAAAATATTGTTTGTACGAAAAATGTTCGTGTTATTTATTGGCTAACAGAGACAATAACGAAGTGTCTGTTTGCCAAGCCATTTGAATGGTTTATTTTGCCCTTTAAAGCATTTTAAGTAAATTCGAAAATTACGCGTACTGTAGTAAATTATTTTAAATTCAACTGTTTTCTATGAAGCTTTCAAGATACCTAAGCTTTTTATATAAAGCTTTTTTTACAAATATTTCTATTAGAAGTTAAAAAAATGTTTTATAGATGGTTTTTCTATAAAATTTTTTGTTATAAAAGCTTTAAAAATAAAGACTTAAATAGCTTTTAAAAAAGCTTGCTGCAAATAGCTAACTCAAAACAGGTTTTTAATGTGTCTATTTTCAACTAAGTGTACCTTTTTGATTACTTACTACCATTTTAAAATATTTTGTTACTATTTGCTAAACGCTTTTGTGAATAAATAAAGCATTCATGATGGGTTTTTAAAAATAATTTTCATTATTATTTAATCAACAAAAGAATGTCACTTTCCTCAACACCAACAAAAACAAAAAATTAAAAGGAAAAAAACGACACACAGAAATGTAAAAATGTGATGATAAAAATTTGAACAGAAATGCATGCAGGCAGTAAGTCAAGCAGACACACATGCACCGCATGTTGCAAAACTCCACAAGGAAAACTACAAAAAAAAAAAAAAAACAAAAATTCTAAAAAGAGCAGCTCAACGGCAAAAAAATGATGTTCTTAATGTTAATGTTGACTCGCTATTTTTGTTGTTTTGTTGAACGACTACTCAAATGAATCCTCCGGAATAAATAACAACAATACGTCAAAACGGACTTGAAGGAGCAACAAGACAAGAAAAGATGGGAAAGACATAAAAAAAAATAAATGAAATAAAGACAAGAATTAAAACTAAAGCAACATCAAGCGAAAAACTTAAATTGACAGCATGATTAAATATTTAGAAATTTAATTTAAATTAAAGAAAAAAAAGACTGAAAAAAATTAAATAATAGAATAGCGACTAGAAAAAAAGAATTCATGAAATAATTATTTTAACCTTTTGTTGGTTTCGAATTGAAATATTTCCTTTTTTTTGCAATTGCATGCCTTATTTTACTATAAACACTTTATAAGAGTAAATAAATGATATGACAGGTTTTTTTTCTAGGCATTTTTTTTTTTGTAGATTTATTAGTTTGAAAGAATGTGGCTCTGGGAAAAAAGTGGTAGATCCAGCATTTCTTTGATTATTGCGTTAGATATCTATTAGTTTTTTTTTTTAATTTTCATTTAAGACGGTGCCATCAGTCATCGCAATATTGTTGACTAGCCAGCCAACTAAATGAACAATCAACTATCCAACCATGTCATTGAGAAGTGTCAAAAATGTTGCCTTGATATGTGGTGTCACAAGTTAAATAATAAAAAATAAAAATTTCTTTTATTACAAATATTCGTTTGGTGAAATAGTTTTTGTTCCCAACAAACTTTTCTTTGCTGCAGTTTTGTTCGAATTGTTGTAATTATAAGTTCATCAGAAAAAATCAGAAAAGTAGGCTTTAATAGATCAGGAGTTATTAATGGAATCCTGATAATAAAAACGAATACTCAACGGTAAATAAATTGTTTAAATAGAAAAATGATTGAAAGGAGAAAAAAAGTAATTAAGTATTTTTCTCTGAGGCTGAAGTTTTTGGTTTTGAATAGTGACAAATATTTCTTGTATGCCTTAAATCGTTGAGAGGAATTCATCATAAAAAGAAAATAATTTCAATTTAAGCGGTGATTAAATAAGTTAAAGTTTTAGTTCGACTGCACATTGTTGCAAAAGTATTTGTATTCATTAATTCCTTAGTTTTTTTTTATTTTATTAAAATTGTGTTTAAAAGGCTTTTAAGTCATTTTATTAGACTTTTTCAATTCTCTAAAATTCTCTAAAATTACACCACGGTAACAGCAATTTAAAAGTTATGGCGTTCCTAAAGGTTTTTTTCAAAAGCTTTTCTAACAATTTCACTTCAACTTCCTTTAAAGTTTTTATCAAACGCTTTTCTTAAAATTCTTATCAATAGTAGGACCTTTTCTTAAAAAAATTCTTAAAGCTTTTCGAAAGAACTTTTTAAAATATTGTTAAATAGCATTGATAAAAAGCTTTTTTAAGCTTTGAAAATTATGGCATTCCTTGATGTTTTTATCAAATGCTTTTCTTAACAATTTTTCTTTAAGTACTCTTAAAGTTTTAATAAGAGGATTTTTAAAAAGTTCTAATGGTTAATAAGAGCTTTTCTTAAAACAGTTCTTAAAGCTTTTCGAAAGTGTTTTTTTTAAATTTTAATTAAATATAATTTCTGAAAATCTAGTTAAACTCTTCCACGAGTTTTTTATAAAACGCGTTTTCTCAAAAAACATCTTTAGTCTTTTCCTCCAATTTCAATTAATAGAATCGGGAAATTTATTTCTCATGGTGAGTAACATTTTATTATAAAAGTTTTTATATTAATTCGAATGTGTATTATAAGCCAAATTACAATTTATAAAGCTTTCATACTTAAATAGTTTTATTTCCTCAATGTTTCCCAGGAATATTATGATAATGCATAGAAAATATTCCTGGGAAATACACAACTTACCATTACTAAAACTTTACTTTAACCTAAAGCGAGCGGTAAAGTAGATTAAGGTTCATCCTACCTGGTAGGCTAAAGTAAAGTTGTAATAATGGAACATTTTTTATACGACCGATAAAATCTTTCCTATTCAAAGCCTAAAACCTAATTTAATGTCCCTTTCCGTCAATAGTTATTTTTATTTAATAAATATTCACCAACTGAGCTCTGCCATCTGAAATTCATTTTACAAACAATCAATGGCAAATACCAATTTAAATTTATCCCTTTCACCAACCTATTTATTTTTATTCAATAAATGTCTATAAATCGGAGCTTAGCCCTCCGTATCTTAAGCTTAAATAATTTATTTAAGAATAATATTTAATAAAAAAGGTCGAAAATACTGGATTATAATTTACGAAACAAATAAATATAATATTTTTTTATAAAAGAAGACCTCAAGCTTAAGCAGTTTAAAATAATTATAAAAAGAAAGGTCAAGTAATACTTAATAACATACATACATATAAAACTACTGAACAAATTTTTATTTAATTATCTCTTTTAGATGAATGTCAGAGCTTTAAAAGCTTTTCTTAAAAAGATTTTTATAAGTTTATTAAAACTGTTCTAGTTTTTAAATTTTTAACTACCTCCAATTTTTGTAACAAAAGCTTTTCTTAACGAATTTACTTAAACTTCTCATAAAGTTTTTGTCAATAGCTTTTCTAAAGGTTTGTATCAAACTTTTGAATTAGGGCCTTTGTAAGAGATTTTATCAAAAGTTTTATTAAAACTACTGTTAGAGCTTTTCCTTAAAATATTCTTAAAGATTTTGAAAGTTTTTTTAAGCTTTTCTAAAAATCTTTCTTAAACTTTTTTAAAAGTGTTTAAAGCTTTATTAAAGATATTTATGGTTTTCTTAAATTTATTTTACCTTTTCTTAACTGCTTATAAAAAGGTGTTCTTATCTTAAATATTTTCTAAATTCTTGATCTAAAACTTCTTTACCGTAAGTTCTTAAATCGCGATATGGTAAGACTTTACTGGGATAGTTCTCTTTAAAATAAGGTATGGCCCATCATTCCCGGTTCCCTCGTTGGTCCACATTCGTAAAAACCACCTGTTGTCCTCTAGACGTTTCTTGTATTAATACACTTTTTATTGTTAACCACATTTTTCCTGCTTTCCACACCCATAAGTTTGTGTATTAAATCAAATAAAAAGCTTTCGCTTAATATTCTTGTACTAAAAATGTTAAACAACAGTAAATGAAATTATTTGCTCAGTTTTTTTTAAAAGAAAACTTTAAAAAGCTGTTGTTTAAAGCCTTTTTTTTAATCGAATTTTTCTGGGAATGGCTTTCGTACAAATTAGTGTTCTTTGTGTGGCTTTTTAAGTTATTAGCTCAAATTTTAAAATACATTTCATTAAAAAAAACAATTAAAATACGAAAAACATATTTGAAAACACGTTCACATTTTAAGTCTTCTGTTTCTCATAAAATCTTTACGATGTCTAAGAAATTAACGTTAGTTTATCTAAAATTCCTTTTAAAACCTTTAACAATCCAAGCATTTACACTAATGCAGTTGTAAAATTTTCAAGTTTTCTAAAACGACAGCCAAGAGAAATTTAATAAAAAGTTTATTAAATTTTTGATGTACATAGTAAATAGCCAGCATGATTTAGTTTTAATTTATTACAAATAATAAAATCGAAACTGTAACACATTCAACTAAGAATCTATGAAGAAAAGTTTAGTGCCGAAAGTTGAAGACAAAACCTGAAAATTCTTTAGAAAAAAAATTTACATTATCAAAAATATTGATGGTCCATAAATAAACATAAATGTCAACACGAAAATAATATTATAACAATATTTTACAAACCCAATGAAACAAGTAATTTGGATAGTTTTCATTTGTTATTTCTTATTAAGATTATTCTTTAAAATAAATATGAATAGCATCAAATATAAATTAGTTACAATTATTTAAATTTTCGACTTGGAATCTTGACCTTTTCATTGTGTCTCATTTTCAAATGCTTTCTGTTACGAAAAGCTAACCAAAAGCTGTAATCATAAATTACTTGCCCTAATCAAAAATCTTATCCAAAATGAAATCTTTAGTTTTGTTAATTTCGTAATAATTTAGAATATATTTATATAATATATTTTGTTCTTATATCAACACCATATTTAAAATATAAAAAATCTATTTTTGGTAGATTTGTTTGTGTTCGCTTTTATATTTCAACGAACAAAACCAAAAAATTGGTAATAAAATGTATGTGTTATATACCTTTTGATTGTTTGGCAACAATAATTTGGACTAAATAAGGAAGTCTTGAATGAGGGGTATTGATAAATGCACAAAGCTTTAATAACATTAAATTGTAAAAAACCATATTAAGGCAACAATGACGCCAAGTTAACAAATAAAAAAATTAAACTGAACTGGAAAAAGCTTAACGAATAGAAAAGAATAAAAAACTGTGGTTGCAGCAATAGAAACAAAATATTGGCACAGTGGGATATTTTCTAAACAAAATATCGCATACATTTTTGTCAACCCTCGAATGCATGTATTTAGAAAATCTTAGCACAAACACCTTTTTCGAGTAACCGTCCGCCATAAGAGTTTTAGTTGTCGAATTCGAGAAAACAAACAAAAAATAGAACAGGCAACATAAGAGTTTTAAAAAAGTGTGTTCTTAATGGAACATGATTTAAAGCCATTCATATATTTTGTATATTGCATTCATTTCACCTGATTCACTATTGAGCCATTCTAAAACCATGGCATAGTCCCCACAGCACAAAAATGCTGAGCTCTTTATTAAGTTCAAATTGCACTCCAAATTGGTGTCTTAAACATCAGATTATATCTATGCCCATTTTGCTTAGGCCAGATTATCTGAAAACATTTTCCCAAAAAATTTTAAAAACGCCAAAGATATTCAGAGTGAATGAGAATTGCTAGCACTAATCTGGGCTAAGCAACCAGTGAAATGCGCATAGCAACTAGCTTATCCCCAACAAACAATTTCAGTGTTTTTATCAAGAAACAAATTGGGAATTAAGCACGACAAACAAAATCTTATTTAATTAAACATTTTGTATTTCCAAAAATTTCTTTGATAATAAGTTCTTGATAAAAGTTAGAATTTTTGTATAAAAAGTGTTATATTTCTCTTAAGAAAGTGACTTTTTATGTAAATTGTTAAATTTTTTGTGGACAAAGTATGATTTTTTGTGAAAAAGTGAGACTTTTAGTAAAAAAGGAAAAACGTTTTTATCAGTGTAATTAGACATTTTTGTATAGAAATTGCTACTTTATAAATGAAAATTGAAATTTTTTTATTAAAAGTTTGACTTTTTACATAAAAAATGCGACATTTTATATTGGGTGTTTTTTTTAGCTGCATGAGAACTATCGATAAAAATGGTTTTACAGCTGAGAATGTCCAACTATGTTGAAAAAAAAATCTGGTAGAAAAATTCATAGATCACAACGTCCATTTTATGGTGCTCATTCCTGGTTAAATATCTACGTCAATAAGCAAAATATCTATATCTTCAATCCGTTAACGAAAAAAATCAAAACGGTGCTACATGCCATACAGCGCGCTCAACAATAGATTTATTGCAAAATCAGTTGGGTGACAACTTTATTTCCAGTAGTGCTCCTGTTTACGGGTCCCCGTGTTTTTGCGATTTACCGGCTCTTAATTACTTTCTATGGGGCTATGCTAAGTTTTTGGTTTATAACCTGCAACTATTGATGAATTGGAAGCGAATATTGAAGTTCAAATTGAATCCATGCGGCCAGATTTATGGGAAAAGGAAAAAGATAGTATGGGCCATGTAACTCGTATCTGCGGAGGACATATGCCGGAAATTAAATTCAAACAATAAATGCCATTCAATTATCTGGCAGTTTATAATGAAAAAATTTCTTGTGCATTGTTCTACTATTAAATTCGCAAGCAACTAAAAAATATACCCTACATAACATAAGGATTTTGTATGAGACTTTTTATATAAAAGCTGTGATTTGTTCTATTTAAACTGTGCCTTTTTCTATTAAAACTTGAACTTTTTATATTAAAACAGTACCTTTTTAAATAAAAATTATGACCTTTTATATAAAAATTTGGAGTTTTTATTAATTAACTGTGACTTGTTATAAGTGTTCGAAAATAAACATTAACATCGCTCTTTAGTGTTCGGTTCGGTAGATTCGTGGAATACACAAGCGCTAATAGTGTTTGTGTAGAAAATCATTAAACAAAATAACGTTTCCTTGTTAGTCATCTTTCGAACCCAAAAATTGTACGGTTTTTATCAAACTCAACAAAAGATGAGAACAATTAATTCCGTTCGGTTTTTTTTTAAATCCACAAACTTCATTGTGTTCGGTTTCGCTCATTAATGTTTGTCCCTTTTGGCTGTCTAAAAAAAAAACAAAAACAAAATACACATACGAAAAAAAACAAAAAATCAGCTAAATAATTTTACACAAACAAAACATATACACAATTAACACACAAGCTGTTCGTGATGCGGTAGTTGCTAAAATTTTTTGTTTGTTTATTTCTTTGTCAATGTAAAAAAAAGAAACATAATAGAACATTAAAATATTATTGTTGTCTACAGAATCACAATAATTGTTTTGTTTTTTAACGAAGAACAGAACAATATATAAAGTTCGGCTCTTTCTTGAAAATAGTTACGTACGGTATTAAGGGTTGTGTTCGTCTACTTAAAAATAGATATCGTTCTTGGGTGTGTGAGCCGTACGCTAAATAATGTACTGTTTATTTTCGAACACTGCTTTTTATATAAAATCTGTAACTATTTATATAAAAACTGCGAATTTTTTTATAAAAACTGCGAATTTTGATAAAAAAAAACTGCGAATTTGTATAAAATATCTGTGACATTTTATAAACAAACTGTGACTTTTTATATAACAACTGTCACTTTTTGTATAAAAACTGTGACTTTTTATATAAAAACTGCGAATATAAAAACTGACATTTTGTATCAAAAATATAAACTCTTTGACTTTTTATATAAAAACTTTGACTTTTTATATAAAAACTGCGGCTTTTTATATAAAATCTTTGACTTCTTATAAAAAAAAACTGCGACTTTCCATGTAAAAAATGTGACTAAAAAAAATTGTTTCATATAACAAAATTCTGAATTTTTTTAAGAAACTAACTTTTCATAAAAAAAAATCACATTTGACTTTTGACTTTTTATATAAAAAATTTGAATTTTTTTATAAAAACCTGAGTTGAAAACTTTGACTTTGTACATAAAAAATATGAATTTTTATGTAGAACGGGTAACTTTTTATCAAAAAGTGTATTTAAAGCTTATTTTGGGATTTTTGCTCTGATAATACGAGCTATTTGTATGGTTGGTTTTGTTAAGTCTTAAAATTAAAGTTTTTTTTTGAGTTTTTATTTAAAAAAAATTAGAGTTCATGTAAAACGCAGAAGATTGTTTCACAACTTCATCTTCATGCAGCATTTTTCTTTCACTATTATTTTATTATTTGTGGTCTCAGGTGTTAAATAGTTTTTGATTAATAAAGTTGGAAATGTAAAATGTAACCTTTTAAAAAAAAATACCTGTAGCTTCTTTTATTTAATATTGTTGTAATGTTTTATGTATAACGATGCATTTTACGAATGCGGCAAAAAAAACGTCATTGTAAACTCTGATATTTAAAATAAATTGACAAATGGCCAAGATATCTTATTAAGGACTACCATAAATATTAAAAAATTTAAATAAGAAGTAAACAGATGCCGTAATAGACAAAAGTTAAAACAGTCTTTATTAAAAGCTTGCTATTGAAAATATATTGTCTATTAATCAAATCAACCTTTTAAACTATTATTAATTACCTTCAAAATCATTTGTTTTATTCATTTAACACTAGAAGCTTAAATGCCTGACACTTGACTAAAAAGAAATCTATAATTCTTTATCAACTAAACAAATATGTTTCATTGTTCTTCGATACAAACAACCTTTGATTAATCTTCTTAAATTGAAAAAAAAAACTGAAAACAGAATCCAACAGTCACAAATGCATTTACACCACTGTGCATTAAGTTACGAAACGAAACAAATCTTTGTACACAGAAAAAAAAAAGAAAATTATATAGTTAATGGGCCTTTATTAAAGTATAAGGTACAAAACATTTGTATGAATAAAACTATAAACTTTAAAGTAAAATTTTTCCTTATTCCTTTTTCTGTTTTCTTGGTTTCTTGCACTTCGTATTATAAATGTAAACCAACAAATGCTTAACAACCCACGCCTCGTACATGTGCAGCATAAGAGACACACACACAAAAGTGGAGGACACCAAAATGGAAAATAAGACTATTTAAGCATTCCTAAATGCATATGTATATGAAAACTCATACTAGTTAAATGCTTACAATACAAGGTTAAGATTAAGAACAACAATTTTTTATTAGCAGTTTTGAATTTTTTCTTATTATTTTCAAAAAAAAAAAAAAAAAAAAATTTATAAAGTTATGTGAGTGTTTATTCAAAGTTAAATTTGTATTTTATTTTCTTTTATTAGTTTTCCTCCTTCTGCTCCTCATTGTGTGTTTATTGTGTTGGTAGGCTTAATAAAGGAATGAGTAGTTGAAAGTTAAATACTGTGATATGCAAAAGGGATATTAATAACATGCCAAGAGCTTTTATGTTCTGCTAATAAAATTACAATTTAATATGAGTCAAGATAAGTTAAAAAGGCACCAGGAATTGCCAACAAAATTAAGGAATACAGCTAGGAGCAGATTTACTTATGCTACAGTCATGAGTATGTGGATTTAAGATTTAAGACAAATGAAAAGAATTATTATTATAAAGGGAACTAACAAGACTTGCATTTAAAAGCATTTACATGAGAGGCTTGAAAAATATATGACAATTAACTTTAATTCTTTTTAGAATGTTAAACGATTAATTAGTAATAAAGGTATTATACGTAACATGAAGTTTAATTTAATTACTTAAGTTCTAAGAAAAAATTATAATTTATTTTATTCAAAGCATTTAATTATTTTTTTTTTTTTTTTGTTTTTTCTTCAAAAATAAAGGACTTTTTGTTAAAAATTAGCCTTTAGGACAATGGATTTCTTAATAAGCTGGGGCTAAATACTCAAAGTGAGAATCGCAACGCCAAGGTATCAAGCACCGTCGCCTTGTAGGTTGTATTTACCTTTTTTATCGTTACTACAGCAGGATGTTTTCTGGTGAACTTAGAGATATGGTTCTCGAAGTTCGCACGTTTGTTCGAAGTACATATGCATTTTTCTTCAAGAGTCCATCGTTTTGTGGTCGATTGTCCGGTGCAGTGCACAACACATTACTGCGAAAATTCGTTCTTTGGCTGGACTGTTCGTATGAGGAATAACTCTCCCTTTCTACATTATTCGAATGGCCACAAGCACTACTTCCTATATCTTCTTTCCCGTAACAAATTTTCCTTGTTCCAAGACATTGCAATGCATTAGTATTTGTTATACCCTGAGTGCTGTATAAAACGTTTTTTTCTGGTTTTATGTAAAAAGTATGACTTCTTGTGAAAAAACTATGATTTTTTTAAAAATTGTGTAAAAAGTGTGACTGGTTGTGTATGATTTTTTTCCAAAAAAGTATGACTTTTTGTTTTAAAAATATGAATTTTTGTGTAAACGACGTTTGTTTTTGTGCAAAGGCTGACTTTTCTGACAAAAAGTGACTTTTTGTATAAAAAGTGTGATCTCCTTTTAGGGTTGTTAGATGTGACGATTTTTCGTCATTTTGACGATTTTTTGAGAAAATACAGTAAAACGACGATTGACAATTTTTTTTAATAAAAACTAAAGTGTTCTGACGGTTTTCTGGCATTTACAAACGTGCTTAAAGCTTTCTGCATGTTTAGAAACAATAACAAGAAATATTTACAATTATATTGGGAACAGTCCAAAGTGTAACAATCAATTTTTCGAAAATAAAAATTATTGGAAATTAAGCCATAATAATTCTTACCCCATTACAAACTAAGTGGCTTTCATTAGACGCATTGCTAATTCGAATTCTTTAATTATATGAACCGCTAAAAATGCATGTTGGCTTCGCTGCTAATATCGTTACTGCAAAAGATATTCTAGAAATTTTTAATGATATATATAAGCTGAATTTTTGTTTTTTTTTTAATATGCTTTACATTACCCTGCAAATAATAGGACTAGTCCAAACATGCGAGTAAAATGTAGCCCACAAGGGACAAGGAATAGTCCAAAAGTAACCCAAACGTATGCAAAAACATGGTATATTTAACATTACGATGTTCTAGGGCAGGACCATATAACCCAGCTTTGGATTACAAAGGAGTAGTTTTAAAACTATATAAATAAAACTTTTCAACGTGAAGGTGTTCGAATTCATAAATTGCACAGTGAGTTAGTGAAATGTCACCTAAACTGTCTTAACAATGTTTTTAAAAGAATAAGTGTAAAACATAATCTAAATGCCGAAATTAATTTTGTTGACACTTAGCCCTCTACTGCTTAAGTCCGCCTCTAGGCGGGGTAGCGAAAAACCGTCATAAAATTTTTAATTTTGATAGTATATCCTTGATAAATAATTCTAGGTGTATATCAAAGCTTATTTTATCAAAAAAATTTCATTCAACACTCTTACGAGTTTGACAAAAAGTACATTGTCATCTTGAATTTAAACGGCAACGAACATTTTTTATTCTTTTCGAAGAAAGTTAATATTATACATCGAAAAAGTGAATATCTAAACGTTGAAATATTTACCAATTTTACATTTTAAAAAATATAATAGCTGCTGAATATGGATGTTTTTGCTGCACCCGTCTGAAGGCGGGCTGCCGGGGTGTGCATTAATATTTTGAATAGAAAAAATAATACTTCAAAAATTTAGATCGTGCCGAAAAAAACACTGGTGCGTATCTCAATATTCAAAAAAACAAAAAAAATAATAGCTATTGAGAATTTATGTTGCTGCTGAACCCTTCTGGAGGCGGACTGGGGAATTACATAGAAAATTCTGGGATGGACATCAAAAACGTATCTTAAATTATTACGATAATGCCCAACTCCGCCTCAAGGCGGACTTTACAGTTTGACCCCTTACATATCAACGAGAACTCAAAAGAATAAACTGAAGTCAGATTCAAGTTTCTCACCCCAAAATTAGCTTAACTTGATTTTTTCAAGGCAAACAAAAATGTGGCATTAGAGAGTTAAAACTTTTTAACTAGGGAGGAAGCAGAATGTACTCAGCTCAGCTGTTTGCAGTGATTTTCTTTGCTTGTGAAGTTTGGCGTCCTTTGTGTTGTTTATTGACATTTTTTATTAAGGCATTTTGACATTTGCCGTCTCAATTCTAGCAACAAAATGCCTGTTGTTTTTTCTATTGTTTTATTGTTGTAGTACTGAGTTCACTTTTTTAATACATTTTGGGAAGAAGTTTACCTTGGAGCTTACGATAAAGAATAAATTTCTCAATTTCCAATTAAAGCTGATTAATTTGTTGATAATTATGCTGAATTATGCATTCAAATAAAAAGTTTTTAACAAGGTTTCGTTTAAATGTGCTAAATTCCCTTTTCATACTATTGATAAACTGAAATTTATTGTTAATGGGATAAGTTATTCCTATGCGCATTTTATTTCGGAAATTTTGTTGCAATTAATTTAAATTTATTAACTGCATCTATTATTTAAAACAGAAATACATACTTCTTTGTTAAGTTTTCCTTATTTTTTATCTAAAGAGAGATTCCATTCAATAGAAAAGGATATAAGAGACTAAAGATTTAAGCACTTTGACGAAAGTGATTTTGATATCCACATTTTTTGGGAAAAAATCAAATCAATGAAGTTGTTTAATAATATTAATGCATATGCTAACTTAAGTAATTTTATTAATGACTTAATGGTTTTACCAAATTCATCAGCTAACTTTAAACGAACTTTTAATTTAAATTAAAACAAAATACCTTCAAATATTTGAAAATTATTTTTTAGATTGTTTCAGTGAAAATATTACACAGAGTTTACTAAATAAACACCGAGCCGATAGCTGCCTATTTTCGATATGTGAAAGAAAGAAAAAATACAAATGGGGGATTTCACGTCAAGTGACCCAATTTGTAAATCGATGTCTTCCGATTTGGACCAAAACTACCATAAAAAAACATTCCAGCTAAAAAAAAAATAATGAAAAGTTTTAAATTTAAAAACAAAATAGCTACAGTCACAATATTCTGTACGTTAAATTAACTGAATTTTTAAGATGAAATAAATGAAAATTCAATTAAAAACCGGTCACTTAATTTTCATTTATTTTTAACGAAAAGTTCTTTTAATTTTTGCTGTCAAAAATATTCCGTAAAAACAAATAAATTTTCAGTTATTTTATATAAATTAACCATCAAACAATTAACTGAATATTCCGTAAAAACAAAGAAATATTCAGTTGTTTTCTTAAATTCATTACTTTTCGTTTACTCCACAAAAGAGCAGAATTTCTAAAAAAAACACCAGACAGACACCTGTCCACTTCTTTTTCTAATGAGAGAGAGAACATTATGGTTTACTTACCCTGTTATGCAGGCTTGTTTTACTTTTTTTGTTTTGACCTCGTTTGATTACAAAAGAACTGACAATCATAAGATACCAGCAGCATGACCGATATGGATACGCAATTATTTTACATTAAAAATTTGATGTATTTAACTAAATCATTTTAACAAATAGAAAATGGGAATTTGTTACACAAAACAAGCATATCGTTTTTTAAAGATAAGTAAAAACTTCTTTTTGGTATTTAAATTACATAAAATAACTGAATATTTCTTTGTTTTTTTTACGGATTTTTCAGTTAATTTTTTGATACTTAATTTATTTAAAATAACTGAAAATTCTTTTGTTTTTACGGAATTCGCGGTTGAATTTTTGACAGTAAAAATTAAATGAACTTTTCGTTACATAAAATACATTTTCATTTAATTTTACACAAAGAAGAATTCAACTTACGGACAATATTAACTGCAACTAAAAATCAGAATTAATATGCACTTAGTTTTTTAAATAACTGTTAGAATCAGTTAAAAATAAATTTGCTTGGAATTTGAAATGTTTTTTTTTAAATGACTGAACGGAATACTTTTTAAATAAACTACAGTCCGTTACTGTAATAATATTGTGAGTGTATCGAAGCTACATGGGACAAATTTTGCTAACACCAATAGTTAATAAGTTACATTGATGAGAGAGAACATCCGTATGGCCAAAATGTCAAACTTTGACCCCCTCTAACTCAGAAACTTTTTGACCCATGAACATTTGTGTCTAAACTACTATCCAATAGGACAAACCTTGGTGCAAATTTTATCTAAATCAGAAGAAATTGATTTCAAAATTGGGTCACTTGACATGACATCTCCCAAATACATTTAAAACAAAAACAAAATTTTTAGAATTTGTTTTTGTCTTAATTGTAATTGTTCGAAAGAAAGAATTCTTCTATAAGACTATGTTGATTAAAAATAATTATACATTTTATCTCTATATGTATGTATAATGTTCATTGTATATATTTGTCCAAAACTTATAAATTATTCTTGCTTTGAATACAAACTGTTAAACTGCTTTTTTTGTACACTAAAATATTTTATTTTTAAAGAAAAACTTGAATTGCCT
Organism: Pollenia labialis; assembly: GCA_949318255.1. Classification (NCBI taxonomy): domain Eukaryota; kingdom Metazoa; phylum Arthropoda; class Insecta; order Diptera; family Polleniidae; genus Pollenia; species Pollenia labialis. The sequence continues at coordinate 141,272,286 of OX439141.1, read as the reverse complement.
CTGACCAGTAACATTTCAATTTTTGACGATTTTGTTAAATGATCGTGACGAGTTTTGTAAAACTTTTGACGATTTGTTTAAAAAAAATCATAACATTTTATTTTATGCAAACCGTAATTTAAATTTAAAAAATATGACATTTTATGTAAAATTGTGAATTTCTGTATATAAAGTGTGATATTCTGTGTTAAAACTGTGAATAAATATTTGCTTAAAAAGTGTGATTTTTTTATGTGAAAAGTACAACAATTAATGTAAAATTTTAACTTTTCTTGTGAAAGTTATAATGGTGGGACATTTTTCATAATGATGTGAGTCTTGTCTTGGCAAAAGTCATAACCGGCTATTTTTAAAGAAAATTTGTTTTGGAAAAATTTGACTTTTCTATTTTAAAGAAAATGGCACATTTATTAAAAAAGGAAATTTTTTTTTTAGTCAATATGTATTCTTGATCGAAGAATGCACTTTTTATGATCCAATTGAAAATTGATAATCACTTACAGCAAATTTCGATCACCAACTCCATTGATTGAAGATTGATGTTTGAGTATATGTATACTGGCAGGAGTCGCAGTGGTGTCAACGGTAGAACGACAACGATTTGTGATGATGAGAATGTTGTTATTCTCGACACATGTAAATTCAACCCGAGTTCAATCCCGTGTTCGGTCTAAAATAAAATTATAAAAACAATTTGTAAATTCCTTTCATCATTAAAATAATTTAATGAAAATTAAATTTGATGAACTTAAACTGATTAATTTAACTTAATATCAAAAACTTCACATAAAATTTATATTTTGTGAAAAGTTTTGAAAGTCATGAAATTTTTTTACGAAGACCGTAGTTTGACGGCAAAATGTACTTTACTAACAGAAAAGCGAAAAAAATAATTCTCCAAATCTAATAATCTTATAATTTCAGTCCATGGAGAAATTTTTAAAAATCAATTAAAGTTTTTCACTAAATAACATAATAAAACCCTAAACATTGATAAATACACATGTTCTCTAAATAAAAGACCTGTTCTATAGGTGATTATAATAACCGCGTATTTCATTTGAAAATCAACCAAATGTTTGTTAGACAAGATTCTCAGTGCTCAGGTAGCGAGCAGCACTTTTCTCTTACAAAAGCCTTAAAACACAAACATTTTTCTAGTTTTAATATTTTAAGTTGCTTCTTTTTTTATAACAAAAAATTAAACATGTTTTAATTTCTTTTCTTTTCTCTTTTAATATTAGATTACCATATTTTCCTAAACTTAAGAATGACTAAGAATTTTTGTTTAACATTTTGTATTAAAAAAAAATCTTTTATATTTCTATTTATTTTTCTTAACGGACACAATTTTTGTTGTTTTTTTTTTTGTTACAGAACGAATGAATCGAAATATTTTTAAGATGGTGGATTGTTAAAGACTTTTTGGTTTTTGATCTTTTCGGCATGATAAGAGTTTTAAATGCAAACAAAAACAGAAACAAAGTTGAAAACGCAAAAGAAAAACAACAGACAACCGAAGACGGCACAAAGAAATTATGAAATTAAAATCATTAAGTAATTTTATAAAGAAATTTTAAGAAACTCATAATAAATATTTTGGTGTTATTTTGTTCGATTAAAAACAACTGCAGCTTACAAATGTAGAAAAAAGTTAATTTATATTTTTCAAAGAGCTTCTAAAAAAAATTTTTATACTTTCAACTTTGAATTAAAAATTTCTGATAAATGATTTCTTTAAATTTATTCACAACACTTTTCATAGGGAATTAATTTTTATCTTTTAAAAAGATGTAAAAAATTTTAATTGTTTATGATGGATTTGATACCTTGAGTACATAATTTGCTCAGAACATTTTTGTGAGGAACATTTTTTTCATAATTACATGGTTTTCTTTTGTTTTAAAGTTTTGTGGGAAATAATTTGGGGTCTTAATTAAAAAAAAAACTTAAATTATGTAATTCGTAAAAAACACTCAAAATTACAAGACTTTTTAAAAACCTCAAAGCAAACAAAGTTAATATATCGTGTTATTTATGCAAAAAGAAAATAAATAAGAAATTCTTTTAATAAAAATATCACAGGCATTTCAATGGGTCACTACAAGACCCTCATTAATTGTGAATCGTACTTATGGGCTCAGGGGAGATGCCTGGGTGAGAATACCTGTTTGGTTGACACAAGTCTCTGCCTGGCTATGACGCGGTTATATCGGTCATAAATGGTCACTGGGTGATAGGGACCCTTTTGAGGAGGATTGGTCTGGGTCATAATGACTATTGTAAAAGTTGTCATGAGGCCTTTTTGGAGACCTGTGCGTCGAGAAACTTTTAAATTGAAATGTGTGAAATGAAACAAAAATGCTATATATTGAAACAAACAGCTGTTTTTCTCTCAAAACTGTGTCTGTAACTTTTTTTTGGCGAGTACTAGCTGTCACGCAAGGAAATTACTAGACAATTTACAGAAAAAGTGTGTCTGTATCATTGTTGTGAGAAAAGTTCCCGCTTTAAACTGTCAAATAAACACACGAATAAGAACGAGACGAGAGAACATTTTAACACTAAAAAACAATGAAAAATGCAAAATACAAAGAATAATAAGAACAATTGTGATTTTTGGTTGAACTGTTAATTTTAATTTTGATATTTTTTAGTTAGGCTTGAGTTCATCAAATTTAATATTCATTAGATTATTTTTACTGAAGGAAGGCATTTTTTACAACTTGGAATTTTATTAAAATTTATTGATAATTTTCCTGGCTGAGCTGGGGCTCGAACCTGGGTTGAATTTACATGTTTCAAGAATCACCACATTCTTTCATCAGAATTCTTTGAGTTCTAACCTCTGCACCACTTCGGTGCCTGCCAGCCAATTGTCAAACATCAATCTTTAACCAGTGATACTGGTGGTTCGAAATTTGCGAAGCCGGTGTTTGTTATACCATAGAAGATAAAATCCTTGCGCCCGGCCGAAGGCCGGCTGTGCAGATATACTTTAGTTAGCGAAAGTTAAGTTGTGGACATTATGACACTTTGCAAAGTGTCATAACGTCCGTGGATGTTATGTCACCTTTCTGATGGACCTTATGACACTTGTAAAAGTGTCATAAAGTACATGGACACTGTGACACTTTTGAAAGTGTCAGAAAGTCCATGGACACTATGACACTGGGCGTTATGACATGCCCTCCTTTCGGCTGCCTAGTGAACGCAGGTTAGTCTTTTTGGGAAAATGTTTGATTTTCTTTTTTTAATAAAGTTAAATATTTTATTTACCAGAGTCACATTTTTACAAAAAAGGGCGATTTTTTTTATAAATAATTAACTTTTATATAAAATGAATTTATGTGTTAAATAAAATTTTTTTAAATTAGAAAAGGTTTTTGAATTATGTATCAAAGGTTTTCAAAATCCCAATATTACTTGATATCCAATTTTCCTAAAAATAAATAATTCAATGAACACATTAATTAACATATAAATGTGTAGGTGAGTTGCGAAACTCATTCGTTTCAAAAATTAAAAAATTGACATAACAATCGATTTTGGCAGATATTTTTGCACTTTATGAGAATAAATATATAGATTGTATCGAAGCATGTCCTTTTCTATGTTTTTATGTGACATTAAATTGGAGTTGGTCACAAAACTGGTTCGTTCCACTCAATAGGCATTTTCAACACTATCTCTTTGAATTTTGTGTAAACTCGCTGGTTCATTGTTTTAAACTTTCTGTTAAAAGTGCACCAAGATATCGTTGATTTAAAAGAGTCGAATTAGGGAATTTAAAAATTGCAAATTTGTTCGCTTTGGCATATTTGGTTTTTATAAATCGTATTTTAAAATAAATTTTTGTAGGTATGTTCTTATATACTACTAGAAAACTGCTGAAGCTCCTGTGGTGAAAGCACTAAGTGAGCTACATTTAAAATTTCAACCATCAAAGCGAATGCTAATAGATTAAACATTGAAAAGGAACTCAGAAAAAATGCATGATATTGTTTCAGATATACTTCCTATCAATGTGGGGGTTTACCCGAAAAATGATTTGAAAATAATTTCATCTACTCACTTGGGTAAAATTGGAGAATAATAATATTGATTATGGAACAGAAAGAAATAATGACGAGTAAACTGAAGAAAAAGATTTCAATTTATTATTAATACGATTTTCGTATGACGTGATTTAAGTTCTCGGACCGACAGGGAGATAAAAAAAACACTTGTTTATCTTTTTACTGTTAAAATATTAATAACATTTTATTATAATTCTTTTGTTTCTTATATAAAATAAAATATGCTTACTCTACTATAATAATTGAACTTATTAAATAAGTATTAAATTGTTTATTTTATTATTTTTACTTCCTACTTGCTGGTTTGACATTTTTATTTAGTTTGTTCTTATTTTAGGTTTATTGACATTTTGGTTTACTTTCTTATTTTTACTTCCTACTTGCTGATTATTAATTTTAAGTTTAACGTTCTTTTGTTTATTTTTATTTTAGGTTGAATTAATAGTGTTTTGCTTATGCAGCTAGTTAATGTATTGTTGTTATTGTTTTGTATGTGCTAACTCTGTCTTGGTGGTTTTGGTGGTGGTTGTGTTGTTGGGTTCATACCTGGGTATGTAACTCCTCCCCCCTTAGAGTAGAGCGAAGGCCACAATGATTGAATTGGGGCTGAAGCGATGCCAGTTTCTGGGACGTAGTTATGTTTGATTATAACTGAAGTGCTTAATGTAATGATTATGATTATTATAAGTATTATGTTAATAGTTAAAGCTGTTACAATGGTTGTATTGTGTGAAGATTTAGTTATTTCTTGAAGAGAAATTAATTTCATTTTATTATCGAGGTGGTGTTCTTTTAACTTTTGGAGTGAAAGTTCCTCTGTTATTGATTTAGGATGTATTGGACTATATGTAGGTGAAATTAGAAGTATTTCGTCCCAAAAAATATTTGCTTTACCTTCGTAAATCATTCCATTTACAATAATTGTACAATTCCTGAATTTAATTAGGATTGTGCCTTTTATGGTAAATGGTTGTTTTTTACAAGTAGTATTTATATAAGTGTTTGGCACATTAATAAAAAGTACAACATTTTGTTTTGGTTGTGATATAGAGGAGATGTGACCCTTCTCTTTGAAATGACATTCCGCTGTTCTATTATTTAATATATTGCCTATACAGGCCGATTCTTTGATGTCTTCCTGTTCAATGATACTTTCGCAAAAGAATGTTTTTTCAATTTGTGGGCAAATTTTGTTTGTGTATAATATTTTATGTTCATTAACTAGTGCATATGGCATTACATTGATAAATTTTGTATGGTTTATTGGCAAGGGTATAATTTGAGTTAGTTCATAAGTAATATTTTCTACGATAGGTATTTTTATATTAAAAATTATATTTGTATCATTATAATATGCTTTTAGGCTTAAAAGTTCATACAATTGATCACTTGATGAAATATTAATAAATTGGTTTTTTATGTAGCTGTTTATGATTTCAATTTCTTGACTACTTAATATTGTTTTAGAAATAATGTTTAATCTGGCTAATAATATGGTTTCTGAAATTTCTGTTATGTGATTTTGTAATATGTCTAAATTATAGTTAATTTGATTAATATATTGTATTTCTTCAATTGAATCCTCTTCTTTTTGTATTCTGTTACTTAGCATACGAGAGTTAGTGTTAATGTACCGCTGAATATTATCTTGCTGCGTATTGATGTGTTTCGTGAGATTGTTCAGTCGATCTACTATCTGTGTATTTAGTAAGCTAGTGTTCTGTAAGTTGTCGGTTATTTGGTCGTTTTGTTTCTTTATTTGTTCTATTTGTTGGTTGATTTCCTCTGCGTCTGTTGCGTCGAGATTTCCTGTTATAAATTTGATTGCTGTCCCGAGTCCGTTTATTAGTCCTCTCTTAGTTCTATGTGGTAGTAAATTATGTATTTTGTTCAGTAATTCAGTGGCTTTTAATTTTGTTGTAGATATGGCGTTGGTGTAAGCAGATTTCTTAAGGTTATTAAGTGTATTGATTATATTTTCAATAGACCCCAAGTATTGGTTGGTATCAATAATATGAATTATGTTATTGTAGCCTTTGATGATTCTGGCGTTACCTAGTTTTAGTTGAAGTAGTCCGTTGTTGTTCTCGAGGTCATTAATTTCTATGAGTTGACAGGTTGTTGTGGTGATCCTGAAATCATTCGTTTATATTTCTTTCTTAGTTTAATTCTAGCTTTGTGGATTTTCCTATTGTCTGTTGTTAGAAGGGTTATGTTATTATCTCTTTGTGTTTTATGCTTTGAAAACCTATTTGTTAACTTGTTCCTACGACATTCTTTCCTAAAAATGATTTCGCCTATGTTTTTGGTTTGTGGTTCTGTTCTATATTTGTTAAGTTTTGTTGTTCTAATTTCTTTAAGTTGGTCGACTTTTTGTTTAATAAGAGGGTATAAAGTGTCTTGAAATTCCCTAAGTTTGTCCAAGTATTCATGCTCATTGTTAAATTGAACTGTTTGTTCAAATTTGTACGTTTTACCGAAGAATAATTCGTATGGAGTGAGTTTAGTGCTTGAATGTATTGAATTATTATAAGTGATTAGTGTTTCTTTAAGAATTTCGTTATGGTTTATTCCTACACGTCTTTCTTTCTTAGTTGTTATTATGATTCGGTAGATTTCCGTTAATGTGGAGTGAAGTCTTTCTACTGGGGAATTGCTAGTAGTTTGTTGAAATGAGGTTATGTGCTGTTCTATCTGTTGCTGTCTGCAAAAATCTTTGAATATGCTTGCTGTGAATTCTACCCCTTGATCACATACAACTTTTTTTGGAACTCCAAAAAGAGCTATAAAGTCTTTAAAAGATCTAAGAACACATATGCTTGTTCTAGCTTGGAGAGTGTATGCCCATGCGAATTTGGAAAATTTGTCGGTTATTGTGAGGATCTGTTTGTGTGCTATTGTGTAGATGTCAATGTGGATAATGTCTAAGGGTTTGCATGGTGTTTCTGTTTTTTGCACTAGCGGTTTCTGGGGTCTTCTGTCGTATTTTAAGATTTCGCATTTGTTGCAGTTATTTATGATTTCACTGATTTTTTTCTGCATAAATGGGAAGTAGTACGTTCTCTTTAGATGCCAATGTGTTTCAATAATACCCCTATGATTGTTGCTGTCATGATATTCCGTGATTAGCTGCTCTTGTTCGTCACTACTTTGTATATCTGTTAGGAACTCTGTTGCTCTTAATATTTTGAAGGTTCTGTTGTTTGAAAAAAATTTTGAGTATACCGTTTGGACTACTCGAAAGGTGTCGTCGTCTGTAAAGATTGCTGTTGTCTTATTTGGTGGTACAAATTTTTTAAAAATGTCTAACACTTCTTCTTCTGAGAATGTGGGCCTTTCTATTGTTTTCCTCAACTTGTTTCGAAAAGGGTTGAGTAGTTGTATGGCTGTTTTGTTTGATCTTTTTAAAACTATTTGTATTTGAAAATCGTTAAGTGGTCTCTCTGTAATTGACAGATGATCGTTTAGGTTTTCTTCTGCTGAGTGTATGGTTGCTATTGATGCGTTGTCATTTTCTTCTGTTTCATTAAAGTTTATTTGTAATGTGTCTGCAATCTTGATTCTACTTAAAGCGTCTGCGTTCGTGTTTTGTTTGCCTTTTTTATACTTTATTTCATAATCAAATTCCTCCAATTTAAGTCTCCAACGGACCAATTTTGAATTTGGTTCTTTCAGAGACATTAGCCATGTCAGTGGTCTGTGATCAGTGATGATTATAAATTTTCGTCCGAACAGATAGGGTCTGAAGTATTTAGTAGCCCATACGATGGCTAATAGTTCTTTCTCTATGGTCGAGTAGTTGACTTCTGATACGGAAAGTGTTCTACTCGCATAGCAGATTGGTTTGTCACTTCCTATGGTACCTTGTGAGAGAATTGCACCTAAGGCGACATTGCTAGCGTCAGTAGTTAATATAAAGGGTTTAGAAAAGTCAGGGTACTGTAGTATTGGGTCGTTCATCAATATAGTTTTGCATGTGTTAAACGTGTTAATGTAATCTTCACTAATTATTACCGGTTTTCCCTTTTTTAGACAGCTTGTCATTGGTTTGGTCAATTGAGCAAAATTTGGTATGAATTTGCGATAATATCCTAGTAGTCCTAAAAATGATTTAATGTCCTTTTGTGTTTTAGGAATCGGAAATTTCTGTATTGCTTCTATTTTCATGGGATTAGGCTTAATGCCATCTGTAGATACAATATGTCCTAGGAATGCAATTTCTTTTCTTAGAAATTCTGACTTGTCCAGTTGTACTTTGAAGTTTGAAAGGGAAAGTCTATCGAAAATAGCTTGAATGTCATTAATGTGTTGCGTTAATGATGTCGAGAAAATTATTATATCGTCTAGATATACTAGACATATTTTTCCTACTAAGTCCTTTAAAACGTTGTCCATAACCCTTTGGAACGTGGAAGGGGCGTTTTTTAACCCGAATGGCATTCTTATGTATTCATAGTGGCCACCTTCAACGGTAAAAGCTGTTTTGGGAATGTCCTTAGGGTGCATCTCTAGTTGGTGAAAGCCACTGGCCAAATCCAAGGTTGTGAAGTACATGCATCGACCAAGCTTGTCTAGTATTTCTGTGATATTAGGAAGAGGATATCTGTCTGATATGGTTTTTTCATTTAGTTTCCGATAATCTATTACTAGTCTCCATTTTTGTTTCCCGCTTGCATCGATCTTTTTCGGTACGATCCAAACAGGAGAGCTCCATGGTGAATAGCTTTGACGAATGATTCCCTGTTCTAGCATATTATCAATTTGTTTTTTGACTTCTTCCTTGTGTATATATGGGTACCTATAAGTCTTTGTATAAATTGGTATATCGTCCTTTGTAGGTATTTTATGTTTAACTGCATTTGTGAATGTTAGAGGTTCGTTTTCTTTGTAAAAAATGTGTTTGAATTTTTTGCATAGATTGATAAGATTTACGTTTTCTTCTTGATTGAGGTGTTCCAATCTTAAAATCTGTTGGAAGTTTATTGGTTTGGGGTCCTTTTCTATCCTTTTTGTTTCGAAATTGCATACCTCGTGGTATAAAGGTGAGCTGTATTTATTTGTCTTTAAGGGTTGCTCTATGTATGCTATTTTCGGTTCAAGGGAGGTATTTGTAATTTCAATTATACTAGACCAATTATTAGCTGTATATATTCCCTCAGAGATAAAGAGGCTAGGGCTAATTTGGGTTTGTTCTATATAAATGTCTCCATTTTCTGTATCTACGGGTAAATTTACTGTGGTTTTTGTTAATTCAGGAATAACGTGTTTCTCAGAAGTGTTATTTGGCTTGAGTTGGAGTTGTAAGGTTGTTTGTTCTGTGTGTAATGTGTTATTAGTGAGGTCTATTTTTGCTCCTATTTTCGTTAAAAAGTTTAAACCAAGTAAGCCATGAAAATATGTGTGAAATTTAAATAGAAGGAATGTGAATTGTCCAGGTTGCTTAAATTCTCGAAATATTGGTAATGTTACTTGTTTTGTTAGTGTATGTTGGTTTAAAACTGTTTTGATTATTGTTGGTCTACAATTTTCTGTAATTTTTGGATCTACAAGTTCGGGTGCTATAAAGGATGTTGAAGCTCCTGTATCTATTAGAAATTTTAGTTCTTTATTTATTGGTGAGTTAATTTTTATGTAGGCTAGTTGAGACCCATGTGTATTTATATCTATGTACCCTGTTGGTGGGTTGATGAAAAGTGAAAATTTTGCGAATCATCTATATTAGTTGCATTTTGATGTGGTGTGAATTGGTCTAATGTTTGATATTGTGAATTAGTTGATTGTTCAAAATTGTGCACTTCATTTTGTCTAACATTTCTCGATTGTGTGCTTGGGCTTTGTTTGATAAAGGTATTTCTGGTTTGATTATAGTTTTCGCGTTTAGGTATTATATTTGGTGATGCATATGTTTGGTAGTTTCTTGAAAATTTAGTTTCCGATCCCTCAAATTTCCTTTTTTGTGGGTAGTTTGAAGCATGATTGTTCGGTCTATATTGTTGAACAGGATTTTGGTCAAATTGTTGTGGATTCTTGAAATTATCAGTTCTGTACGGCTGTTTATAGAATGTGGATTGTCTGTAGTAAATATTTTGTTCTTTAAGACAGAAGGACAAAGCTGAGGCAAGAGTTTTTGGTTGCATTGCTCGAATTGATGAGCCAAGGGGTTCCCTTAGTCCTGATAAGAAAGTGTTGAGACACATATCAGCGAACAGTTCTTTTTTTGATGAAATAACATTTTGGTCTTTCTCATGAATGAGTATGTTATTACACAAAGCGGATTGTATTTCTATAATATCGCTGTAAAACTGTTGTATTGTTCTATTTGCTTGCCTCACATTATGTAAGTCTTTTATTAGAGATGTTTCCGATCTTTTGTCCGAATAGTGTAGGATTAAATTACCTTTAATCATGTCCCAGTTTAAGGGAGTGCCATACATGTTTAGAATTTCGTTTGCTTCCCCCTCAATTTTGTTCCTAATTGCCCTCAAGAGAATCTTTCCATATGGTGTACTATCTGCACTCTGAATGTAGAGTAGTATTTCCTCTACATTGTTAATGAATTCGTATAATAACCTAGGGTTGCCATTAAAATGGGGAAGATCTTTAATGGCATCTGGTATTCTGAGAGAGTTAAATAGGTCTGTGTTAGTATTACCTGATTGATTTGCTTGTGTCATCTTGTCTGTTTCTATTGTAATGTTTTTCCTAAGTCTTGTTATTGGTCCTAAGTACTTTACTACTGGTTGCATCAAATAGATAGCAAGATAATTCCAACAGACCCTTTTTTATATATATATGTAATTTTTAACAATAGTAATAATAATTGTAAAATGTAATAACAAAAGTATAAATATGAATTCTACACCTTCAAAGAAGCTTTCCTTATATCCAAATTTTGTATATATATAAGTATTTATTTATTATAATTACTTTTGAGTCACAACCACGCTATGCTCTGGTTGAATTTAAAAGTTTGTGTATGTACTCTTCCTCTCGTCAAGTTTTATTTGAGAGGGGTAACTATTTTCTGAATATTCTTGCTTTTTTTTTTATTAAGGATTGAATCGCAGTCACGCTATGCTCTGACTGAGAGGAATTGGGTTTTTCTATGTTTTTATTTTCCTTAGCTTGTTATTAGAGCTAGAGTTTCCATATACCTTGGTTACAATAGCTTATTTAGTGATTATTTATACTTGTTATTATATCCTTTATATATTTGTTTTCGCTCTTCTTGTTCTTTTTTTTTTTGTATGGGGTACTGTTTCTATATTATTATTTTCCTTAGTTCATTATTAGAGCTAGAGTTTCCATATGCCTTGGTTACAATAGCTTATTTAATTATTATTTACTTTTGTTATTATTAGTTTCGTATTTGTGAGCTATAGTTCCTATATGTTTTGGTAACGATAGCTTATCTACTAATTGGATATAGGGTCTAATAATAGATTCCTAATGCTTCTTTTTAGATGTTTACATAAAATAATTGTATTAACTTACATTAGGATTGTAATTAATATATATTTCATATTCGTTGCTTCCTTGTCCTGGCTTAGCGTTGATCAATTCCTTGTTTAGTAGATGAGGTTTAAAGTTCTTTGATTCTTTGTTGAGTTGATGAGGTTTAAAAGTTCTTTGATTCCTTGTTGAGTAGATGAGGGTTAAAGTTCTTTGATTCTTTGTTGAGTTGATGAGGTTTAAAAGTTCTTTGATTCCTTGTTGAGTAGATGAGGGTTAAAGTTCTCCGGTTATGAAGGATTAAGATCCATCCGTGTTACACTTCTACTATTTTTCACTATTGTACTTATAAAGTGTTTCACTTTATTTCTCTTCACAATTGTTACACTTTTACTATTTTTTCACTATTGTACTTATAAAGTGTTTTACTTTATTTCTCTTCACAATTGTATTTTATATAATTTTACTATAATACACGGATAACCGGGCTACCGACTGCGCCATTTAAGTTCTCGGACCGACAGGGAGATAAAAAAACACTTGTTTATCTTTTTACTGTTAAAATATTAATAACATTTTATTATAATTCTTTTGTTTCTTATATAAAATAAAATATGCTTACTCTACTATAATAATTGAACTTATTAAATAAGTATTAAATTGTTTATTTTATTATTTTTACTTCCTACTTGCTGGTTTGACATTTTTATTTAGTTTGTTCTTATTTTAGGTTTATTGACATTTTGGTTTACTTTCTTATTTTTACTTCCTACTTGCTGATTATTAATTTTAAGTTTAACGTTCTTTTGTTTATTTTTATTTTAGGTTGAATTAATAGTGTTTTGCTTATGCAGCTAGTTAATGTATTGTTGTTATTGTTTTGTATGTGCTAACTCTGTCTTGGTGGTTTTGGTGGTGGTTGTGTTGTTGGGTTCATACCTGGGTATGTAACTCGTGCTAAATTCCCAGTAGAAGTAGAATGAAGCAGTTTGTTTTTTAATTTTTGTTTTTTCTTTTTACCCACTTACAACTACAATTCGAGTCGGAAAGAACCCGACCAATTGTAGGGGAATGTAAGAAAAGATAAACTCACTGTTTATTGTTGGTGTTTTGTTTTGGCTTTGATATTGTTACAAGTAAGACTTTGAGTGTTTATAATTCTTATTCGCTTTAGGGTTTTATTTGTATAATATTTTTGGCCTTTCTAAAATCTTTGGAAAAGGTTTCCTGATGAGCTGGCCTAAGCAACCAGTGAAATGCGCATAGAAGCTAGCTTTCCCTCAACAATAAATTTCAGTATATTTATCAAACATGAAAAACTGGGAATTTAGCACGTCATACGGAAATCGTATTAATAATAAATTTTGTATTCCCGAAATAACTTTGATAATATACATACTTGCATGTGCCCGTGCAAAAAAACTGAATTGGCAAATTGGTTTTTTTTGCTTACGAAGACAGTAGAATGAAGCAGTTTGATTTTTAATTTTGTTTTTTCTTTTTACCCACTTACAACTACAATTCGAGTCGGAAAAAACCCAACCAATTGTAGGGGAATGTAAGAAAAGATAAACTCACTGTTTATTGTTGGTGTTTTGTTTTGGCTTTGATATTGTTACAAGTAAGACTTTTAGTGTTTATAATTCTTATTCGCTTTAGGGTTTTATTTGTATAATATTTTTGGCCTTTCTAAAATCTTTGGAAAAGGTTTCCTGATGAGCTGGCCTAAGCAACCAGTGAAATGCGCATAGAAGCTAGCTCTCCCTCAACAATAAATTTCAGTGTATTTATCAAATATAAAAAACTGGGAATTTAGCACGTCATACGAAAATCGTATTAATAATAAATTTTGTATTCCCGAAAATAACTTTGATGATTTCAATTTATTTGTTTAAAAATTCATATATTTTTAAAACAGCAGATGGAAGATAAACAACAACAAGCCACATTTAAAAAAAAAGACCACAAACATTTTAAATTTAAAAATTTTATTAATGATAATATCCTTAATAAAACAACGTCATATAAGGTAACATACGGTTACTTATTTAATTGGACTTGGTGTTCTATACCTCCCATATTGGTATTGATACTGTTCAGTCCTTTGACACAACAGCACCAAGTCCAACAACAAAAGGTCTGCTATTTCCGAAAAATAATACAAGGTTTACACACATATTTTTACCTTACTTTTCTCTTCAAAATGTGTTATACAAAATTTTACAAGTAAAAACTGAAGGCGCATCTGTATGTTAACATATTCAATTTTCCTAAGAATGGCTAACAAAATTCTTCGAAATGTTAGAATGAATAAAAAAAACAAACATATTTTGAAAAAATGTGTTGTTAAATTTAAAAGCACTGTTTGCCTAATTTTTATTAATTTATTAAACTTTCAAAATATACTAAAGTTCAATGATTAATTTTCCTGGTGAGCTCAAGTGCGTTGCAAAACTAGTTCGATCCCATATGGGTCGTAGCGTAACTAGTTTCTTTCGGAAATTCGAAGCAAAACTCGTTCGTTACAAAATTAAATCAATGATTTTCTTATATTAAAGTTGGTTTAATTTTTTATACTGTTAAGTTATTAATCAAGAATGACATAACACTTCAAAATCAAAAAACTTCAACTAATTTGGTCCATTTAATCGGGCGCTATATGTTTTTTGTATTTTCCCAAAATTCGAATAAAGTGTAACGAGCGAGTTTTGCATCTCAGCTACTCAAAAAATACTTGAAAAACAATGTATTTAATTGATTAAACACTACTGAAAACTTTTTTGTCTACGTATTTTTTATTATTGTGTATAATAAGACATTCCATGTGAAATAAAACATTGAACATATTATGGGATATTTTGTGTAAAATAGGACATTTTTGTAATATGTGAACTATAAAACTATATTTTAAGAAGCAGATTTTTTACTATGTTAGATTTCGTTGTAAAATTTTAATCTTTGTATAAAATCTAACAGTGTTTGCCAAAATAATTTAAGTTCGTGCATAATTTCAATTTAATGATAACTTCTTGTCAAATGGTATCTTATCGTATTTAGTCTAAAATATTTCTTTTGTCTCCTTTAAATCCCACATCCCCCTTTTTAATACTTTTTAAAAGCGTGAGAATTTCTTTTTTACATTATTCTTTGCTTATCAACAATCAAATTTATTCTTGCATTTCAAATCCAATATCTCTTAATTAATTAAAACATTTAGAAAAAAAACCATAAAACACAACATGTGAGCCAGAGACTAGATATGAAAAACATTGCATGTTAAAATTGTTATTTTTCATTTATTTATTTCTTGTTTTTCCAACTGAAGAACGAAAACAACAAAAATGCTTAAGCTTGCATGTAGAAACGCATAAATATTTAAACAAACATTAATTAACAATAATTTTTCATAAATTACAATCGCACAAACAAAATGCTAAAGAGTAATTGAGCAAAACGAAAATCAAAAGCTCAAAATGTTTTGGCAAATTGTTAGCACCTCAAAGTTAACAGATTGTAACAAGTGAAATTGGTTTTAAAAGTATAACGTTTTGAACATTTTAGTGTTAACGAAAAGTGAAAACAAATTAACTAATTAATTTTTTCTTCACCTTAATATTTTTAGAAAAAAAACTGAATTATTTAATTAAACGATAATTAATCTTATGTACAGGGTAGAAACAACTAATACTAGTGGTTGTTGTTGTCGTTTGTCTAACAGTGTTTCATTTTGCTCTCCGAGTTTGTTTCACGATTTGTTAAAAACAAAAGACTTAAGTAGCAAACTTGTTTGTTTTTATTGTTACACCCCTGCTTGTTGTATTTTTAAATTGTGTAGAAATTCTGGTTATTTGATTAAAATTTTATTTGAAAAAAATAGTGCAAGACCAAACAGATCTTTTTAACATCATTTGGGTATTTTCTGTTAATAAATTATTACAACATTCTTTTTTTTAATTTTATATTAAAATGCCATAGAGATAAAACAGTGTGTAACAAAAATGACTTTATATGAAAAAAGTGTGCCTTTTTAGGTAAAAAGGTTGGCATTTTATGTAAAAATTTTGACTTTTGATGTAAAATGTGTGGCTTTTTATGTAAAATTGTGACTTTTTATGTAAAAAGTGTAGCTTTTTATGTAAAAAGTGTATCTTTTAATTTAAAAAGTGCGAATTTGTATTAAACAAATTTTACTTTTTATGTAAATAGTATGACTTTGTATATAAAAAGTGTAAATGCTGTGACTTTTAATGTAAAAAGTTTGACTGTAAATATAAAAAGTGACTTTTTGTGAAAAAGTTGTGACTTTTTATGAAAAAGTTGTGACTTTTTATGAAAAAGTTTTGACTTCTTATGAAAAAAGTGTGCCTTTTTATGTAAATAGTTTGACTTTCTATGCAAAAAGTGGGGCTTTTAATGTAAAAAGTGTGACTTTTTATGTAAAAAGTGTGATCTTTTATGTAAAAAATGTGACTTCAATGTAAGATTGTGACGTTTAATGTAAAAAGTGTGACTGTTAATGTAAAATGTGTAACTTTTGAAAAACAAATGTGACATTTTATATAAAAAGTAAGACTTTTTATGTAAAGATTTTAACATTTTATGTAAAAAGTTTTACATTTTATTTAAAAAGTTGTCCTAAAAACTTGTTTTTAGGAAAAATTCGTTTTAACTTAAGATTTAACAATAAGAATAAAACGTTTTTTCGAGCTCGAGGCCAATTATTTGTACAAAATATATATTACTTATTAACTAAATCGGTCAAATTCATTCCTAGATAATGATATCCGACGGATATCGAAATATTGGAACAAATTGATTATAAATAATTTATATTGTTTACAAATAATTCGAGGCCAAGGCTCGAAAAAATAAAATTAAATTTAAATTAACAATAAGTTTTATTGTGGTTTTAATTGAACAGTTAATGGTTTTTAATCCAAATTGGATTTTTTTAATCAGGCTCAAGTTTATCAAATTTAATTTTCATTAAATTATTTTAAAGAACAAAGTAATTAAACAACACGAAGTAAATATTCATTTTTATGATGATTTTTATTCTTGACTGAACTGGGAATTGAACTCGGCCGAAATGACAACGTTGCTTCCAGAACAATAATGTACCTCACCATCAGAGTTCTTGCATGTTCTCCTTTACCACCACAAATCAAATCAACAAAGTTTTAAGTTGTTTCATGCTGTTAAATTTCTTTCTTCATTTGAATAATTTAATGATAACTAAATTTGATGAACTTGAGGCTGATGAAAAAAAAAATCGAATTTGGCTTAAGATTTATATTTATTTTGTTGAATGTTTGATTGAAATTCGTTAAGTGAAAATCAGGTTTAAAATATTTTTTTGTTTATTTTACTCCCTACTGTATTTTTAAGAAATGTCTAACAAATATCAATTATTATTTTTATAAAGCATATATGCACCACCTTCATTGATACTTTAAAAGGCAGGTTAAGAAAATTAATAGCTTTTAATATAAATAATTTTTTTCCTTTACAGAATGTCTGAGCATGCATTCGAACATAAACTGATTGCAAATTTAATGATCTTTAAGAGTTTTTTAGAAGAAAAAAAAAGAAACACTCAAATGTGTTTTACAAAAGTGTTAGCTTAACATTAGTTTTATGTAAAAAACTATAAAACTTATAAGCTTACATATGCAAAGTAGGAAGTCTATTATAATACAATAATTTTCTAACTAATGATTTATAATTAAATGACAATTTCTTAAACATTTTATTTAGAAAACTAACGACTGAACAACAGTAGAGTCAGAGACTGCTATTAAGACACATAAACTGACACTTAAAACATTTTAATCATTTGAAATTCTTGCGATAATGTAAATAATTGTTTGAAAATTATGCCGATTATTTGAAAAACTTGTGTTTTTATAAATGTTTAAAAAAAACGTTTTGTTAAATGTTGTGTAGATTTTTTTTTTTTTTTTTACTTATCTTATTTATGTTGCTTATTTTATAAGATATAATTTTTAAATTTATTACATATTCAACTTTTTGTTAACGTTTTGGTTTATCGCTTTATCTTATGCATATGAAATATACGATTTTTTAGCAGACATAAATTAATTATTTATTCCTCTCACACGTTAACTCAGTTACAAGTCAATAATCATAATATTGTTGTATTTTTCGTTCTGTATTTATTTAGTTGTTTTTTTTTCTTCAAAACATTTTTAAGTTTTTTTTTTTTGTAAAATGCATGTAGATAATGACATTTCCGTGCCCAGAACATTAACTTGTCTTAACAGCTTAAATGCGCTAAGAATTACCACAACATAAAAAAAATATATAAAAAAAAGAATGAAAAAAATGTAATTTTTGTTAAATGTTCTTGTTGTTTTCTATGTTTACAAAAATAAAGTGAAGTATGTAAAGCATTTTCTAGAAATTGTCTGTAAAGTAAGAAGGAAAAATTTATTCTTAAGAAAAAAAAAAGAATTACTCAATGAAAAATTATCACAAATTCTTATGAAAATGCCGTTCCCAGTAGGCGTCTGACGTTTCTTAAACACTCTTTTAAACCTTGAAATCTGAAAAAATGTATGTATAAAAAGAGTATAGAATTGTCTAAGATCATACAAAACTTAATCCACATCGAATTCGGTGCAGAAAAAAATGCTTTGGAAGTCATTTCAGGGCTTTTATAATTTTTTTACACAGGCGAACTTACCAAATAATTTGATGATCGGACCCATATAAAATTCCTCCTGAAAACCCCTTTAAGGATACTTTCCACCATCACACATGTCTTACGTATTTTGCGAAATAAAATACAACCCTGTATCTTGTTATGGTTTTTTGAAATTTCTTAAACAATAATTAGATTAGAGAAGTATTTTTGTCAAAATACTTAAGACTTGTGTGATAGTGTGAAAAGGCCTTTATAATATCAACTGAATTTTCTGTGCCATTTTGTTTAATAAATCTTAGATTTTGACCGATTTTCAATTTTTTTGTTGAAAAGTTTGATTTTTTGAAATTTGCGGTTTGTTTTTAGAATTTTAAGATTTTTTTCCTATTTTGGTGATTTTATATCAAAACTTTTGCAAAAAAGATATTAAAAACATTTAAAATTTTATTCGAATTTACAACCGTCAGTGGGTTTTTGTAACGTAAGTTTTCTTAATAAAACTTTTAATTTTTTAAGTAGAGTGCAGATTTTTATGTCAAATTTTAGGTTTCTAAAACATTTTAGTTTTTGCTTTGAAATTTCTAGCACTTTTAAAGAAATTTTAAAATATCCTCATTTTGTTCTTGATTTCTTTACAAAAGAGTTTGTTTGATTCTAGTTTTTATTGTTTCTATTTTATTTGTAAACTTGTTCTTTTAATATTAAATTTTGTTTTTTGCTTTTTTTCTCTCTCTCTTAAATTTTATCAGAGCTACCGATTTTATTAAATGTTTTCTTTCTTTATTTACAGATTTTTCCCAAAATGTTATGACACGACTTGTACAGGAAACCTCCATTCACAACAGCAAAATCATGAATCATAAAAAGGAACTTTCATTTCAACGGGTTAATTAAATTCAAGTCTAAAGAATCTTAAAAAAAATTAAGTAGCTTCACTGCTCCTTTAATTAGAGCAAGAGCTACTTAAAACTCCAAAAAACTTAATCGTGAATTAAAACAAAACGAACCGTATTTTTAAAAAATAAGTGAAAACGCGAAAACATCTACACATAAAAATGGCCAGAATTGAACTGCCATTGAAAACGACTGAACATAATCTAAGTTTTAAGGCCAAAACAAATACAATTACTTTTATCAAACTGAAAAAACCAACAGAATATACCATGAATCACCGATATCGGAGAAGAGTTTCTAGTTTGAGAAACTCTGTTGCATTTACACCCACCCACAGTCATTGGTCCTGGCCATTATTAGTATTTCTGGGAATTTTATTGCAAAATATTAGTTTATCAAGACAAGAATTGGTTAGAGAACTAGACGTTTCCGAGGGCGTACCAGTGGGCCATCAGATTGGCTACATAGGGGAGCAATTGCCGGGTGTAGATAGTGGTCCGCCTTATTTAATTGTACCTGTACCGGGAAGTGGTGTGGATACAGATTTAGCTATTGATCATACTACAGGTGAAATAAGAACAAAAGTGCGTTTAGATCGGGAAACAAGGGCCTCATATAGTCTGGTGGCCATACCTTTGAGTGGTGAAAATGTGCGTGTTTTGATTCGAGTGCACGATGAAAACGATAATTCTCCCACGTTTCCGACGGCGGTCATGAATATTGAATTCCCCGAAAATACTCCGAGAGATGTTAAAAGGACGTTAAATCCGGCGCGTGATCTCGATCTCGGTCGTTATAATACTCAGCGTTATAATATCGTGTCGGGTAATACGAACAATGCATTTCGCCTTTCGTCGCATCGCGAACGTGATGGTGTTCTATATTTGGATTTACAAATTAATGGGTTCTTGGATCGTGAAACAACACCTTTCTATAGTCTGGTCATAGAAGCCCTTGATGGTGGCAGTCCTCCTTTAAGGGGTCAAATGACTGTGAATATAACCATACAAGATGTCAATGACAATCAACCAATATTTAATCAAAGTCGCTATTTTGCTACTGTGGCTGAGAATGCTACAGTAGGCACCATGGTCTTGCAAGTTTATGCCACTGATGCTGATGCCGATGAGAATGGATTTGTAGAATATTCCATTAATCGCCGGCAAAGTGATAGAGAGCAAATGTTTCGTATTGATGCACAAACAGGATGGATTTTTGTTAATAAGCCCCTGGATTTTGAAACTAAAGAGCTACATGAATTAGTTGTGGTCGCCAGGGATCATGGTGAAACCCCCTTGGAAACTACAGCCTTTGTTTCTATTAAAGTAACCGATGTTAATGACAATCAACCCACAATTAATGTTATATTTCTAAGTGATGATGCCACACCTAAAATATCAGAATCCGCTGAACCTGGTGAGTTTGTGGCCAGAATATCGGTACATGATCCTGACTCTAAAACTGAATATGCGAACGTTAATGTAACTCTCAATGGAGGTGATGGGCATTTTGGTCTCACCACCAGAGACAATATAATTTATTTAGTTATAGTCAATATGACTTTAGATAGAGAACACACGCCTAACTACACGCTCTCCGTGGTGGCCACCGATAATGGCAACCCTCCATTGCATGCCTCTAAAACCATACATTTACGTGTCACCGATATCAATGATAATGCTCCTGAATTCGAGCGTAAGATATATCAAGCAAATGTCATGGAAATTTCAGATCCAGGCTCTTCGGTAATTCAGGTCTATGCTTACGATCGTGATGAGGGCAATAACTCGGCCGTAACTTATAGTCTTTTGGATACACCCGATTCACATTCACAATGGTTTGTCATTGATGAGTATACAGGTTTGATAACAACAAAGACGCATATTGATTGTGAAACGGAACCTGTGCCACAACTGACGGTGCTGGCTCATGACAATGGTCATCCACCAATGTCGTCAACGGCCACGGTGCTGGTGACGATACACGATGTCAACGATAATGAACCGATATTCGAGCAGAGTTACTACAATATAACTGTAGCAGAGAACGAGCCGAAAGGAAGGTGTATTTTAAAGGTAAGTTTTTAAAAGCTTATTGGATTTAAAATGTAAGACTTGCCTTAAGTTTTTCCTAAATTTATAATAAAGTTTAGATCTTTCGTATATTTTTATGGAGTTGCACGTTGAAAAGAATCGGAAACAGAAATGATTGTTAAAATTATAACAAATAGAATCCGGAAATTTATATCCCATTATATAAATTGTCATATTAATTTGAAGGTGTATGCTAAGTCAAATTAGAAATATTTTGGTAACTTTTTTTATCAAAATTAACATAATAAATAAAGTACATACATATTTTGTAAAAAGAACTTATTTTAATAAAAAGTACTTTTTTCGAAAAAAAAATATTTTTTTTGATATTTTTTGATTAACAGTACTTTTTTCGATGTTAAGTACTTTTTGCAATAAAAAAGTACTTTTTCCAAAAAAAAAATGATATTTTTTTCAATCAAACCAAGAATTATTAAAAAATTTATATATTTTAATAAAACATATTTTTTTGTAATAAAAAGTAGTTTTTTTTTTAATAAAAAGTACTTTTTCAACTGTTTTTTACTTAATTTTCTTAACAAATAGAATCTGAGAAAAACAGTACATTTTTCAATAAAAATTTATATTTCTTCAATGAAATATTTCCCTTAAAACCGCGTTTTTGTATAATAAGTACTTTTTGCATGAAAATTAGAAAGTGCCGCTTAAAATAAAATATTATTTTTTATATACATATAAAAGTACTCATTGAAAGAAGTAGGTTTTCAAATAAAAAAATGTTTTTTAATAAAAATTACATAATATAAAATTATTTTAAAAAAGTACCTTTTTAAAAAAAAATTTAGCAAGAAAGCCTTATTTAAGGAGCAACTTTTTGAATACTTTGCTTGTTAATTTCAACTAAATGTTTACGTTTAAAGTACCTTTTTACATAAAAAAGTATACTTAAAAAATGGACGATGTAGGATAACAAGAGCATTGCTTTGATAAAGAGTACCTACTAGGGTATTCATTTTAATCGCTCGGTTAATTAATCGAGGTTTTGGTTTTGTGGTTACACATTTTAAGACTTTCTTAGTTACAAGATTTATAAGCGATTCATAATGACTATCGGTTAATTTTGTTATTGATCGATTAACCGATTAATAAAGTTTTTTTTTAATAAATTAAGTAATTTCAATAAATAAAAAGGAAAAATTATTTATTTTTTTGAGTTTATTAGTAAAAAAAAACAATAACATAACAAACATAACAATTCTTGAACCAAAACCAGCAAACAAAAATATAATTCATAACTATTTAATACATATTTTTTAATAAATGCATATAACCTAATATGTTTAAATTAAAAAATTAACTGAGATTATATTGTTAGTAATTTAAATAGTTTGAGGAGATCTTATAAAATAATCAGTTTAGAAATATAATTTGGTTAAAATGTTTAGAATTTAAGCGACTCTTTTCTTTAGTTTTGATAAATATTGAGTTGAAAAAAATTCTTTCACTTATCGTAGGGGTTGGAAAAATCGAAAGCAATCCATAATACAGAATATCTTTTTTCTCAGTCATTTTCCTCGACTTCTCTAATAATATAAAATCTTTCATTATTCCATCAGAGTCCTGTCTTAATTTTTAAAATGCTTAACACTTCTAATTGTTTCGGTTAATTCTGTTGTTGTGTTGCTATCTAAAGATTCTTCTGCTGCCAGGTCATTATCTAGCTCATATTGGCAAAGCTCAGCTCCGAAGATTCTGCAAAAAAGTTCCGACTTTCCGACTTTCTGACTTCCTTAATTACTGTTTTTATACTGTATTTCTAGAAGGAAATAAATTGTATACAAAATATTTTAAACACAACTTTTTTGGTGCATTTTGGTACAGACAACGTTGTAAAATTGTACATCGTTGCATTGTAGAATGCATTAAAAAATGTGAGTTTGCTTTGCAACTGGCATTTTGAACTCACCCATAATTAAAAACAGAAAAAATATGGTTGCAATGTTGTTGCATCGGTTAATTGGTTAATCGACTAAAATTAACCGGTTTATTCGTTAATAGAAAAAAGGCAATTTTTAATTAACCTATCAGTTAATCGGGAAGTAATAAATGGTTAACCGATTAACGGTTAACCTAATGAATACCCTAATAAGAGTTGTTCAAGTAAAATTACATTTGAATAAGTCTTATTTTAAATAAGATGTACCTTTTTAAATTAAAAGTTCATTTTTAAATACACAGTGCCTTTTTAATAAAAAAAATACCTTTCTATATTATTTAGATGCACAAGTTTAAATAAAACGAACCGTTTTGAATGAAAAGTTATTTTTTTTTTTAAAAAAGCTTATTTTTAAATGAAAAATTAAATAAAAAGTACCTTTCTAAATATAAAGTTCCTTTTAAAATATTAAAGTACCTTAACGACTTTAAAGTAAATTTATAAATGAAACTAACTTTTATAATAAAAAACTCTGTTTTATTCATATAAAAGTCACTTTTTCAATTTAAAGCACATTTTTCAAATTAAAAGAACCTTTTTGCATAAAAAATTTACTACTTTTTTCAATCAAAACTACCTCCTTAAATAAAAAGGTTATTTAAAAAAAATACGTTTTTGAATTAAGACCACATATCTTAATTAAAAGTGGCACTTAGAATAAAAAGTACTTTTTTGTAAAATAGTACAAATTTCAATAAAAAGTACTTTTTAAATAAGAAAAAATAAGCTTTTCGAATAAAAATACTTCATTTTAATAAAAAATTAACTAAGAAGAAAAGAAAAAACTATATTTCTGTGACAAAAAAAAAATTCTGTGAAAAAGTGCCATAGTCGACTTTAGCAAATTTTGAATTTGTAATATCCATTCTTAAAGGTTCACATGGAAAAAGTTTCAATTATTTAATACGATTTTTAAGGAAGTTATGTGCGTTAAAATTTGGAATAAATGCCAATCAGCACTTTTTCCTTTTTGCCACAGATTTAGTATTGTGTTAAATATAAAGTTGAGAAAATTGTTTTTACTCAAATTTTGCACTAATATGCCACATAATTGTTTCTTATATGCGGTTTTTTGTTTTAAGCAATTATTGTTTATAAGAAAATTATTTCTTATAAACATACATATGGACATTATAAAATTTTTTTATCTTAAAAGCAAATCTCTTTTATTATTTTGGTTTTCATTGGTAAAATGTTTTTCAATTCTTTAAATCTTTAATTCGCAAACTAAATGCTATGGTTCAAGAAACGCCTAGTTATATACTTTTTGTATATGCAGAGTTGCCGTCAAAAATCACAAAAAAAAAAAAAAATTTATCATTTATGTTTCTTATATCAGATTTTTTCCTAAATGATGATTTCTTATAGAAAATGTTTCTGTGGAAATTACAGAAAAAGACGGTGTCTTTCTTTGCTCCTCTCCCTTATAAGCATTTTCTTATGCGATGTGCTTATATCAGGTATCTACTGTATACATATCTAAATGTGTTTTAAATAAACACGTTGTTCTTAGGTCTCTTCATAAGGCGGTGTTCTATTTATTTATTTTTTTTTTAATCTTTGGAACAAAAAAATATATTAATTTTTAATAAATTAAAAAATAAAAATATTTAGTTTTTTAATTTTTGCAAAATTAAAAACCGATTAAATTTTTAATACTACATACTTTCAAATTTAGTTTGAGGTTTTGAAATAAAACTAGAGGTCCATAATTTCTTTAATCATAACCTACATTATAATTTCAGAAAAATATTATATGATATAAAGTTTTATGTTCATAAATGAATAACATTAAAAACTCATATAGACAGCGGAAGCCCCATCACCGTGAGACCAATTATATATTTATTTGAAATTTTGTTGAAATCATCATCTACTGCTACTTAAACTACCAGCAAAGACACTGTGGATTTACAAAAAAAAAAAGAAAAAAAATCAAAAAAACCTTAAAAAATGATAAATAAATGAAGTAGAAAGGAAAAAAGAGTAGTTCGAACTTATATTATTAACATTAGTACAACAAATAAATGGAAGTAGATAGAAAAGAAACTTGAAATACTACCAAGAAAAGGAACGAAAAAACTCAAACCCATAATAACACAATTTTTTTCATCAGGCATCTTGTACCAGATCAAGCAAACGAACAATAATAATGATTATAATAACAGCAAAACAAAATATATGTATGTATATGAATGTGAATGTGTTTATCAAAAGACCAAAAAAAAAAAAAAAATTTTAAATAGCCTTAAACAAACCTTAAGAGAACTCAAATTTAGGTAGAAGTTAAAACAGACAATCAAACAGACAGACAGTAACATATTTTCATATACAAAACAAGACAATCCGAATTGAGTTTTTAATATTAACCACCGTGCCGTTGCAATTATCCCCATTTCAAATGCCATTTGTAGCCGCCCCAAAGGGTAATTTGCTCCCCCGTTTTAAATTTTTTTTTGTTTTAATTTCTGTTTATGTGTTTGTTAATATTCTGTGCGATTGTGTGAGAGTTTGGGCCAGTGTGTTGGCAAGACGTCACATTACCTACAACAATAAACAACATTAAACTAAAACAAACGGCTTTTGGATTTCTTCTGGTACTAAACATAAAACAGTAAAATGTGTTTAAAAAATAAAAGAAAAAAAAACATTTTACTGGTTTCTTCGCAGCAGATTCAGCAACAGCATGATGATGAATTTTTGACGATTTCTACTCAAAGTTTTTAGCAGTCAACAATTCATACAAAACGTCCATCTACCAAACTGCCAGCCACCAATTCATCCAACAACCATCCATACTTACAGACCCATCATCATCCATCCATCTCTAACAATTCCAGTTGTATATTTTATGTTTTTTATTTCTTATTTCATTATAAAAGTTTGTTTGTCCTTCTTCTGGATTTCCTTTATGCAACATTTATTTAACTGCAAATCAAAAAAATCAACTTTTTAGTTAAGATGTTTTTTTTTTTTTTTTTATTTTCATCAACATCATGGTTTGTTTGATTCAAGGAGAAATTAAAAACCACAAAAACAATTTTTAGAACAATGCCAAAAAGTTGAAACATGTCTTTTGTTCTCACTCGTTTCAGCATTTTTAAGATTGTTTTCTTGCAGCTTCAACAAAAAAAAATCAAATAAAATAAACCACGTTCTTTTTCAAGCCATGTTAAAGGAAACTATGTATTGAATACTCGTTTTTATAACGAAACAAACTTATCAGAGGTTAAAGAAATTTATATTTAATTCTTTAATTTTTAGGACCTCATAATTTCTTAAGAAATTATCAATACTGACCTCCGTTATTGACTTTTGATGAATTTCGTTGATGAAAGCACAAAAATTTATATAAAAAAAACAAAAATTCAAGCATAAAAAAAATTCCTTATTAAAAAAAAACTTTAAGAAGAAAGTAAACAAAAATTTATAAAGAATAAAATTAAAGGAAACTGGCATGAACTTAATGTGCTTCAATACATTGTTCATAAAGAAATGATTAATTTCCTAAACAGACCTTAACGAATCCATTTTCTATAAAGAAATTTAAATAGAAAGAAACACAAATATCTGAGTATAAAAAATGAGTCATAAATCAAAACAAAACAAGTAAAAAAGTAAAATCGGCCAAGCACGACCATTTGATACCCTGCACCTTAGTGTACACAGACAAATTTGAGACCCATGGCCAAACATGTAAATGGATATAAAAAATTTTGGAACTACCAGTACAATATTGCCATGACATAATAGCTACAATTATCATCGAAACATTTTGTATTAATACTAAGATTTATAAGGAATATGTGGCATTACAAGCTATTGTAGGGAGTGGTATTAGTACGGGAATCAAATATGGACCTGTCTTAAACCAATTTAGTAAAACGAATCATGTTGAAATAAGAAATTCAATTGGCTGAGGAGAACTTTAAAAAATCGCTTTAGAAAATTACGACCGACTAAGTACATTCATGTGTGCTTGCTAGTAAGTATAGCTTCGATCACAGAAAAAAAAATTTACCAATTAAAGAATTAATCAAAAATGAAATCAGTTTTAATTAAAACTGTAATCAAGTAAATTAAACGTTTAATCAAATAAATTAAATAAACGTTTAATTGATATAATTAATTTGTTAACTGGTGCAAATTAAACGTTTAATTGATACAATTAGTTTATGAAAATTAAACGTTTAATTGATACTATTAATTTGTTAACTGTTGCTAATTATTATTATCAATTAAACGATTAATTTACTTGATTAAATTTTTAATTAAAACTGTTTTAATTTTAGATTAATGCTGTAGTTGATGAAAATTTGTTTTCTGTGAATTTTTGTAATAAGCCGTCATGCTAGACTTTATCAAAAGCATGCGAAGCCGATGAAGAATTCTGAGCAATATTTTCTTTTTTAAATGTTGTTTTCGTATCAAAAATTTGATGGAGAAAAAAAAATAATGTTTTTCACAAAAAAATTTAATTTATTTTAATGATATTAAATTCAATTTGGACGACCTCAGCTCCTTCGGGGTTATATTGCAATGCCACCTTTGCTATCTCGTTGCTGGCTCTCAGTGTATGTTCAATGCATGTAAACTTTCTTCTGAGAATGTCGTGTTGGATTGTATATTGGCTGGTTGTGCGAAGGCAAATCTATATTGCTTATTACTTGGCCAAAAACATCTTTTAATTCGTCTTATAAACCGTTTCGTAAAACCGTGCGTTTTTTTTTTTGTATAAGCACCAGGTTTTACAGCCATATAGAAGTGAAGGCTTTACACACGTGTTAAATATAAAAAGTACTTTCTATACAGATGCTTTGTATTCGACAAGATACTTCTTTTGCTATTCATTTAAAAAAGGTACCAAAAAATTTCTACATTTTATTAACTACATTTTAAGTTAACCTTGGCTGATCTTTATCAAAACTAAAGTTAATGTCATATTTGGTTGTGGCTTAGAGCTAAGTTGTACGTTTTTCTGTCTAGTCAAATAAAACCTAATTTGAATAATTAATCATAATTCATAATACTACTTTTAGTGTTACTTAAATGATTTTCAGGAGGGGAATTGATGTTGGATAGTAAATTATGCAGCAATCATCACAAAGTTCTGTAGAGTAATTAAATAAGACCAATGGGCCGATTAACACAAAATTTTATGGCCTAATTTTTGGCCATATAAAGCAAAATTGGACCAATTTGCATAACAATATATTTATTTGATATGGTTTTAGGCATATTTGAATGGTTAATTATGAACCGATTTTCACGAAATTTGACAGTGTAAATACTACACTCAAAAGAAAAATCAATTCGTCCGTACTCAAATCAATCCGAAGCGCTACTAATTGTACGATAAGTACGAATTTTCTTAAATCAAGTACAGAATGATTGATTCAAGTACGGATTTTAAATCCCAAAATACTTAAATTATCCATGTTCAATCCCGATTTCGTACTTGAAATAATGCGAAAATGAGATTGATTTAAGTAAAACTCAGATTGAATCAATCTCAAAATGCGCTTGATTTAAGTTTTATAAAGTTGATTTTATGCCGAATTCGTGCTTGAAAAAATCAAAAATCAAAAAGAGAAATTAGAAAGAAAAAATTATTATGATTAATTTACTAACACGTTTTACACTTTACAGAATGATAAAACACCAACACCATGCCCGATATGGTTTTTACTTTAGAAATCTAATGTACATATTTAACCAAAAATATAAACTAAATGAGAAGCAAGAGTTCAAATTTACGTTTAAACCATTCGTGGTGCACATGGTTCTGGACAGACCTTTTTCCAATGTGTATAGAAGCCGGAGGGTTTAACACAACGAAAAATTGAATCTATATTTTACTTGATTTAAGAAATGTATACTTATTTCAAGAAACTCCGAGATTGATTTTCGAAAGTAATCCCATTTAGGATTGTATTGAGTACGCTTTAGTGTTATTCGTATTTGAAGTTTTGAGTACGACTCGTATATAAAATATTCATAAAAAACTGGATTTATCCGGAGTGTTTTTCTTTCTGTGCAGTTTAACTAGACACTAGAATCAATTTGTTCAAAAATGAATGTGTTTTCAACAGACGTAAATGCCTTCATCGACTTGGAATTACTGTAGGAATAATAAAAAACCTTCACACGGAGTGCGAAACTTAGCATACCCCAATTTAGGACTAATTGTGGAAGCTGTAGAGAAACTTTTCTTTCTTTAATTCACTAAGCTACTTCTGAATAAACAAAACTACTTTTTATTTACAAAAAACTACAACAATTTTAAATATGTTATTTTTATATGCTATTTTTAATTCGAAAATATCCTTTTTCATTTCAAAACTAATTTTATTCGGAAGCTTTGACATAATATCACAAAGTTATTCTTTGAGAAAATAGATTGATTGGTGTAAAATTTTCAACATGAGCAAAAAAAAAAAACAATTATTTTCCAACTGGTTTGGGCCGTAGATGTGTTCTAAAGTGACTTAAAAGCTTGCAGTTTTTCCTGCTGGAGATTTTTAACAGCATTTTCGATTCCGTACCGAAATATACCCGGGGGTATGTAGAGATACATCTTAGAAATATTTCACTTCTCGGTTGTAAATGTTCCAGGGTTTCGGTGGAGCTAAAACGCGTTATTTGGCAGATCACTACGCTCAGGGATCTTTATCAGGACCCACTAGAGCCGGAAACTTCTGGAACTTTTTTAGGAGTTGTCTTTTGTGAAACTAGTTTGGGAATCAAGTGGTGGCTGTGGTTAATAGCCAAAAACGCTGTTTTTTCAAAGCTGTAATTTCTATTCAAAAGCGTAATTTATATTGAACATAATTCATATAAATACACAGGCGATTTTTGTTTAGAAAGCGTTTTTGAAAATGGTAATATTTAAAAATGTTCTTTTCATGGACGCTAAATTTTATTCAGCACTTTTTAATTTTTTACAACATTTAAATGTATGTATCTTAAGTCTTTTGTTTATCTGTCTACTATGTCGTTTCTTTCAAAATATATAGATATAAACATATTTATTGTATTAATAATTTCTTTTAATAATTTCATTGGAAGCGTTGCTATTTTAAGCAAATTATTTCCAGAAACCCTTTAACATCTAAATTTTAGTTTTTAAGACCATTCCTTTTTATCACGCTTGAAATCACATTCCTTATGGAGGCCTTAGAAAACACAGAGCCATTCTCTCATACACAAGACAAAACTTTGTAGCACCACAAAACATGTAAAAATAGATTGTGTAACCTACAATTATTTACCCCAACATTTTATTCTATTTAACTTATTTTTTTCTCCGACAAATATAAATTTATTATTTCACTTTTTCCCACATTATAAAATTGAAAACAAAACAGCAGAGAAAACAATGTTAAAGAAAATAACGAAAAGCCATTTATTCGCACTTAAAACAAATAATCGTTACATACTGAAATACTAGTGAATTTGTAAGATACAAAATATACAATCTAAAGAGAAAAATAGAGATTTCTTTTGCTAAGACTTGGGCGTCCGTCTGTCAGTTTGTCTGATAGTTTGTCAGTTGCTGTTGTAGGCCGACAGTCTTTAGTATATTTTTGTTTTGTTTTTGCATTTTGAAACCACCAACAACAACTATTTAGTTTTTAGATTTTATTTAATTTTAGATTTCTTGTTGTTGTTTTCTATTGCGTTTATACTTAAGTTGTTGTTGTTGTTGTTGTTGTTGTTGCAGTGAAAACATAATTGTATGTAATTTAGCATGTAACTTTTTATTGTTGTTGTTGTTGTTTTCATTTAAGTTATCTTGTCTTTGTCTTTGTGTTTTTTTTTTTGGTTATTGTTGTTGTTTTAAGTATCTTTAGCTTTTACACTCATCAGAAACAGAATTATGTTGTCTTTTAAATTAACTGATGGCAAAAATATCTTAGCAACATATCAACTTGTGTAATTTGCATAATGACTTTTTAATTTTATAGGCCGTCAACTTTTTATAATATTTTTTTTTTTTTTTTGTTTTGTAACTAAGAAATCTTTTTTCTTTTAAAATTATAAAATGCAAAAATACTTTAATAACTATAATATCAAGGTATTGTGTTTAATTTTCTTTGCAGTTAATTGTGGAAGAGAAGATTTGTTTATAAAGTTGTTAAGAAATTTTGTTTAATAAATTCTGAAGGGCTGTTAATTTAGGGTTATATTTTTTATGCAGAATATTCTACAGATGCTAATAAAATATATTTTTTAACTTAAAGTATACAGAAAAATAGATCCCAAGTACAGATTTAAAAGTTGTGGCTAGAAAACTTTGAAAGTATGTAAGCCAAGAAGTTCTCGCTGATGAGCAACAAAAAGTTTCAATATTCCTGAGGAATTTCATGGCAAATATGTACTTTTTAAAGCCACTTATCGATACTGTTTCAGATTAGTTATTTTTCCTTTAGATTTCTTTAGATGTTAAAAATATGTTAAAAATTTTCTTTAAAAATAGTTTTGTTTGAGGTGACCATATTTAAACATATTTTTCTCTGGGTGTGCCTCTGACTCAGTCTGACTTTCGTCCTAATATATAATGCATTGATCAATCAGTTGAGTACAAATCACTTTTATGTTCTATTCATACACTTTGAGAAGGTTTTTGACACCATAACGTTATTTAGGAAGCACTTGAGTGTAAAGGTATGTCTCGAAAACTTTTTAAATTAATAAAATGTCTACATGAAGGTGCCGCATTATCCACGATTGCACGCTTTTCCGAAAGATTGAAATCAACGCAGGAGTCCAACAAGGGTGTTTAATGTCAACATAACTGTTCAATATCATGCTAAATATTGCTACATGCAATAGAAGAAAAACGAGGAATTCTAGGGTGTGTTAATGAAAGAGTAGACAACCTCGAGTACGTTGACGATATGTGCCATTTTTCCTACAATTACTCCGACATGTCCACTAAGCTACAAAAGCTATCAGAAATATCAGCAAAAGCCGGACTAAAAATTAGCTTAGGTAAAATATATTTTATGAGGATTCGTTCTGAAAACACATGTCCCTTTCTGATAAATAATGAAATCCTGAAAGAAGTTGACTTATTCTGTTACTTTGGCGCCTATATAACTAATACTGGTAGCACCTGCGCAGACATCGCTAGTCGAATAAAAAAAAAACACAATCCTTTGGACAGGTCAGTGCAGTTTGGAGATCATTAACAATTTCCAACATGAAATAAACACTGCTGTACGGTTGCGATTCATGGAATGCAAGTCTTAGGAACATCCATTCACTTCAAGTGTTCCAGAAAAGGTTGCACAGAAATTCAAAAGCGTAAAGATTCATCACATATTGTTAGAAATGCGATCGAATGGAACTCACAAGGAAGTCACACTTGGCGAAGGCAAACCCAAATCGAAACCACGTAAATACAAAGAACATGGCCTGAAATCAAAAGCATTGCGGCAAAAACATCCGAATGAAGAACATTTGTTGGGACAAGGAACGTTGGGAGTAGGCCCGTTTTCACAACTTGCCAATAGCTAAAAAGGATTTTATCGGCCGTATAAAAAGTGTTCCATTTTTGCAACTTAACTTAAATAACCAGGGTAGGATAAAGTGTCCTTCAACTGATCGCTCACTTTAGGTTAAATTAAAATTGTAATAATGAAACACTTTTTATACGGCTGATAAAATCCTACTTTAGCTTATCAGAATGTCCTGAAGACGGGCCTAAAAAGAGTAATAATTATATATTTTAAAAATAATTTAATAAAAATTTAAATAGGAAATAAATAATGTTGCCCTTTAAAAAAATTTAATTTTTTTGATTTTAATTTGTAAACTTTTTAAACCAAAATTTGTTTTTGTTTTCAATACATACAAACAGGGCTATGGAGTCGGAGTCGGCGTTGAAGAGTCGGAGTTGAGGTTGTTGAGCCGGAGTCGGAGTCGTCGACTCCAAAGTTTTTCGGCATAAAAAATTTAAAAAAAATTCCCAAAGTAAAAATTATCTTCTTAAAACACATTTAAAATTTAAATAAATACCGCTCTTATGTGCTGTTTCCAAATAACAGGCGATGGACTGAGTGCTTTTCATAATCAATCGCCTGTCATTTGGAAACATCACATTAATGTTTGCGTACGGTAATTTCTTCTTAAAAACTCTAATTTTTAGAAGGCCTTACGGTAATGAAAAAATAAAAGTTAACATCATTGAGTCTCATGTACATTCAGTATCAAGATTATAGTAGGAGTCGAAGTCGGAGTCGCACTTAAAAAATTTCAGCGTTTGGAGTCGGAGTTAGTACTTTTTTCGGACGACTCCACAGCCCTGCATACAAATAACGAAAGAAATGCTCATATCCACAACGTGGGCCTAAATATGATCAAAGTTTTTTTTTCTGGAAATTTATAAAAAATCTTTTTAAATTTCTCAAGCTGGTGCCTTCTTTTGTCTTCTAAGTTTTTTACAATTTAGCTATAATCTAATTTTTTTTCTTTGAGCTAAAAAAAATTTATAAATTACAAACAAAACAAATGTCTAGATTTTAAATAGAATAAAGAAACATATATAAATTTTAATATCACTATTGTTATTGTTTTTAGGTTTGTAATAATGTCTAGCATAACATAAGTTCACCTTCTAAAACTGCTAAAATTACAAAAAGTAAAAAAATAATTGTAAATAAATTATTTAATAAAACAAAAAAACCAATCTCTACAACGAGAAAAATTAAAAAAAGTCATCAGAGAATATAAAGAAACATGTTCACAAATTCACCACACTTGTTGGTAATATTACACGAGATTCCCGAACTCTCAATATCAAACTGATTCAAAGTTATTCTCTTAATTTCTGCAATAATCAAAGAGCCATTATAAAACTACACAAAATAATACGGTAGAGAGTATTTAAGCCAAAGCACGTTGTTTTGATAAAAGTATTTTAATAGATTATTTTGTATTAGAATACGAGTAAACAACACTCATACATATTTAAGAAAAACACACAGACACCTTTATACCAATAATGGTAACAATTTCTGGTGAGGTGTTTGTTGGTCTGTAAAGGAGCCTTCTACCAATATCAACACTACCAAGTACCAAGAGTCTTCAAACCTTTTTAGAGTTTACGAATATTTTAACTCCTATTGACCACATAAATATTTGTAAACAAACTATTACACTCTTAATACAAGAACTTGATATTTTTACATTTACTCTCAATTAAAAACAGAGAGAGAGACAGATAGAGAGTCTAAACCTCTCTATATATATATTGTCTTTATAAAACTACAACAAAATTTATTGATTTTATTTCTTTTTTTTTCTTTTCAATAAGAGAGCGAGAGTAAAAACTGTAGTTTTAAACGAAGTTTTAGTTCAAGCAACAAAAAAAGCTAATAAGCCGGTTTTTATAAGCTCTTAAGGAACACAACGCAACATAACACAATACTATACAACAAAACACAATATGAAAAAATGAAAAATAAATAAATAAAAAATTATAAAAAAAACTATTTGTATAGCTAAAAGGTTTTGAATTTCTTAACAAAAGCATTGAATAAATGAAATGTTTAGGATTAGATAGCAGTGATGATTTTTAGAAAAAAAAAACAAAACAACAACTAAATAAATTTTAACCAACAACAAAAGCTATAAAAAAATTACAAAAAAAATATGGCAGGCATATATTTTGGGTTTGAAAAGAAATTCTTGAGTAAAATTAAAGTTGTTGTCTTAAGTCTTTTGATAAAGATGAAAAAAAAATAAATAAAATACATATTACCAAATTATGAGATATAAGAAAATAAAAAGTACTTTTTCGGCAAAATTATGAATAAAAAGAAATTTAGTCTAGAAATATGAAACACATTTCGGTAAATTCGTTTTTTTTTTCATTAAAGGCGTTTTTTTTACAAAAACAAAAAATAAATTTTTAATAAAATGGGTTTTGTAAAAAATTGGTATAATTTTTAATTTAAATTATGATTAAATTCTTAATTAATTATCCGAGCAAATGTAATTTAGACCTTTAGCATGTTGTAGTCAAACAGACCAGAGCTTACGGCGGAGATCGAACCGACTACCCACGTGCTGATAGACTATCACAATACCAATTATCGTACCAAGGCATCCGGGAGTTTTAAGCTACGGCCACACTTATCAAATATTTGATGAACAAAATGCGACCAACAAGCAAACTAAATAATCATTTCCCTTAATTCCAATATTTATTTTGATTTTAATACCACATCCTACAAACAACAGTTTTTTTTTGCTATGTCTAGTAGTATGATGAGCTTCTTTTGTAATATTTACCACATATTAAATATCACTAACTCTTTACAAAAGCAGGGGCTACGCTTATTTGGTCAAATATTAAACAAGTGTGTCCGTAGCTTTAGAATAATAAGTAACTTTATGAATAAGGAATTAATGTTTGCATAAAAACTATCCAGATATGTGAATTTCCGTGCCTCCACAATTTCCTACCGCTTTCTTCCTCTGGGCGTTGATTTGCAGTGGATACTTCTCCTCGTAGTTCTGCAAGTTGTTTGATATAATTTTTTTAATATAGTTTAATAATTTTCCGTTCGTAGAAATAACTGCGGAAATGCCAAATCGTTAAGGTGTTTCACTTTAATCGGATTGCATAGAATACATATATTTGGGACGTCGCAACAGTTCATCTATTATAACAAAAAAATGTAATGTAAAACCCTGTACTCCGCTCTTATCAGTCTAAAATTTATTTTTAAAGGTACACTACTTCCATCGGTTCCGTCCCATTTTATGGTTAAGGTGAACGAACGACTTTTCGAAATCAAATTGTGATTACTTTATTCTAATTTTTTTTTGAACCAAAAAGTATTTTTTAAGGCCGGCAGCTTAATTTTCTTGATATTAAGCAATACTAATAGACTTTGAAGCACCGGCCTACACATGAGCGTTGTATTCCAATTGTTGGTCGGATATGGGCTGCATAACTAGTAGGGAGATCAGAAGAAGTGACGAATCTCTTATACCGATTCAAAAAACCGAGGCATTTGAATGCTGCTTTCGATACCATCACAGAAAACAAATAACTAGAATTATTAAAAAATTTTAAACTTTTCTTATATTTTTAACACTTTTCTCAATTAAATTGTTTGTAAATTGTCATATTAACAACGTGTTTCAGTTTAAATTAACTACAGGTGGTGCCGAAACAGCATCTGATTTTGACAGTTCGAGCTTATTTGTTTTGATTTGTTAGTGTTTTGCTAAGAATGGTTGACATTTCGAGCTATAAGCACTAACAATATAATGCAAAAACCCTATGTTGTTTCTGTTGTTTTTGGATTGTTGTATTTCCGACACCAGCTGTAGTTGCATTCGCCTTGTTTCAGTTGAAAAATAAAATAATTTTGTGTCAAACATTTGCAATACAAATTGAAGAAATTCAATATTTTTTTGGATTTAATCTCGCAAAGAATTAACGATATGACTGTAAATGAAAACTGAGACGATCTCTAGGTTAAGTAGAGCTTTAATTAAAAACTTCTTATCAACATTTTAACTGGGTTTTTATTTACCCTAGTTTTTAAATTTAAGTTGATGATTGTGTCAAGATTCCGTTGTGCGCACATGTTAAAACCTTCAAGTGCATCAACTTCAAAGTATGTCCCTGTTAAAGTTACTTGTAATGAGATTTTAATTATATTTAAATAAAAAAATTGTTTAAATCAACATTTTTAATGCATTTTCTTCTTCTAAAAGTGCAATTCATTTTTCAAAACTAGTTAGCAACAATAAATATTTTGTTAATATGACAATTTTGCAATAAAAATTTGTATTTGATTGCTGATAAATATTTTGTTTAATGTAACAAACCCATTGTTAAAAATATTTGTTGAATGTGAACAATTTGAATTAACAAAAGTATTTTTTATTTGTACAAATCGGTTGTTGGTGCCTTTTTAATAAAAAATTAATTGTATTGACGAATATGGTATTTAATATGGCAATTGTTTTGTCGTAATTTTTTTCGGTGTTGAATATATGTTTTATCAATCGGACATAACATTGTAATTTCCAGCCCAGAACATTAAGAGATTCTGATTTGTCAATAATAATACCATCCATTTATATAAACGAGACACCTTGATCCTTGACGAGACACTGGGTCAATCGGGCTTTCCGAGACTACATTAAGGTGTCGGCCAAGCTTATCAATCATGTTTTGTCTCATATCACCAACATCTGATACGCTTCGTATATAATAAAAAGAATATGAATGTCAAAGGTTGCTGTGGTCTGCGAAAGAGCGATCTGCAAAAGAGAAAGAATTATTTACTAAATCACAATATGGCTTAAGCCAAGAAAATTTTTCACCGTTCTCGTGCAAGCCAACAATTTCTTATTTTAAGCACATGTGTGGTTTGATTGAAGCAAAAAGTTATGACTTAAAGCGAGCTAAAATTTACCTAAATACATGTAAAAAAAAGAATAATTTTAAGTCTATATTAACTTAAATCAAGTTTTTCTTTCTTATTCCATTGTCTATGAAAATCCGAAGAGAAAATATTATGATTTTTAAAAAAAAATACTACCTTATGGTGATTACTAATAAAAAATACAACTTCTTAAGGTTAATGTCGATTATATTCGAAATACGAAAAAGGTCTACAAAATAAGAACACAATTTATTTTTGGTATATTTTTTCGAGTAAACATTTGTTTACGTCTGTATCAATACCAACAATTTTTTTAATATCGCCTGATCACCGAAAATATTATTTTTTGCTTCCTAAACATAACCATTTTACAAATGTCCTTACTTGTGCACGACAATGCGCTTTATAATAAGAAAAGAAACTCAATGAAAGTAGAATGTCTCTCTTTCAGATAAAACAACTAAAAATATAACTAACTGCTAATTTTTTTATATATTAAAAGAGCGTAGAATTAGAGTACAATGAAGTGTGGAATATATTCGACAAAAACACTGAAAGGGTTAAACAAAATTTAATTGAGTTAAACCAAGTTTTCTTGAGCATTATCTGAAAAGTTTTAAGAAATCCCTAGCAATTTTATTGATGCAAGAAATTCGATTATATTAAAAAATAAAGAAAACCAGACTTATATTAAATAAATACAGCTTGAACTCAGAAATACCTTTCTTTTTTTTAATAAAAACAAAACAAAATGCGATTAAAATTTCAAAATGTAAATTTATATACAGTTTAAATAAAAAATATTTTGCCGTAAATATAAAGAAGATATAGAGGAATACTTTTGCTAAAGAATCTTACAATTTTTGATTTTTTGAGTTATAACTATGTCGCAATGTATTTCTATGTATTTCTTGCAAAGAAATTTTTGATCATTAAACCAAAAACGTGAATTTTTTGATCATGAGAAATTGTTTCTTGATTTATGAAAATTTTACATAACACGAACACAATAAATATGTTTAAACCATGCAATTATGATCGGAATTGGATTATCTTGTTTAAAGAAAGGAAAGTAATTACTTTAGAAAATAAACTTATTTTCGTGTATGATGTCGTTTAGAATAGTCCAAACTAGAGAACTAGTTTAATTTAAGCCCATCTATAACAACTCGAATAGTGCGATCTCGAAGAAATCCCGATATAAATCGAGAGAAATAATCGCCAACACCAAATGCAAAAAGTTTTAAAGAGAGTGACCGGACCGTCAAGCTATATAAAGCAATTCCATACTTTCGCCAAAATGGTGAATGAAAAGCAGGGACAGTAAGTCTCCAAAAGAGCAAACGAGAAGATTTTAGTAATTTTTTGCTGTTTCAAAGAAATTTATGATATTATGTTTCTTTTAGTGCAATAAATAAGGGCAGCTGAATATTACTTTTACTTATGTACTTTTTCCTCTGGCTGCCATTTATTTTTTAAAATTTTAAATAAAACATATCTCGAGAGGTGGTAAAATTGTTTCGTTTACTGCTTCATCAAGCATTTATTACAAAATGGTAAACATTTTTCCATTATTCGACATTTTTCAAGGCTTCTGTGTCCACAGAAACTAAAGACCGAACCTTTCTAAGCATAATCTTAGTTTGATTAGCGGGGGGATTTTCTTCTGCAATTGAAAAAATTACCAATATGAAAATGTCGCTCTTTTGAGGACCAAAATAACCATTTTCAACAATAAAACCGGTACCCAATAAAAAATTGTGCTTCGAGCGAAGCAGGTTTGTAAGAGAGAAATGGAAGAGTTTCGCTTACCATCTCGCTTACGGAAGGCATGAATTTTATATGGTGAGTTCCCACTTTTAATATTTTTTTTAATCAAAACGAAACTTTGTTTTGCCCGGTGCTCATTGATATCAAGTGATGTTGCAAAAATAGCAACTTTAATGTGTATGTGGCACATACTATGTGTGCATTAATCTTAGTTGTCTTTTATAGAAAAATTAAGCTCATATTTGTTATTTCTCCAAAAAATCCCTAGTTTTTTTTTAATATCCCCAATGGAAACCCCAATTAAAATGATCTGTCCCTTTTATCAA
This sequence comes from Pollenia labialis, assembly GCA_949318255.1. Taxonomy (NCBI): domain Eukaryota; kingdom Metazoa; phylum Arthropoda; class Insecta; order Diptera; family Polleniidae; genus Pollenia; species Pollenia labialis. Next base: position 141,232,631 of record OX439141.1, on the reverse strand, counting down.
CAAGAAACCCTCTAAACTGGCATTCCTGCTCTCTTTTACAAACCTGCTTCGTAGTAAAGGAATGCCATGGCACTTGAATTTTTTTTTTTTTTAACTTATTAAGAGTTCTTCACTTACTTTACACTCTATATGTCTTATTGAGTAGCGCATTCTTACGCGCTTATTTTTTAAATGTACCATTTGTGCTTCGCAATATGATTAAATTTTTTATTGGGTAGTTAGGACCGATAGTTCGTCGATAATAAGAACCAAATTAAACCTAAATACCAACATAATACGATGGTTTATTGGCACAAAGACTCTATTTCGGAAAGAAGCTTCTATGGGAGCCATCTGAAATTATGCCAGAATCTAGCCGGCCAGCTAGACGGATGGACATCGTTAGATCGATTATAACAGTAATTCTTAAGGCTAAAAAATCAGCGCAAGTTAAAATGTTTTTAAACCAATTAATCTTTAAATAACTTAACATATAAACCTCTTAAAACGCATAAGATTGTTCGTTTTAACTTTCAATACAGACCATTTGCATTTGATAAGATTTATCGTAGTGCTGCCACATGTTATTCAACTAAACCAGCGTTTAAACCACCAGTGATTTATTAGCCATAATTCGATCTTCATTAGTCTTGTGTGGATAGAAAAATGTTCTTTGGTTTGCATTATTAACACTGCTTTAAGGAGCCTTCTCAGCAAAGTAAATAAAACAGTAAAAACAATTTTTTTTTTGGGAAAAAATATGGATTTTTTAATGAAATTTTTTAATAGCATATTTGGGCCTGGTCAAGATTTTAAAAGCTTTTTTCGACTTTGATAAATGAACTTGCGTAATTCCCACATTTATATTCATTGACCCAAGCATACGAGTACAATCAAAGGCTACAACCTAAATCTAAGATTCAGCTTTTCACACAGGTTTCTCTTCTAGAAAAGAAAAAGTGTACATGGTCAGTAATTTAATAGACAAAAACTTTTGAATACTTAGATTTCTTGATGTACTAATAAAATGTTTTTATTTTTACAGCAAATTGATAATAATCGAACAATTCGATGCACTCAATAGAAACAAATTGACCTTTACTTGTATGCAGACATGTTGCTGTCTTAAGTCTTTTGTTTTTACGTGCAGAACAAGTTAAATTTGCTAAGAAATTTAAATTTATTTTAAGAAAAATTAAAGTAATAATATGTATGTATAAATGTACTCAATTAAAAAAATCTAACAAAATAAATTAAAAATTTTCGCTTGGGAAAATATATTGAAACAACAATAAAAAAAAACTCAATTTTGTTTTTGTTTTCCATATAAATTTCTAAGCGAAAATTTGTAGTTTAGTTTGAAAAACAGGCAGCAAAAATTATGGGAATTATTTATAAATATACTTAACTAAATAATATAAAAACTAAACAAGTAAGAAAGTAGTCGGTCAAGCCCGACCGTATCATACCCTACACCACAGTATTTAAAAACTCATCATGCTTATGTGTCCATATTAATATGCATCTATCAATGCTTATAAACTTCATTTAAATCGGTTTGAAAGTTTGTGAGAGAAAGAAATTGCCCCCTGCCTCCCCTTGTGGTCCAATTTTTGAAAAACTGCATAGTTTATGTGTCTATATAAATATGTTTCTATCTATGGTTAAATTTCACTAAAATCGATTTAATAGTTTGGGAGAGGCAGAAATTTTCCTCTATTTTCCCTCGTGCTCCTACGTTTCGCCCCATTTTCAATAGGCTTGGTTCTTGTACCACTAAGTGTTTATCAAATTATCTTCAAAATTGCGACCTGTACTTTGTGCACAAGGTTACATGGACAGCCAGCCAGCCGGACGGACATCGTTAGTTCGAATCATAAAGTAATTCTAAGTCGATTCCCAGTAAAAACTTCGCTTACTTTTTTCAAAATGAATAGCTTTTCTCACCCATTATTTAGTAGTTTTCTTCTATAACTGCTTCTACAACAACTTCTTCAACTACTTATTTCTGGATGTATGTAGGTAAAAAAATAATGACTTACTTTTTAATGCGTTCATTTTGGGACATCCCTTGTAAAATTCATTGGTTCTTTCAGTAGAATTGTAAGTAGTGCTTTTAAGTTTTTCTGATTACTAAACACATTATTTTGTAGGCGAAGTTTTTACTGGGTTGGTATACTTTAAGGTGGGTTAAGGAGCAATATTTTAAGGTGTTACACACATCAGCACAAATGCATAATACCCTCCCCCCTATTGTGGTGTGTGTATAAAAGGAATAAAATTATAGCTCTAAATTTGTAACCTTTATTCCTAAAAATTACGACAATTTTGAATTGAAATTCAAATCTAAATAGTTTTTTTTTAACGAATTTAAATATTCCCGTTTTTCTTTGTTATTAAATTACCCACCTCATTAGTGAACGTTTATATCATTAGTTTGTTTGTAAAATACATACATATTTTTTTACTTCTAATGATGATTATTATACAATGTTTGCAGTATTATTAAGCGGCATCTATTTAAGTTAAAGAACTCACAGAAATAAACATATAATTCAGCAGCAAGAGCAGAAACCGTTTGCTAAAGAACAAGATATATTAATTTTATTTTTATATTAAAATGTACACAAGAAATGGGAAGGCAAAGAAACATAACGATCTAAAATAACTGCATATAGTCTAAGGCTACGGTACTGGTAACATATTGCCTAAGAGGCGGCAAAATAATTCACATTTACAATAACACTTTTACATATTACCATACAGTTTTGCATACATAGTTGTATGCACATAAGCACATGTGTTTGTATATAGACCGATATATTCCTAAAAAGACAATATTTATATGTCGGTAACAGAGATGGACAGTTGTAACGATTTTTAGTCCTAGTAAATTAGAGTTCAAGGTACCTAGTGCTACTTCATATTAGGGATCTTGAAGTGTTCATTAATACCGTAGATTTGTCAAACGAAGGTACTTTTTCAAAAAAAGTACTTGTTTTAAAAAAGGTCTAATAAAGGTATTTTTTTTTTAAATGGGCTAATAAAGATACTTTTTCCAAAAAGAGCTAATAATGGTACGATTTGTTAATAAATGGCACTATTTGACTGTTCAGTGCATTTTTTTAATAAAGACGATTACTTTGTTTTAACAAAATATATCAAATATATATAATAAAAAGTACTTTAGTTAACGAGACTAGTTCGTACTTCAAATTAAAAAATTGTATCAAAAAGAAGTAAGTTTTATTTCCAATATTTTTAGCGAAATGTTTAGCGAAAAACATTCAGTATTTCATAAACAAAATTAATTTCTGAACAATAAGGCGATAGTTGTACATTTTGTAAAAAAGGTTGTGCATTGAGTTTGAATAGAAACTTTTACAGAAAACTTTACTATGTTTACTGGACTTTTAATCTATAAAGTACTTTTGATAGAATACTAGATTTTCAAGAAGATGTTTTTTACGAAATTGTGATTGTTATCAGTTACCCTGGTAGGGGGAAGTTAATTTTTGTAAAGCAAATTACCATGTTAAAGTTATCTTTAGTAAGAAAACAACTTTATGTTAAACAAATTGTGTTTGGAGTTGTTTTTGTATGTTTTGTAAAAATCATATGTTTTACAAAAATTATACAAAGTAGAATGTTTTTGTCAAAAACAGTCCTTTTTCAAAAAAAGTATCCAGTTATAGGATACTGTTTTTATATAAAACTATTTAAAAATTATTTAAAACCTTTTTGTAAAATAGAGTACTTTTTTTTGCAAAAAAAAGTACTAAAATGTTATAAAGGGTCCATTTATAGCTTAAAAATAATTAAAAGTGCTAATTTTGATTGTGTAGAATTTTTGATACCCTACGCCGAGCGTTCGATTAGTTATAAACCAATCATCATTTAACCTGAACTTGCAGTATTATATTTCTAATTTAAATTATTTGCTATGATTTCTATTATTAAGTGAATTAAAGTGATTTGCAGGGGGGGGATTTTATAAAAGACCTACCATAAATTATGTGTCGTTAATCACAAAATTCGAAACAGTGATTTATAGTATTAACATAACCAACAATAGATCGCTTTATATTGAGCACATGGCAAATTACTTACTTACTTAAGTTGCTGGTCTTGCTCTGCTAAATCAATGATTTCGGTAATTCGGCACTTCGGTATTGTGCGTGCTTTCTTCAGTTCGTTATACCAAGAATGTCTTCTACTTGGTCCTCCCACTGGAGTCCCGGTCCTTCCCGCCTGCGCTTTTCACGGTAGTTGTCATCCAATGGGTTTTTGACTGCAGCGTTTGCATTAATTCGACCTGCATAGCCCAGCCAGCTTACACAGCTCAAGTTTCGTTCAATGCTCATACTCCTCGTTTACACAGATCGGGCCATAGATGTTTATCCCAAAAATACCTAAATCCGCTAGATTTCGCAAGTAGCAAAGTAGTTTGTCGAGAGAAGGGTTCTGTTCTTAAACTGCCTGCTTTACCCATAAAAGCATCTAATTTCCAGCACGATCCTTCGCCTTAATTCGATGATGACTTCAGTGTTTCTGTTGATATCGGAGCTGAGGTGAAAAAAACTCTTCCACTATTTCGAACTTGCAATTGCATGCCTTCTCAATGTTCCCCTGCCGTCGTCATATTTTTCCATTAGATCCATCTTCTCCGATTTAGGAAAAAGCACCAGAAATATATTGCTCTATCTTTCCGACGATGTCAATGTCGTCCGCTTATGCAAGAAGAATGTGCAGGCAGAAAAAAAACACAAAATTATTTTTAAAGAAAATGTTTTTGTAAAAATGTACTTTAAATGGAATTGGGTAATTTATTAAATAAACAAACTTAAGTTTTCTTTTTCACAAAAGAAACAGTTATTATTATTATACTGGTTAGTCCAGCTCTGCTGACTAAACATTATTGAGAGGCATTTTTATGGCAATAATGATAGACTTGATGAAGCTTCTTAGGATGTGCAATTTTTTTTACTTCTGTGCGTGCATGTATGTACCTGTCTGTACGAAGTTATTTGTAAGAAGAAAATACTCAGCAAACAAAAAAAAAAAAGTTGTACAGAAGTAGAAAGTAACATATGCGTGTGTAGTTTTTTCTTATTTTTTCACCTTTTTTTGTGCAACAATTGCAAAATCGAAAAAAAATTAAACAAAATCTTTCAGTGTATTGAAAACTTCCTTAAAGTAAAGTAGTTTTAATAAACAAAACGAGAAATAAAAAAAAAACACGAAACGTGGTATGCAAATGCAGTAGCCATTGCCTGGGGTTGTTGTTGCTTGATAAAGATAATCATAATGATGACGATGATGATTACAATGATGACGAACGTTATGGACACCATGTGCATTAAAGGTCTTCTTATTTTTAAGGAAATTATTGGAAAGTGAAGAAATAAAATTTTATTAGAATGTGTTGAAAGTATAACAATGATAAAAGAAAAGCAGTTTAAAAGAAAAGTAAAAATAAACTCGAAACAAAAGATGATGAAGAGGGATTTTTGCTTCATAAATATAGTATTTTTCCCTTGTTTAAATGAGTGTTTTTTCAAAAATCTTTTTAGTTCATTTTAAAAACTTAAATTTTTTACACTGATTTCTTTTTTTCATTCCCAATTGAAATTCGTTAAATTTGTGATTATCATTTGTTTTAGACGTTTTCCATTTCCAAAACTATTTTTGTTTTTTTTTTTAATGTGTTCCAAATCACGACATTGTCCATGTTTCGTTTCGATATCATCATGTTAATTTTATTGTTATTAATTTCTCGTTTTGCTTAAATTAAAATTGTAACAAAAAATTTTTTTATTGTCGGCTGATTTTCTAAAGATGTTTTAACAAAATAAATTTTTAAAATTTTTGTGTTACTCGACGATATCTTTATGTTGTATCTTGTGTTATTTATTAAAAATCATATAATCATAAATTAGCATATAAAATGTTTACAAAATTATGTAAAAGACAGAGTAGAGTGTTCATTTTGTGAATTATTCGTTTGGAGTTTGTGTTTTAAGTTTTATTTTCTAATACAAATTTATAACCACTAGTATTTTTGAGTTAGTTTCTTCCTTCTTTAAGTCGCGCTGGCGAGTCTTTGATTACTAAAATTAAATTGTCAATCAATTTTATGGCATGGCATTAGCTAGTTTTCACAAGTTTATAAAACATGAGTTAATTTTAGAGTGGGCCAAAAGAGCTTTGTAATACCCTCCACCAGTAGGGGTGAATGAAAATTTAACATAAATTGGTGGCAGAATGATTTTCATTAAATTATGCACAAATTTGTTTTATAAATATTAGTGGAAAATTTTGTTAATAATTTACCATAGGCGCCATATAAAGCCCACTCTCGAAAATAAAAATTTTTAAATAAAAAGTACTTTTTGGAAAAAATTATAAATGTATCCACAATGTTTGTATTTACTAGGGTATTCATTAATTACTACCGGATTAACTGATTAAACCGGTTTATTTAAGTCGATTAGACAATTAACCAATGTAACAAAATTTTTAATTTTTTATAGTATTAAACCATATATTTTTTAATTATGGATGAGTTCCAAAACGTTGCTTGCAAAGCAATTCGCTTTTTTAAATGCATTCTAAAATACAACCATGTAGAATTTTACAATGTTTCCTGTACCAAAGTTCACCAAAAAAGTTGTGTTAAGAAATATTTGTTCATACAATATTTTTTCTTCTAGAAATACATTCTTAAAAAATAGTACAAAAACAGAAATTAAGGAATTCGGAAATAAACTTTGTCAGGACGAGTTAAAAGATGACCTGACAACAGAAGAAACTCTCGATAGTACTACAACAGCACCATTAACAGAAACAATTAGAAATGTTTAAAATTTAAAAAGATTCAAATGATTAAAGGAAAATGACTAAGAAATTAGATCATCTGTATTATGGGTTGCTTTCGATTTCTCCAACATCTTCGATAAGTGAAAGAAAGTTTTATCAAAACTAAAGAAAATAATTTTTTAAAATAATAACTTTTTAGTGAAAATAATGTTTTGGAGAAATTTAACTTGTTGAACAAAATATTGTTAAAATAAAATATTGTTTGGAAGGGGCTTCGGAGTACACTCCAGAAAGCTGAGCCTTAATTTATAACGAAGGCTACTGGATCACTTTAGTGTTTTCCAGGCGAAGATACTTGCGATGAAGGAAGTTGTAGACTGGCTCAGACTATCTGCTTTATCAACTTCTGCTGAGGATATTTACACTAACAGTCGTGACACCATTATTGCTCTCAATTCTCTCTTCCTGAAAACGAGAATTCCCATTGACTGCCGCCCGCTAAGCAGTTAGATATCAATTTCATATTGGTCCCAGTGTTTAGGGATAGACTGGGGAGCATAAGGGCAGATAAACTTGCTAGACCTGGCACAACCTTACTGGTTAAACAAGATTTGGAAGAAGTTGGGTTGCCTCTGCTCACGTCGATCTTCGCTGATTGACTGTCGATACTGTTAATGACTAGATGCAGAATTGCAAGACAAATGTGGCCTCACATAGATGACGGGTGAGCCATGTTTCTAATATCGATGATCAAAAGGGACGTAACACTTTAGGTATCTGTTGTCATGAGGCACTGTCGTATAGGTTAACATGAAGAGTATCTCAAAACGAGACACTTTGGCTTCTGCCGCATACGCGAAAATGAGTAGGAGGACATAGAACACCTTTCCCGACCCTATCCTGAACTGGCGAGACGGCGACTGGCCGAAATATGACCCACCACCTTTGAGAGATTGTATGATATCTCTGGCGTAGAACTGGAGTGCATTTTAAACTTCGTTAGAAATTCGGGTTGGTCCTACGGAGGGGGTTCTGCTCAGTAGTACTCCATGGTATCACAATGGGTCTCTAAGTCTAAGTGTGTCAGATGAGTACTGACTGACATTTCTACCTAATCTGCACTTTTGGTTAGGTATGTTTTGTACGTTCTTTTTAAAAAGAAAAGTAATTTTTGACAAAGTACCATTCTTGAAAAAAGTACCATGTTTGAAAAAGTACCATTCTTGAAAAAAGTACCATGTTTGAAAAAGTAAAATTTTTGAAAAAAGTACAATTTTTGAAAAATACCATTTTTGAAAAAGTACAATTTTTGACAAAGTACAATTTTTGAAAAAGTACAATTTTTGAAAAAGTACCTTTTTGAAAAGTGGTTTCAATAATAATGATATTTTTTTAAATTAAATTTTCGAAAATATCCAATTATTTGTATTGTTAATAAGAAGTACCATTTGGGGACAAGCGTTTTTAAATCTACATTTAGGAAAAAGTGGCTTTCTTTTGTAGAAAAATTTAAAGAAGAGACTGCTTTTATATATAATATTTTTTCAGTTATGACTTCTTTAAAAAAAAAAAAAAAAAATTACCAACACAATATTTAAAGAAAAATAAATTTCAGGCGCTTTTTGTCCAATAAACTGTAATGTGTACAATTGCCAGCTGAGCTTTTGTAGGGGTTTCCATTTCATAAATATAAAACTATACTTATCTCCATATATCTCTACTAATTTGGTTACATACATATGTATTTTTTAGGTTTAAATTTCTTGTGTTTAACGTTTTTTTTTTTTAACATATTTATGACTTAAATATAAATTATTATTTCTACTGAAAACATTTTTGTATTTAACAATATTTTTATGAAGGCACTTAGAAAATATACAAACGGCCACATTCCGTTATTATTTATATTTTAAAATTAAAATAAAGTTTTTAGGTACTAATAAATTTGTAAAGGATGTGTCCAATTGTTGGTCTATGGTATTAAATTACATTTCATCTAAAATTTCTTTGTTTTCTGTTTAAGAATTATGAGTTTAAAAACTTAAACGAATTTAGTTTTGCTAAACATTTATTATAAGTTAAAAATGCACAATAAAAATAAATTAAGATTGATTTTAATGTTTAAAAAAAAAAAAAATATTTCATACACATAAATATAAAAAAAAATTATATGATCAACAAATAAATTTTTACTACGAACTTTAAGAAAATGAATTCCTTTCTAGAAATGGTGTCAGTAATCAAGAGTCTAGATATTTTTACATTCAATAAAAATGAAATAAAAAGCCTGAAGTAATTTTTGTGCTTTTTTTTCTTCTTAGCTTTTAAGTGCGTTGTAAATGAAAGTATTTGCTGTAAAGTTGTAAAATTAGAAATTTCTTTGTAAATGTGCTTAAACATAAAGAAAAACTATTAATTTGATTGTAAACTATAGGAATATGTTAAAATAAATAAATTTTTTTTAAAAATCATATGTTAACGGTAAAAGAATTCCAAAGACTTTCAAATGAAAATGTTTCCTGGGGTATATGACTTCTTTATATTGGGCAGGCTTTTTGTTGTAATATTGAGTTCGAAGCAAAAAAAACTGAAAGGGATAAATTCTTTGATTGCTGGTTTCCCTAAATGATGCTGCTATGGTAAATTTTGGAGCGATTATTTGAAATTCATTTATTTTTATTTATTTAATTATATATTTATTTAATAATCTTGAAGCCACTTAAGGCCAATTGATTACAGATAGTGTGGTTTTAGATCTCACAATATTATTTTGAACCAAATGTTACCACAACATCATTATTTGTCGCAGTCCAAGGCGTATTAAAGTGTTTATTGAGAGTAAAATATAGTAAACAATAGGCTTGTTATGACAAAATTTCAAGGTGTTATTTTGACCTCTGTAAAGGTAAATTGTACGAAATTTAACCACAATATCAAAATTTGTTACGGATAATAATATATTTACCACTAAATAACCAACAAAATTGTTTCCCTTTTCACCAAAGTATTTTTAGTTTGGAGATGAGATTGATTAAAGTAGACGAACAAACAGATCGACATGGCTAAATCCAGAATATATCGAGAATCCAGAGTTTTATGTAGACTTATGGCGCCATAGTGGCAAATTATAAAAGCTCCACACGGAATGACAAACTTACACACTCACTAGTGGTGTAGGAAAATAAAACATTTGGCGAGAAATCTCCACATCTGACAATCCTGGTAATCTGATGCCATAGAATTCGCTCTCTAAGATCATTGAGAAAAGTTTTAAAGAGAGAAAAATACCATAAACTGACGATGGATTTAGAAAGAAGTGAATATATTAATTAATTTTAAAGGTGGTAGAAAACTAATCAGTCCGCTATATTAAGTTGGACAGAATATAATTTGATTTTAATGATAAATAATGCTTTTAATTGACCTCCAGTCAAATGTTAACGACTATCCAGCTTATTTGCCCTTAAACTATTTAAATAAATCCTTCATTTAACCAAATCAACCCTCAATCAAAATTACTAAAGTTAAAATATATCTATAAAACAAAACAGCTTTTATTTAAAGTCACTTAAATTTAAGGCTGAAAGACAAGCAACAAGTTTTATAATTTTTTTAATAAACTTATTTGATTTAAAATCTGTTTTTTGTTTTTTTTTTTTTTTTTTTTTTTTTGTTTCTTAAGTCGTTAACAACATCATCAATCATTACACTTTCAATTTTGCTCCCCTCTTAAAAAAAATCATTTCATATAAATCAAAATTTTTATGTCTTTTATTACACACAGTGCTTTATAATGATATAAAAATTTTGCTGAAACGGTTTGGGAAGGGGTGAAGGAGTTTGTTAAATAATTTTTTTTTTTAATTTAAACTAGTCATGACTTTTATGTTAAAATAGTTTTGCTTCAATATTTCAGTAAGTATTGTTTTCCTGAGCTTTATTAAGACTTCTTGATATGCGTGAGCTTTTTTGTTTTTTTTTTTTTTGTTAACAAAAAAGTTTGATTGATTTTTACCGACTCTAATTTAAAATTGTATAATTTGAGTTAAAGCGTTAATGGTGTTTTGTAGTATTTATTTTTTTAGTTAATTTTTTTAAAAATGTGCGTATGTATGAATGCTTATTATGATTAATAATATTGTACACATATTAAAATGGTATTTAAATATGAGTTTCAATAAAAAAAAACAGCCTACAAAAATTCGGTCATTTGAGGTCAATAAAAATCAGAAACTATAAATTGAAATTAATTGGATATTAATAGTGTTCAAACCAACGCACTTAGGTAGATACACTGAAGGAAAACATTTTATTGGCTGCTATTGATAAATGCAATGAAAATGTACATTACTGATACAAAACTTATCATTGAAGTAATGAAATTTTCATTTATACAGAGAAACTGGCAAAACGGAAATTTTCTTATATTTCGTTGTAACCACTAATGATACGAAACATGTTACACTCGGGCCATGAAGAACTTTTATGTATGATGTGGGGTTTTAATCTGTACAGTAAAATATTCAAAATTAACGTTGTTATTAATAAAGTTATTTAATTGTATGTTTAAACAAAATATTTATTATTCATCGAATAATTATAGAAAATAGAGCGCCCTTCAAATGTTAATGCTATTTTTACGTAGCCCGAATGAAGTTGCGACACTTAAGTGGAAAATTTAATTCTGTAGAACTACCCTGTTTTAACTTTAAAAACAAAAATAGATTCTTTCACTTTCACAACTATGTACTTCATTAAATACTTATGTTGTGTATGTAGGCTAACACTCACAATATTCTGTATGTAAAATTACATGAATTTGTAATATTAAATAAATGAAAATTCTGTTAAAAACCGGTCTACTTATTTTCATTTATTTTTAACGAAAAGTTCTTTTAATTTTTACTGTCAAAAATTTAACCCCATGTTCCGTAAAAACAAATGAAAAATTAACTGAATATTCTGTTAAAAACAAAGGAATATTCAGTTGTTTTATTAAATTCAGTAATTTTCGCTAACTGCACAAAAGAGCCGAATTTCTTAAAAATACCAGACAGACACATGCTTGTTTAATTTTGTTGTTCTGACCTCGTTTGTTTACAGAAGAACTCTCAATTATAAGACACCAGCAGCATGACCGATATGGTTTCGCAATTATTTTACTTCAAAAATTTTATGAATTTAACTAAATAATTTTAACAAATAGAAAACGGGAATTTGTTACACAAAACAAGCACACCGTTTTTAAAGATAAGTAAAAATTATCAAAATAATTTTCGTGGGAATACAAAATTTAATTTAAATTATTTTGTTATTCGTGCTTAATTCCCAATATGAATTATTTTTGGAAGAGTTCCAATCAATTGTAGTGGGGAATACAAGGAGAGATAAACTCACTGTTTATTCTTGATGATTTTGTTTAAACTTTGATATTGTTACAAGTAGAACTGTTGCTGTAATTCTTATACACTTAACAGTTTTATTTGGTTTAGTATCTTTAGTTTTTCTTAAATCTTTATGGATGAAGTTTCCTGATGATCAGGCCTAAGCAACCAGTGAAATGCGCATAGGAATAGCTTATCCCATCAACAATAAATTTCAGTGTTTTTATCAAAAATAAATATTGGGAATCAAGCACGAATAACAAAATCATTTAAGATAAGTAACAATTTATATTTTGTTAGTTAATTTACATAAAATAACTGAAAATTCATTTGTTTTTACGGAATTCGCGGTTGAATTTTTGACAGTAAATAGTTAAAAATTGTTCCGTATTTTACACAGAAAAAATGTTTGCAAAAAATTATTCAATTAAATAATTAATTGGTGTACATTAATTATTCAATTAATTTTTTGTTTGCTGCAATTAATTTTTTTAATCAAAACCCATAAAATTAAATGTTTGTGTATTTGTGGTGTATTTTTTTGTTTGTGCAATTAATTTTTTAATTGACTAAATTTGTGTCCCATGACTCGAAAATACAACTCCGTTAATTGATAAGATCAATTCCTTTGCAGGGGCAAAATTAGTAATATATTTAATTGTTTGAACAAATTGCTTAATTAAAGTCGAGTTTCTATATTTTCTGTGTAAATTACATAATCATATAATTTTACATAAAAAAGAAATTAACTTAATCAATGGGCAAAATTAACTGCATCTGAAAATCCGTATGAATATGCAATTAGTTTTTAAAATAACTGTTAGAATAAGTTAAAAATAAATTTGCTTGGAATTTTAAATGTTTATTTATTTAAAAAATACTGAACGGAATACTTCTTAAATAAACTACAGTCCGTTACTGTAATAAATTTGTGAGTGTACTTTTAAATGCGTTAATTTTGGGACCTCCCTTGTAAAATTCATTGGTTCTTTCAGTAGAACTGTAAGTTGTCTTTTTACTTTTTTCTGATTACTTAACACATTATTTTGTAGGCGAAGTTTTTCATGGCCACTGTCTGTACTTAAAAACCAATGTTCTTTTTGTGGACTTATTTTTGTGTGACTTATTTAGTATATACTATAAAGGCTGAACACAAATTAATTGGCCGACATTTATATATCCACTGTTAAAAGTTCTAAATTTTTTCTTGTATTCAATTCAATTTTTTGGACTAGTAAGTCATATTATTGTACCATGATTATTTAATCCATCTTGCAAAAAAAACACGCAATAACCTTTTAGCTTTCGGCGCCTTTGTTATTAAAAGCTTTACGGTTGCCTTAATATATATTATTTGGCAACTAAAATCATCATCAGTTGCCATTTGTTATACAGTTCCTGCAACTGCCGACTTAACTAAAGTTCGGTTGTCATATAAAATCAACCAATTAGGCACAAGTGTGCCATGCAGCAAACCACCCATGACATGAACAATTTTATTTTTACAAAGTCCAGTATAAATTAAGCCAAACAGTGAACTTCAACCGAGTATAGCATTTGCCGTTTTTAGGAAGCGATCCCGAAAGTTCGGTCAGACTGTACCTATGCAGAGAAAAATTATTTTTCAACAAACATTTTTAACGAAAATTTTTAACATATTATGGTTAATATAACCAAAATATTGTCAGAGGAAACCTATTATATATTTATTTTATTCCTCCATTACAAAGCCACAACCATATATCATGGTTGCATATAAACATGTAATGCTTATTTATTACAATAATTTGTTTTAGTAAATTATAACCCTCTTTCTTCCACCTTTTCAATGAAATATTACCTTTAATAAATTATTCAAGCTTATTGAACGGAAATCGAAATATCGAACATAAAAATATTTGAATAATTTATTAAAGTTTAATAATTTGTTTTCATATTAACAATAGTATTTTTCTCTAGTCTAAGAGCAACATGCTATGGTTGAAAACAACCATACTATTAAAAGTGCTAAGCTATATTAATTATTAACCATAACATGTTTGCAGGCAACCATAATATGGTTACGAAATTAGAATTAATTTAGAACTATTAATGGTTTTGGTACAGTTTCCGCCAGCTCATATACCCAATGGGCAAGCTTTTACAAAAGAGCTTTTGTGCTTTCACACCGACGAGAGTAAACCAGCCAATCAGATCGCGGTGACAACAATGACCGCTACTTGCTTTGCAAAGAAAGAACAACAAATTGTAAGTACTTTGCAAAGAAACAATAACAAAGTGTAAGAGCTTTGAAAGCTGTTTATCGAAAATGCAAATATCGAAGTATGTGTGTTTGGCCGTAACTGTTTTAGTTATATGTTTTCTTGTAAATTTAAATTTATGCCGTATTAGTTTTAATTCTTATTTGCTCCACTGTGTTGTATACTTTTGATAAAATAATTCGAACAAAAGGTTCTGGAATCAACTCGAAGGTTCTTGAATCTACTACCTACTAGTTCTGGTTGTGAACTATAAATACTCATAAATGCTAAGTTAAGTTTGTTTTGAGACAGTAAATGGTTCAGTTCGTTACTACCAATATTGGATAAATTTTGTGAACGTTATACATAATTAATTTTAATAAATTTTGTTATAAAGTGCGTGTATTTCTTTAGACTTGCAATTAAAAGATTTCAAAGGTTCATTCAAACTTAACAATATTTAAACAGTTCTATTAAAATAGTTTTGTTGAAGGTGTAAATAAAAGAAATATTTTAAACGAAAAACAAAAGCGGTTTTTGTGCACAGTAAAATAATTTAGCTTTAAAGAATTTTCTACCTTTTTTAAACTCAAGCTCAATAAGAAAATTTTTTTAAAAAAGTGCACTTAAGTGGCCAGATAATGCTTTTGTGAAACTGGGTGAGGTCCTAATATAGAAACAATCTTCTAAAAAAATATTTATTCGTGACAAAATTTAGCTTTGTAATACAAATTTTAGCTTCTTCTAAAAAGTCTGGGTGAGAATTAAAATGTATTTATAAAAAGCTCAGAACAAAGCATTACAAAAATTTGTTTGTTTTTTAAACAAAATGTAAGTTTAAGGGGGAGAGTTGTTTCTAAAAAAAGAGCTTTTGTAAAAAAGTAATCTTTCTGTTGGTAAAGAAATATTTTAAAAACAAAGCTGCTTTTGGTAAAAAGGGTGGTTTTAAAAAAATCTCAAACATGTTTGAAAGTCTATGTTTTTTTGTGCTTTTTTAATACACTAATAGCTTTTTCTCAACACCTTTTTGCAAATATTGGGGTTTTAAGATAAAGTAAACTTCCAAAGATAAAAAATTTGCTTAATGTGAATAAATACGCCATCTTGAGAAATAATTTGAAAATAAATTGCCTTAATTGAGCTTTTTGTATAATAAAGGAGCTTGTAGCAAAAAGTGAGCTTTCAGCAAAACAATGAATGAGCTTTTAATATTTTTAAAAGGGCTTATGGAAAAGTTAAGCTTTAAGAAAAACAATCAAGCTCGTAGCAAAAAAAATCCTGCCTTTTGCAGAAAAAACAGGCATTTGGAAAAAAAATAAAAAATAAAGTTTAAAGCTTTTAGCAAACAAAGAAGCTTTATAACAAAAAAAAACAGCTTTTAGCAAAAAAGTGTAGTAAAGAATAAAGGAGAGTTTTTACACTGACGAAAAAAATCAAATACATCCGTTCAGTAGTATAGTTTAACTACGGACTATTTAAATGATTCGTTCTTAAAATGGTCTGAAAACGGGATTGAATTAGGTAAAAGGAAGATAACAGTAAATCTCAAACGGTGCTTGCTTCAAGAATTTCCGAATTGGTTTAAACCCCAAATTAGTACTTGAAATAATCGAAAAATGAGATTGATTATCACCTATACACTTATTCCAGATACGAGAATATCTGTATATATTATTATATAAAGGGTGTCCCCAATTAAGGTATCATTTTAATTTTAATAAAAAAAGATTTTTGGCTCAGCTGTTTCCCAATCATTAATCAAAATTCTCAATCACGTTTTTCAAAAAACTGTTGTACATGGTTGATATATACTCGATAATGTAATTTTTAAGCGTTTAAACTTATGTAGGACTATTGGTGATTTCAAAAAACACCACAAAGATAGTCTAAAGGTATTAAGTCGCACGATCGTAGTCACCTATTCATGAGATTTTCGAACTTTTCTTTTAAAAGAGCCAATGTTTCTCTGGCAGTATGGGTAGTGGCACCATTCTGTTAAACCACATATTCTCTACGTCCAAATTATCAATTTTCCGCAAAGCAAGCTTCGGATCATCTCCGTGTAGCGGTTTCAATTGACCGATGATACTTAAAATTTGGATACCCGCTACTTACCCGGTACACATGTGTGCTTAACTTTTGTTATACTCCGGCCTTCGTTAGCAGAAGCATTCTCAATTATAAGGCACCAGCAGTATACCCGATATGGTTTTCGTAACTAATTAACTTTAACAAATAGAATATGGGAGTTTTAGCTTCTTATTTTATTTTTTAAACTAGAAAATAATATTTTTTTTTTCTTATGGTGTTGTTGATGTTTCTACACAAACTAAGCAAATCATTGTTTTTAACTACTTTTATAGTTTAGTTGTCGTGGCCGCAACAAACTTTTTAAGCACACGTATGCACTCATATTGGTTATCGAAATTATCACATTTTAGATGTGTTTAAGTACTTTTTAGTGTTTTTCGTACTTAAATTTTTAAGTATGACTCGTACTAAAAGTAAGTAAAAAAAACTTGAATTTAGTTCAAGTTTCTTTCTTTCTATGTAGCAAATGAGAGAGATTTCTTTTAAAAAGTTTTTTTTTATATTACCGTTTTCTAATACAAAAATAATCTTTGTTGTAAACATTTTCGATTAAAAACAGAAAAACATGTTTTGTTAGAAACGCAGATTGTAGTTAAAACAGTAATCTCTTGTAAACAATTTGAATTTAAAAGAATTGTCTTATTTGTCAAGAGAATATATATAATAATTACAAAGACACTTGTTTTTGGGAAACCTGCAATTTTTTTTGTAAAATATTTCTATTTGGCAAATAGAAAAATGCGTTGCACCAATGACTTTATTGTCAAAATGAGACGTTGATTATTTTTCTTTATTTTAAAACAATCATAAGAATTTTTGTGTGATTTTTTTATTACAAATTGCACCATCCCTAATGATGATATTCAAGGAATATCAAAATATTCGAGTTATTTAAATAAATAAAATAAAAAACATTTATTACAAAAAACCTATGAACTCGAGCTTGAGTATTTATTTCTTTGAGATTCCATTAAGAAACGGTCGAATAAAAAAAACCAACTTTGATTGTTTAAAAACTTTTCGATACGACAATAAAAGAACAATTCCCATTTAGCTGCAACAATGTAGCTTTCTATTTAGAAACAAATCATCTCTAAATCTTTGGCCAAAAATATCTCACATGCTTTTAGCCCACAAAACATGATGATAGGACAATATTTTGACAGTTTAATAACATAAACAGCGAACCAACCATTTGGAAATACAAGAAGTTACATAATAATTTTACCAAACTACATAATTGTTTTGAGAGTTCAACTCATCACAGCGAACGATAAAAATCTTTAAAACAGAAATAAAAACTCCTACAAAATTTTACATTGCAATAATTTAGGTAGTAAATGCGAGTATTCCTTCTAAAAATTTTCATTTAAGACTTTTACTACGCTTTTGTTTACACATTCACAATTTCCTGTTAAGAAAATTGTGATTTTTTTCTTGAACTGACATTCGGCTTAACACAACTTAAATGCAAACTTTTTAATAATTCTTTTAAGGTTGCTGCTTGATTTTTGAGATAAATTCGTTATTACTTTTAAGACTCTGTAATCAAATGTTATACAAATTATTTTCCTTTTATGCTGTTCACTTTTGAATTCGGTTTAAAATGTAATTTTTATTTTTCATTTAACTGGGTTTCTACTGTTTTTTAGCGATTATTATTTTCATTTGATTATTTTTTTTTTTTTGTTGCTGAAGTTCGTTCATTCTACTACTTTAATACACTTTAAGATTGTTGTATGTAGATGAGAATATTCTTTTCTTTTAATGTTCTCCTTAGTGAGTTCATAAAGAATAATCACCCTTATTGTGTTTGGCGTATTTCAATTACGCCTACGACTGTTTGGTAATAGATTAAAGAGAACGTGAACTTATTTCCTTTAATCTATTACCAAATAGTCGCAGGCGTATTTTAAATACGCCAAACACAATAAGGGTGAATATCTTTTCTTGAATTCTACCAGTCGATTTAAAATTTTTATGGCAGTTTTTTTTATGGAGATTTTGTTAAAATTCTTTTAGTTTAAAAGTTTGCTTTAATTTATTTCCGTATTATGAAATGTTAACGATGGTTTTGAGCAGTGTTTGAAAATAAACCCTAAATATCGCTCCTTTGTGTTCGGTTCGGTAGATTTGTGGAAAACACAAACGTGTTTGTGTAGTAAATCATTAAAAAAATTACGTTTCCCTGTCTGTCATCTTTCAAAAACAAATATAATACTGTTCGTATCCAACTCAACAAAAAGATAAGAAGATTAAATTCCGTTCCTTTTTTTAAACCACAAAATTCATTGTGTTCGGTTCAGCTCAAGGCGAATTACCTACAGGTGGTGTCGAAACGGTATCTGATTTTGATAGTTCGAGCTTATTTGTTTTGATTTGTTATATAAGCACTAACAATGCACTTCAAAAAACCCTGTGTTGTTTCTGTTGTTTTTAGATTGTTGTAGTTCCGACACCACCTGTAGTTGAATTCGCTTTGGTTCAGATCATTAGTGTGTGTTCGTTTTTGTTATGCGTAGCGCCCTTTTGGTTGGTAAAGAAAACCAAACGGTTTTTACAAAAACAAAATGCACATACGAAAAAAAACAAAAAGCTAGCAAAATAATTTTACACAAACAAAACACAATATACACACAAGATGATCGTGCTGTGGTCGTTGCTAAAGATTTTTGTTTGTTCATTTCTTTACAATTTAAAAAAGAACATTAAAATATAATGTTTGTCTACAGTATCACAATTTTTCTGTTTTTAACGAAGAAGAGAACACTAATAATGTTCGGCTCTTTCTTGAAAATAGTTACGGACGGTATTAAGGGTTATGTTCGTCTCACATACACTAAAAAAAAGATATCGTTCCTGGGTATGTGAACCGAACGCTAAATAACAGGTTTTTAGTGTCTGACACTGAATATTCACAAGTTAGAGTGGTGTATACGGCTTTGTCGAATATTTGACACCCTTCACTGACAGTAAGAATATTGCTGGTGTGGACTTTAGGGACTTAAGTTAAATTATTAACCGATCTTTGCAAAATTAACAGTGCCATTTAAAGTCATATAAAACTGTGACAGACCAAAATTAATTACAAAAGCATTATTCGCTACGGTTTCATATGTACTAAACTGTTTTTGGAAAATGGGCTTTATATGGGGCCTATGGTAAATTATGAACCCACCTTCACGAAATTTCACAATATAATTTCTAGTCATATAGAACAAATTTTTGCAAAATTATCAAAAAGTAATTTAAATTTTTGGGAATACAAAATTTTTAATTTCAAAAGTTTTTGTTATTCGTGCTCAATTCCCAGTTTTTATTCTTGATATAAACACTTGAAATTTATTGTTGATGGGATAAGCTATGCGCATTTCACTGGTTGCTTAGGCCAGATCATCAGCAAACTTCATCCATAAAGATTTTAGAAAAACTAAAGATATTAAACCAAATAAAAATGTTAAACGTATAAGACTTATAGCAACAGTTCTACTTGTAATAATGTCAAAGCTTAAACAAAACAAACATCAACAATAAACAGTGGCTTTATCTCATCTTACATTCCCCGCCGAAATTAAAAATTTTTGCAAAATATTATTTAATCTGTGCATTATACCATCAGTTATGTTAGCGTTTTTAACAGAATTATCAATTTTTTGGGTGGTGGTTCCACATTTGGATAAATAACTCTCATCCTACAGAACCGATTTTGCTGGATTTCAATCCCAAACTGCTTATAGTATATACAACCAATTTAACAAAAACATTGTTCTTTTCTTTTGAGTTCTTCGAAACTGAGCGTAATTTCAACATACGGCTACACGAACAGATGCACAGAAAGACGGACATGGCTATATCGACTTAGAGTTACTCAAGGAGCCAGAATATGTATACTTTAAATTTCTGAGATGAATAGTAAACAAATTTCACATGGATTCACAAAATGAGTATTCCCTCATTCACCACTAGCTGTGGTTAATTGCGGGGTATGCATATAAACAAATACTTATACACGAAACAATTTCCCTTATATTAAAAAGCAAACTGTAATTTCACAAATTAGGATGCATAAAAGTTTAAAAGCTTATAACCGGTGCAACCAGAGAAAAAACATGTTTAAATATGGTCACGTCCAACATAACAATTTCTTAAGAAAATGTTGAACATATTATGGTTATTATAACCATATTATTGTCACATACAAGCGTATCATGGTTGAATTAGTCATCAATCAAGAAGCAACAGCAATATTATGGTTGCCTCTAAACATGTTTTGGTTAAATACAGCGCTGTAAGACTTGGGGATTTATCCCCAAATGTGAGCAAAAACGACAAAGGACATTTGGGGATTGGGGATTTTTTCGGAATTTTTTTTTGGGGTTTTCACACTTTTTTAATATTGGCACTTCTTTTATTATTTACGCTTATTTTTCTTTGTTTCCTATAAAAAATATAAAAAAGAGTTGCAAAACTTTTTTCTTACTCTTATACAGTGCAGGTCCTGTTTATGATTACCATTTTTGTTAAGTGTGTAAAAGGTACTTTATAAACTTTTTCTTGAGTGAGTGTTAAAAAAAAAAGAATTTAAAAATAAAATCTAAAATCGTTGGCAACACATAAAATTTTTGATTTTTTAAAGACAATTTACAAGCAAATATGTATGTCTTCCCCAAAAATAAGTAACTATGAAGGACAATATAATAAAGTTTGGGAAAAAGAATGCTAGGCTATTGGTAAGTAGTCATGATGCATCGAAGTATTAAATAAATGACGGATACATGTATTTTTATTGTTGATTCTAATGGCTAAAACCGATTGAACAAGTTCCAAATTCTTATAACTTGGCTCATTCGCCTCGAATAACGGCATTTTGCTCTG
Organism: Pollenia labialis; assembly: GCA_949318255.1. NCBI lineage: Eukaryota > Metazoa > Arthropoda > Insecta > Diptera > Polleniidae > Pollenia > Pollenia labialis. The sequence goes on along the minus strand of OX439141.1, from coordinate 141,211,243 downwards.
CTTGTAATTCCTTGCTGGAATCGCACAAAAAGGATTTAAGAAAACATTTCACTACAAACAAAATAAAATAAGTTTTTGACTAAAAATTTTTATTTGGGCATTTTTGGGGATTTCTTATTAAAATTTTTCTTACTATTTTTAAAAAAAAATTTAAAATTTGGTGAGAAAAAAAACAAACAAAAAATATTAACTTTTTAAGGTTTTTTTTTTTTGGGGACAAGGAAAAATAGTACCTGCCAGCCCTAACTAAATATGACAATAATTTGTTTTAAAATAATTAATACTTTTTCCAATTTTCCAAGAGCAGCATGCTATGGTTGAAAACCAACCATGTTATTATAAGTGTTGAAAATGTGTTAGTTATTTTTGACCATAACATGTTCGGAGGCAACCATAATATGTTTTTTTCTCAGTGTGTGTGCAGCGATAAACTTTTAAAGATATTCAAAAGAATTTCCTACCAAATATCAAACTTGTTTTAAATTACACGAACAACAGCTGCCAGCTTAAAAACGGCAACAAAGTTGCAACCTAAAAAACGATTAAACTCTACTGCCACTAGAATTTGAAAGTTTGTTTTGCTAAATTTGTGTGCTTTTCAAAAGCTAAAGCCACGAAAGAAAGGTTATAGAAAATAGGCCAATCAAAAGAATTTCTCTAAAGAACTTTCTTCTTCTATAAATGTTAACAAATAAAATTTCAAAAAAAAGAAATAATAATAATTGCAGCTATTATCAAAGTTGAACTTAATAATGTAAAAAGAGTACTAGTTAGAAGATTTTTAAAGGGAGTTTTATTTTATTTTCTTTTAACAGAATTCTCACAATTACCAGTCGAGTTTGTTAGAGAAATTCTCATAGCGAAGTTTTTTTTTTTTTGAAAACAAAAAAATACAAAAAGTCATGTTAATAGGTCAATTTAACCACACACAACAGAAAATAAACCCCCACAAAAACAAAACAAAAAAAGACAATGAACAAACAGACATGAAATTTACTAGAGTTTTTGGTGTCTTTGAAGTTTCTATTTTTTTTCTTTTTCTTGAGTTTTTTTAAAAGCTCAATTTACAAAATTGAAAGTTTAAGGAGAAAAATACTGAAAAACGAAAAAAAAATCGAAACACAAATTACAACCGCCACTACCACTGACTGCCAGCAACAACATGAAGAACGTGCAGCAAAATAATGACACATTCCCGTACATGAAAATTGTACAACAACATTTAGACAACAAGTTCCTATAACAATAGCCATAATGTTGAAAAAGTAACAACACGGTTGTAATTTAAACTGCTTTTAAAAATAAAAAAAACATCATTTATGAAAAAAGATGGTTAATAGAGAAGACTTTTAAAAGGCCCTAACAAAACAAAACTAATAAGAAACTCTAAAGAGAACTAACCCGTTCAATTCAAACTAAAGTTCCTTTTAAAATATTTTGTATCAAAAAATACTTCATTTTGGTATTGAGGCTTACGGCGCTGCTTTTATTAAATAACAGTAAGTTACCAATTCGTCTGGAGCCAAGTGTAGGGCATTTAGGTTAAATTACACTTTTTTTATTTAAAAACCCCATCAACTGATGATCTTAATGATTAATTGGCATATATCAATCAAAATAACTTTATTTTTTTTTAAAGCCCAGTGTGAACTCTAAGAAATATTTACTTTAAAATATTATTGTTAAATTATAGTGCGCCGCAAAAAAAAAAGGCAAACAATTTTATCTTGTCTCACTGTAACGTGTTAATTTTTTTCTGCTGTTTGCCTCACTGTGATACATTTAATAGGTATATAAAGTAAAAAATAGTTGTAATGGGAGTATTGTAAAAATAAGACTGCTAAAAGTCTTTAAGCACATATCAGTTATCAAGGTCAAAAGTTAAAAATATAACACTGGCGAACGAAACGATAGTGTAAAGGGAAAATGCAAATACAAGGGGTCATTACAAAAGGCATTCATTACCTTGGGTGAGATTTTTGAATGGAAAAGGGGGTTATTAACTTGGATTAAATTTGAGAAAATAGTGTTTAAACGCAAGAAAAATATGTGATTAAAAAAGGAAGACAAACTAGACCTTTTTTAAATAGTGTACCTTTTGCAAACAAAAAAATACTTTTTGTTTTAAGAAGTGTTCTTTTTATTTAAAAGGATGAGTAGAAGTAAAGTAAAAGTTAAAAAATGTGCTATTTAATTTTTAAGTAAAATTAAAAGAATTCTTTTTACAAAAAAGAAACTTTTGAACCAAAACATTAAAATAGGTACTTTTAATGCAAAGAAATTATTTTTAAAAAATTAAAAAAGTACTTTTGATAAAAATTTTTA